>JABACO010000017.1:3705814-3848314 GCA_013339895.1 Ephydatia muelleri
TCATCCTCATCCTCCTCCTCCTCCTCCTCCTCCTCCTCCTCATGACATCAGATATGTGTCACATCACTAATCTGAGGTACTGAAAGTGGTACCCTTATGCTAATCTGAGGAATTGTATAACTATGGCATGCATGTACATGTGTGTCATGTTCCTCATCTAAGGAACTGAATTACATGTGTGTCGTGTTACTAATCCGAGGAACTGTATCACAGTGGTGTCCTATTGCTAATCTTAGGAATAGCATTACCATGGCATACATGTGGCCACATTACTTATCTGAGAAACAATTACAACTACTGTGAATGTAGTATGGAGAATTTAATTGCTGTACCACTTGCAAAATTGAATTGGTTATAATGTTTAGCAAACTGTGATACAGTTCCTCAGATTACACATGTATGCTGTGGTAATGCTGTTCCTCAGATTAGCAAGAAGGTACCACCGTCATACAGTTCCTCAGATTAGTAACGTGACACACAAGTATAGATTTGTTATAGCATGGCACTCATGTATGCCGTGGTAATGCTGTTAGCAAGAGGACACCTTTCCTCAGATTGGTAATGTGACACGCAACCTCATACGGATCTGATGCATGAGGGAAGCTAGAGCTGTAGCCACAACTGCTGAAGCCAGAAGGAGGGAGAAATACGCTTAGCTGTCCAAGTTTCACCATTTTGTCCAATTGCAATTGAGACCTCAGGTGCCTTTGACCCAGTTTGTTCTCTGATATTGGCAGGAGTCAGCAGGCTATTACACACGACTACCTATCCCTCTCGTTCCTTCTCCAGAGAGTGTCTGTTGCACTCCAGCAGGGCAATGCTGCCTCTGTATTGGACACCACAAGTAGTGTGTAATGTATATAGTGTATCCCTGTATTTGTGTACTATTCGTATTTAACTAAAAACAAAATACACATGTATGTCATGGTAGCACCGTTTCATATACATATTGGCTGTGTATAAAGTACGCCAAGCTGAACAAGTTCATTTATATCAATATTTTGGCTAGTAAGTTGTTTTCTATAATTAAGTTAGGACTTTTTTTTAAGGTTCTATTCATTGAATACATGTATGTCCCCTTGCAAATCTAAGGAGCAGTGTTACCATGGCATACATGTAAATGTAAGTTAGTACTTGCTTGAGCTTGTGCCAAAGTGATGTATGTGTATCTGATCACTGCAGAAAAATGAGGAGGAGGAGAATCAGGAGATTGACATACTTTATCTGTTGTAAGGTTGTGCACACTACGTAGTTGTATGCGTGTTACCTGCAGTGATGTCACGTTACATTTCAAAACGTTCCGCATTTTAGTATGCGGGACAGAACGGAACATTTCGCAAAAGTTCCGTTCTGTTCCGCATATTAGTAACACCCAATGTGGGCACGATTCTCCTTAACACATGATGTCATTTGATAGCAGTAACTCTTTTCCTCAGCCTGCAAATTCATACAGCGTGGCGATGCTTTACCCATTCCTGTCTGCCATGACAAAGTTTTTCTTACCCGGCATCGACACTGCTTTAGTCAGTGAGTACTCCATCTGTCATGCCCTATTAATTTCCACCATTTATTATTTGTAGTTAAGTGAGTCTTCTGAGTGACAAGATATTGTACACTGTAGCTTAACCTATCTCTACTCTATACAATTCTTGCAGATAGATACGCTGGTGTCATTGTGGGAGCCTTCTTCATGGGGAGAATATTTGGAAGGCAAGGAGGGCTGTATGATTTATAGGTGGTGGGTGTGGTTCTGTACTTCGCATGCATAAGAGAGAATAGTCTGCCATCACAGAGGAGGGGCTGCCCGTCACAGAGGAGGGATGGGTGTGGGCTGCCCATCACAGAGGAGGGGCTGCCCATCACAGAGGAGGGGCTGCCCGTCACAGGGGAGGGATGGGTGTGGGCTGCTAAGTTGAGTTGTGAGGACTATGTACACAAGCTTTAGTTGGATATTGGTGGGAGGCATGTCGTTACATGATGCTTGCCACCTGTGGTCACATGATGTCGGTGGGAGGTGGTCCTGCCACCTGTGGTCACATGATGTTTGTCACCTGTGGTCACATGATGTTGGTGGGAGGTGGTCCTGCCACCTGTGGTCACATGATGTTTGTCACCTGTTGTGACATGATACTGGTGGGAGGACCTCCAGTTGTATGGTGTGAAGATGATGGCTGTTAACACATGATGGGTACCGAAAAATTTCAGAATTATGTGTGCACTAACTATAATGGTAAACAAACCGATGTCTGTGGCCTGTGTGTTTGCAGATACCTTAATTACTTCATATCTTTACAAATGGACCTACATGTATGTGTATGTGTCAATTCCCTTTTCTCGTACACTGTACTTGAATGACACCTTTCCTTTTAGCTTTCTTTGGGGATCTCTGGCTGACCATTTTGGACGCAAGCCAATTCTGATAGTGAGTGCCACGCTGATGGCAATCTGCTCATTCATCTTGGCCTTCAGTGTCAGTTACGTCATGACTGTGGCATTCAGAGTTGTCCTGGGTTTTTGTAGCGGTAAGTGTCATGTGTGTACAGAGCTCCCCTCTGTGACTGCTGTTGGTAATAATCACATCTGTCATGTTTTAGCTTTCAAAGCTGAATTTAATTGCAACATACACTCTAACAATAAAATAATGAATTGTATTCAGAAAAATACAATAAAGCATTTTAGCATGTAATTACAATCCCAAGGATTATGTTAACTTCTGCTTCAATCCCTTCACAAATGGGACTGTCGTTATGCTTAGTAATATTGTGTATGAATATATGGACAGCTGTAATCAGCCTTCAGAAGTATGCAATGATATATTCTTTGTTGCATGCGGCAACTTAACTGTTGTAGCTGCTCATTACGGTCCTGCAAACTGCACGTTATTTTGCTCAATGCTAGACCAGCTGCGCACTTATTTCACACACAGATCACAACAAGTGCGATCAGTGGTAGGAAAAGTGGATCAATCACATTGTTGTTTTGTTAAGATATAGTTAGGCTAGTCTTTAGAATTAGACAAGATTGGAATCTATCATACTTATTTGCGCAAGACAGCAGGCATGTATGTGTTGTTTAATAATGTTAATCTTGAGTGCATGCTTTCAGATTGTTTTTTGGTCACCAATATTTTACCTCTAATGTAGTCGTGTTTGTGATGAATGGGATTGCACTAGTACCCTTAATTGTAGACAATGTGGTCCAATTGGTAATGTTTCTCTTCCCAACATAGGTGTATTTGTGGTGTCAAGAGCCGTCATATCAGAATCCTCCAGCAACGCTAACCATACATTTGGCTTCTCTGTGCTGACGTGTTCCTGGTTATTGTCAGCTGTGATTGCACCACTGTTCTCTGGACTAAGTGCAGATCCAATTACACAGTACAACTTAACATTGCCTGGTAAGTAGTAACAAGTTCCATCCAGCAGAGATGACCTCATAGTTGTTGAGACGTGGATTGAACTATTTCTTGATTATCGTATTTAAAGGTTTGCTTAGCAAAAATTGTGTCTTCATGAATATTTAAGCAACTATAGGTTGCCTGACCTTTTTGTCTTGCATTTAAAAATAGAATCGATGTGCACATGTATGAACTGTTAACTACAAATAGAGGATAGCTACGTACTAATGATTAATTTTTAACACAATTTCTCTAACCCCTGATAGGGTATTATCAGAATGCTTGTTGTTTGTTTATGAATAAGTCCGTAGTCTCATGGCAAACGCAACAAGACACATGAAACTAGTTCCAGATGCACTAATTAACACATACATAAACTGTGCATGTGTGATCCCATATTACTAATGATGTCCATTATACTCTACAGATGGAACACTGAAATTATTTCTGACAAACTTTCCCTATTCTCCTCCTTTTCTGCTGAACACTTTGGTCTGTATTGCTGGAGTCCTGGCTGTTATCTTCTTACTACCGGAGACACTGGACAAGTATGCACACTGTTGCGAATCCACACATACATAGAATTACTTATGTGCTTACATGTGTGTGTGCTTACATGTGTGTGCTTACATGTGTGTGTGCTTACATGTGTGTGTGTGTGTGCGTGCGTGTTATGGACAGAAGAGATTTGATTGCATGTCTTGAAGATTGTTGTGTACTATTTTGATGGAGTGTACTGCACATGCTATACATGTGCAGGCTTGTTGCATCACCTGTAGCTACGTACAAACATCAATATTAAATTCTGCATGTGTATGCATAATAAATAATGCCTTATGCTGTGGACCAATACAATCGGGTAGATTAGGTAGTGATTGGCTTGCTCAATAGCGTCGGTTGTGTCCGGCATCCATGTGCTCTTATTTAAAGGGAATGTAGTTACTTTAAACTTATATACTTTCTGCAACGCAGAAGGATGGTATTTATCCTGTTTTGAAATATTGAAATGTCTTCTTTGAGGCTCTGTATTGTGTTGAAAGTGTGGTTGTGCACCACTCCCTACAGCCAACCTCTCATCAGGTCACCCTAATTAATACTATATTTCAGTTTATAAGTAATACCATATTGTAACACGTACAGTAAGATGGTGTATCTCTGCTTCAGAGTAAAGAAAAGAAGGTTACAAAACCTAGGATCTGAAAGTGTATCTCCTGATGTTCATGAAGTGAACGAGCCAGAATCAACTGCATCTCATACTGCAAGTGTGTCTCTTAAATGTCTATGAATCTTTTTGATGACCGAGATGTACTGTAGATCTTCAGAGTGCCACTCGTCATGAAGAGAATTCAATCCCAGTACCAGTTCCTAATCTCCGGTCCACTGATAGTCAAGAGCAGTCTTCTCATGCCTCCTCTGAAGACATCAACTCAGCTAGCACAAAATGCAAACATGAATTTGAAATGGAAGATTTAGTAGAAAATGTTAGTATGCAGTTTTCACAGAATAGTGTAGTAATGAAAAGATCTTTTCTTTTTACAAAGGTTGAAATGGTATCCACCAATTATAGTGCAGAAAACTACTCTGTGAGATGTCTGCGTGCTCTTATTGGTGTGCATACCGGCGCAAGAAGATGGTTCGCTGATGTAAAATTCATATTATTGTAAGATGATCGTTCTCCATTAAATTTAACACATTAGTGTGCATTATTTAGATTTAGAATTTCACCTTCCTACATAGCAATAAAGTAACTCTGCTAGTGTTCTTAACTCACTGCCTATTTGCTGTGGTTGACACGGGGTTTGATGCCATATATTCCCTTTGGTGTGCTGCACCTCTATATTTAGGTAAGTCTGTAATTATATTCTCTATGTATATTCTCTATGTTTTGTTTGATGTTAAATCCAATGCTATTAGGTGGTATAGATTTCACTGTCAGAGAAATCGGAATAACTAGCACTGTGGTTGGAGCACTCTTTCTACCATTTAGTCTTTTTGTTTATCCTCTTGTAAGTCAAATGAGAATCACTTTTGTTGATAGATTCTGATGTACAGTGTACGAGGTCATTTCTGTAGTATGTTTTATGCATGGCCATTGAGTATGCAGACTGTGTGGATAGGATTGGGTGGTTTTACGCATTTTGTTGTTGCATAATTGTGTCATTAAATGTGGGATAAAATGTCTAGGTTGATGTGCCTAAGTAACGTTTCATAATGAACAAATTCATGTAGTTTAATTTGTCAGGCGAAATGCATTAAAAATATGCACATTCCACTGTAACACTATCATATTTCTATTCATCTACATCTAGTTATTGACCATTGCCCAATGTTGTGAATGCACTGTACATGTAAGTGTGGGGCCAACAAATGTTGACCCAGAAATCTGAAGCTTTGTGATACGAAATATGCAAGAGTTGTATGCGTGCATAAGCAACATCGCAGATGTAACTGGAGAAAATTTGGGAGTGCTTGCTACTTACGTTGTATTGTACTGGAGTTTATGCATTTTACATGATGATGGCACACACAATTTTGAATACTGCTTTTTTTTTTTCCGTCTAAATAGTTGGAAAAGAAATATGGTTCCATTCAATCTTTTCAGATGAGTGCAATATTAAATTTATTTCTGGCTGTGACTCTTCCAAACATTCACTATTTAGCTGTGATAGGACCGTAAGTGAAATATATTCTGTTTTAGTGTTAATGACCTGTATTACAGGGCTCCAGTGCTTTGGCTGGTCATCATTGCAACTCGTCTGATGTTTGTCATTGGTGCACGTATTTGTTTTGCTGCGCAATGTGTGTTTATAAGTAATTCTGTGACACATGACAAACTAGGAAGAGCAAATGGACTGGCAGTTTTGATGTCTGACATTTTTAGGTGGGTATGAAAAGCTATAAGCATGTGTTTAGTTTCATTGTTCACATTTTCAGTATACACTACATCTATAAATTCATGTGTAGTACATGGGAAAACAAAAATCTACACTATACTTACATGCTCTATTTCACTTTCCAGAGCCATTTCACCTGCTCTCACTGGTACAATCTATGCTGCATCTCTTTCTGAACGGACTATGTCCATTGGATTTCCAGTTGACTACAATTTTATGTTTTTGGTTTTTGGTGGAATTTTGCTTACAATGGTTCTGCTGACAGCATGTTTACCTAGTAGCGTTAATTATAAGAAACTTGATACAAATTAAATGTGCATGTACATGTATGTATTAATTGTGTGATTTCTGTACTTTTTAACTCTTTCACGGGCAACAGAGCAATATTGCGCCACAGGTGCTGTATTGAAGCCAATTTGTTTATCTAAACAGTGAATACTTTTGTATTGATTACACATTGACATAGTAGTTTCCTGGTCATATTAGCGTAAACTGTTTACAAACTACGTTTACCTGCAATGCGGAAACGCTCATTCCACACTATACATGTGTACATCAATAATTGGCTTCGCCTGCGGAAGAGGGAATCATTTTTTATTTACTATGGCATTTTGTTGCATCAATTTTTCACCAATGGTAACAAACTGGATTACAACATGCATGGACACATGTAGGCGCATATATGCATGTGTCCGTGCATGTGTATATCTATTATCCCAGATCCCCCAATAATAATAATGAAATAAATTACATACATACACATGGTGTTTGTCTTTTATTTTCTTCCCGGTGTGCATATGCAGCCAAGTGGGATAACAAATCTGCTAAGATTTGTTATCCTTTTGTATTTGTAACCTTAGTCCACTCATCCACTACCCTAGACACAAGCTTGATGAGTCTTGCTCGAACATACGCACATGTCTTAGCAGATTTGTTATCCCACTTGGCTGCATGATACATGTAGCTATACATGTTTTACACCAAGCGCAACGTAACCAGGATATAACCAGGATTTGTCGGCATACACACTACCCACTCCAATTTTCATAGGAAAAATAGCTTCCCTTAGTTTAACAATATTAAATAATCAAATCGGGACTCATACAGATCAAATTCAGAACAAGCTTGCCTTACTAGCAAATGAGAAAATTGCCTCGTTGTATTTGTCTGTTCAACATGAGGACCATTCCTTAAAGGACTGCAACTCGGTATATTGTTCTATCGCACCCAGTATTAACGTGAGTTCATAAATAATAGCTGAGTGAACTAATGTGTTATGAATGAGCAGCTGCATAGAATGAAACGGTGACACACAGTATGCCCTCTAAATTTCACTTCTATTTTAAGAGTGAAGGGCACTCTACGCGCAGTGCTCTTCACTCTCGATATGAAGAATGCGCGTGCACTCTTTCTTACGGATTGACGTGCACTCTTTTAATTTTAAATAAAATTAATGAGTGAGATAATTGTATATTGGGTGCGATTATTTCGTAATGCAATCAAATTAATAAATAAACAACAGTACACACAGCAACCATGTGCACAGAGATATGCTATTATTGCATACCCCAAAATTCTGGTTACTTACACATGGCGGTGATGTAATCCACCCACAGCTGCGTAAAGTTGGGTCTGGGTACGAGACTACAGCTGCCATGCAAGAAAAGAATTATTGTACAGGTTGTGGCACTGAGAAAATAGTGAAATGGCTTTCTTCACAAAGAGAAGTTGCTTCCTGAACCAGTTTGGTGAGTACTATTGTGCAGTGTTTACTAGGGATGTGCACAATGCATGTGTGTGTTGAGCCAATTTTGAAGTTTATACTTTGTACACAATGGGCTACATTTTTTCTTTTACACATACCTGTAATGTCTTGTTTACATGGTTACCAACAAATACTCCTCCATGATACTGTTGACATTGCACATTGAGAGCAGTTTCTACACCGTTCACAATGGTCCTTCAGACACTGCAAAGCCCTTTCATACCTTTTACTGTTCCTACATGTAGATACATGCATTTGTTATGAAAGCATGTATTGTCGGCCACCATGTAACTAATCAACTTGGCTAATTTTGCTGCTGTAGTTTGCATCTTCTTGAATTAAACTAGAGAGAAGAGGACTGCTCTCTGCCACAATTATTGATGAATTGTTGAACAAACCCTTCAGACTGCAGTGTTCTTGTTGTAACACTTCCAGCTGCTCTTTGTATGCAGTTAGTTCCCTCACTCCCTCACTGCAGTTGCATATTCTTCATAGGATGTTGTGGTTAGCTCTGCATCTGTTGACAACTGCAATGCAAGCTTTAAATCCAACATGCAGGTGGCATTCCTCTTCAAGTAGCAAGTAGAGATCGTAGAAGATGCCCATTGTTTTGTGCAGTGCTGGAAGGCAGACCTTCATTGGCACATGCACAGATAAATTGGTGGATCAAGCATAAAATGGTTCTGATTCTTTACCTGGTTTAGAGGTATAGGGAACAAGGCAAACACACAAGTGCTGTGGATGGAGTTTGGAGAACTAGTATTTACAATCTGGTAGTTCATTTTGAAAGCACCACCACCTTTATCACCGCTTAGTTTTATCCATCTTTCAGTGCTTGGGATTACTCCAAAATGCCATGTTAGAGTACCTGCACTGTTAAGGTGCTGTATGGATAGAATTGTTAAGCTATTTTACAATATTACATGTATCTTTCATTTTCATCAATTAGATTGGTCACTTTCTGTATGAGGCTAGGGGAGCAATCATAGGCAGCTCCTCTTATTTCATCAACAAGTAGTATGGGAGCAACAGAGCGGTGCTTTCAGATTCTCCCCAATCATTTATTTGGCAATAAGACATAGCTTTTTTTCACTTTCTAACTGTATGCCAGAATGTGCCATCCATCTGAGTATGCAAATGTTGACATTGTATGTTATGTAACAATTATTACTCGGGTTACCATCTTAGAATCCTAAGTTGATTCCAGGCATGCCAAGTGCAGCTTTCATGGCAAGTCCTGTTTTTGCATCAATATCAAGTGTTACCTTGGCTTTTGTTAGTATCATTATTTGTTTCTCTTCACTTATCAGGGCTCTGATCTCCTCTTCAAGGACCTTTTTCAGGCTTTCTGGCGACAAAAGGCTCCTAACTTCTTGAACATCACTGACATGCCTCTTAACTGCAAATCTCACTGTTTGGATGAATGGGCCTTTGTCACACACTAGAGTCAGTGGCTGTAAAGATGAGAATTAGTTTGTCACTACAGTTCTTCTTGTCTTGATTTGTATAAAATTATCCTTTGTGCTTTCTGACAAGATTCTCGAATCACCTTGGAAGTACACTGTTCTTCAATAACTCGAGTCATAGTCACTCACCTGTACATCCATATTGCATCTATCACAGGACACCATCATATCACAAAGAAGGCGTTGTGTTAGGTCAGGAGCAGGCTGCACAGACCTGGCACCAATTTCACTGCATCCTCACAGCACGGACACTGAGTACTTTCTGATATCATTACGTAGTCAGCAATGCTTTGCATATACTGCTGCATTGCAGTGCAACTTGAGTGGCTGTGACAACACTCCTTTACATATTGGGCAAGTGAATGAGTCCATAACTGAAAGTACCTATGTCAGGGCTAGCAGTGGCTCCTTTCTATGACACACAACCTTGGAGGTGCAATGGTGTTTACATGGTGAAGCAAGGCTGTTGGTGTGATGAATGGTTTTTGCTTTGGTTTCTGTACCTCATTTAATTGGATCCATGAGTTTATGGGTTCCTGATTATGTGTGTGATTCAACTTATGAGGTCATCTGAATATGTTTACTTTGCATGTACAGACCCACTTCCCGCCACTTAGAAAAGAAATAACATGCATGCCTATACCATCCGCCTAAAAGTCCACCCTCAGGGTGCCGTCATATAACGTAACTTCGTGGACTACCCGACATGACGATAAATGTCTACTTCTATGCAACCTTTGCTAACACTTTGAAATTGCCGAGCGTACACTGAGGTACACTCACATTCATTTCAATGAAGGCACAAACAGAAGGAAAAAAAAACAACAACCCCGGCCAGGGCAATAAGTTTCCATCGGTACAATGTTACTTTGGTTTCTGTACCTGGATCCATGAGTTAATGGTTCCTGTTTATGCGTGTGATTCAACTTATGAGGTCATCTGAATATGTCTACCCTGCATGTACAGACCGCATTACCATACACTTGTATGGAATCTTCTTGGCACTGTCTACGTGATTAGTGAGAAAGTCAGCGGTGATCATTGCTGGTGTCAATTTCAAAGCATGTTCTAAGTTCCACTGAGAAAGTAGTACAACTATAGGTAGTTGCTAGATTGCCTCGATAAGTTTTTTTCAACAACCTGTGTCCGCATACCATGCAGTATACATGTCCGCATACCATGCAGTATCTGACATCGAGACATTTCTATTGCCTTAGATCGAAGCATGGAGCGCACGTGAATCGCTTTATTCATGATTAGTTAGTCCAAGGTAAAGGTTTTGTTCTCACTTCAGAAAATAAGTCTGCGCATAAACTAGGCATGTTTACAATGGGTAAAGATGTATGTTTACACAAGGATGCATCTCACACGCTATTGATGGGCCAAAATTATTGAGTGCTTCAGGAATGCCAAAATAGAAACCGTGAGATGCGCGACTTTAGTGGACTAAAATAGAAAATCCCTCAATAATGCGCATTGACGTTTTCTAGTGGTGAACTGGATACAGAACAGCGTAAAAATATATTGGTATTTTATGGTAAACGCATCTTCACCAAATAGGACTTTTAATGAGCTAAATTATACCGTAATAAACGAACGTTTTCTAATTTACAACCTAATGTCCATCTCGAAACAGCCGTGCCACAGCACCGCTTTTCATCTTTGGAAGCTTTGCCGTCCAAAAATGCATCAGGAATAAATAGATAGCCTCCCGTATAAATATACAAATCATTATGCAAACACAGCATATATCATGCCGATTTTTCCACCTAGTATTTTTTTTTTCATCGACAGAGAACTTTTTAGCGTATGATTGAACCCATCTGTCAATCCATTTGTCTGCGGACGAAATAGACAAGCAACTCTGCTTTCACTATCTGTTGAATATCAGAAGATGATTGACAATTTATTACTGTACAAATGAAGTAGTACGAAACTTATTAATAACCAAAGCAACATGTCAAGCAGTAAAATGCATATAGCTTTTAAACATACATGATGTAATTGCATGCATAATTCTAAGTATATGGACAACCTTGATTACAACCTAATGTCCATCTCGAAACAGCCGTGCCACAGCATCGCCTTGAAGCTTTGCCGCCCAAAAATGCATTAGGAATAAACAGATAGCCTCTCGTACAAATATACAAATCATTATACAAACATAGCATCTATCATGCCAGTAGCTATACATGTAAATATTCCAGTTTTTTTTTTCATCGACAAAGAACGTATGATTGAACCCATCTGTCAATCCATTTGTCTGCGGACGAAATGGACTAGCAACTCTGCTCTCACTATCTGTTGAATATCAGAAGATGATTGACAATTTAGTACTGTTCAAGTGAAGTAGTACGAAACTTATTAATAACCAAAACAACATGTCAAGCAGTAAAATGCATATAGCTTTTAAACATACATGATGTAATTGCATGCCTAATTCTAAGTATATGGACAACCCTGATTACAAAATTCTGTGCCTTGATCAGATCAGTACTGTTTTTCAGGACACTTGCGATGAAGGATGAGCTCATCAGTTTACAAATACTCCAACACCAAATGGCTTGATTTCACACACTTCCGGCCACTTAGAAAAGAAATAACATGCGTACCATTAGTGCGGGTTGTTGGCAGAGGTTCAATGAGGTGCCTTCATGAACTCCTATTTGCTTCTTACTACAACTCTTTGGCTCACTTCCTTTTAATCCTCTGACATTTGTCAGACAAAACAAATGTTAAAACAAAATGTTAAAAAAACAAAAAAAACAAAAACAAATATGAAACGCTGATGCATTAAATGATAAGAGAAATGCTTGCCCAACTTTTCATATCAGTCCTTTGATAATCTTGGCCAGAAAAATTAGTGTCTCGACCTTAATGGTTTCCCGCTGCAGCACCGAAGTGGTAACCATATGCATTAATCATCTCCCTTCTTGTCTCGGTGTCTTTTGTATAAAGGCGAAGCGCATCCACGTTCATACATGCAAATGGCGTCATTTCTGTCACATCAAAACATTGGCAGCTCTCTTTGAAGCTCTAACGTCGTGAAAAAGAGCAAATTAGTAGCAGAGCCAAAAAGACATTCCGTGTCTGCACGCACGAACCCTTCTCACAGTGTGTGTCAAAGTGTGAGGTAAGGATAATGGGCTACCTTGACTATAATACTCGTAATCACGTAAAACTCACCAAGTATTGATTACCTGGTTATATTTCATATTGCGATAAATGATATGACGGATTTAATCCTCCATCACCACGAATATGGTGACCGAGATGCTTCTGACCCTTTTTGGGCCAATTGCAATGAAACGTATCACGGAGGATGGACTGGTCCTATTCATCCAAACGTCAAAACCCTTATCTTTACTTGGTAACTTTGTAGTATCATTTTCTACAGACTGAAATCTATAAATATAAGTAAATTTCATATGCAAGATCAACGCATAACGTATAACACATTAATACTGTCGTGCAGTTGTTAATGTATTGCTTAAGTCCACTTGGAGACATGGTCAAACTAAGATACTGCTGGTGCACAACCAAAACCTTACCACATTTTACAGGATGCAAACAACGAAAAGTCTTGGTATATGGTGCTTGATACATGCATGTACGTATAAACAGTCCTGCACGTGCCAAGTTCGCTGCTTAAATTGCCCCATCATCAAACCAATGAAAGCCACCTCACCCGTGAGCCTATCAGAAGTGCGCTTAAGGCTATAGACTTGCCCTAACACGCAGCCACATGTTTCCAAATGGACACATTGGTTCATCCTTTCTGGCTCTATCCTGTAAGCGAAGGCGGAATGTACTTAGCTGGCTGTTGTCAGCACACATCATGCAGTTATGTTTCATGCATATCATATCATGAGCAATGAATCATATATCCCTGTCGTCTTTCAGTACTATGATGTATACATACACTAAATAATACAGAACACGATACAGAGACTGAGTCGGCAACAAATGCTGGGGTCCCTCGGTGTTCGGGCGAAAAAGTCTATACTCAAATGGCACTCATTGTTCAAATGCTATAGTAAAACAAAAATGTGAGTGTTTGCCCAAATTGCTTTGATCTTATTCTTCTGTTTCCTATGTAGCAGATTTTATAATTACAGTTGTGGTGCGGTAACTATGGGAAAGGAATGAGGAATTTTACTTAACGGATTTGACAAGGAACAATATTATTTGTACCATACCATACATGCAGAGCCAGCTGCTTTCTCCATCGGTTCAGAATTTCACCCTAAAATGTGGTTCCATAATTGAATTCATGGGAACTTGCGACGCACGTGCAGGCAAGAGGCGAAAGAGAAGACACATATAGTTAGCTTGTGTCGCATTCCCATTGTAGTTACAATATCTGCCCAGCAGTCTGGCGTGTGAGAGTGGCATCGTGGAATTTTTTTGTGTATTAAGAATCTTGAGTGGTGGGGTGCGAATATTTGCATACATAGTTGTGGGACAGTCAATGAATTAGATAACCATATATTGCAAATGTCGCCACACCCTTAAGAAACGGAAATATAAGAAAGTGCCAAAGTTGTGTACACCACGCTCGTGAAGAATGAGTCATAAAGCCAAACCAAAAAAGGAAGCACTTCTTTTTCTCCCTCGATGTGTGGGCAAGTAAGATTACACTACTAATCATCATATCGAACGATATTATACCACCGGTAATGAAATCATGCATGCATGCACTTATGGAATGTTTAATCATGTTAATGTAAATTGTTTGCATACACATTAACTCCTCCATTCGCCATTGTGAGAATATAAGAGCAGGGTTCGCACCATAGATGCACGGAAAACTTAAAGTGTGTCAAATGGACTATAACAAATTCTTCGTGGCTCTACAACTCATTACTTTATTTCACGGCGTCTGGAGCTTCAAAGCAAGCTGCTTAAATGGTAAGCCATGTTTGTAATATAAAATAAATTAACGACGTTTTGCATGGTCTGCTTCCATTTCGCATACAGCTGAGTCGTTGCCTAGCGACAATCTCACAATACTGCAGTGTACGGAAGATGAAGTGACCATTGAGTGGAGCATACAAAACGACCTGCAGTTCGTTGCCTTTGAATACAGTTGCATCCATCCCACCAACAGCGCTCTGGTGAGTATCGGGTTACTTAATACTTTGGCTCCTATGTCTGATAGTGCAGTATATATGGACCACTAATAGATCAGGATAATATGCTTGCTACCTTGTGATAAAATTCGATTCGCAGAATGTTCGCAATCAATCGTTTCCGTACTGGAACGACGGTCAAACAGGAGTCACTACGGTATCGCCCCCGGGGGGAGCTCTGTGTCTATTTTCGGCCTGTTACCTCGACAACGACAACAGTCGACACTTTATTGCACCAACAAGCTGCTCCGTATCGTCCCCTACAGCTACACAAGACGGTCAGTGCATACCTGCGCATATGCGCGCCGTGCATGAATGCATATCAACTCATGCAGGATCATCGTTGCTAGGGCAAAGCATCACACAACAAACAACGACGTCTGATTATGATCGCGTCCCCGGTCCATCCACAACTCCCGAGGTATCGCAATCGAGAGAGCGGAGAGAAATTATCCATCCACATCAAGGCGAGCAAAATCATACGAAATATATGCTCTCAACGTTCATTAGAGTGATACGTATGTCATTTTTATTATAGCTCCCACCGCTTTGGCTCCAATGGGAATGATAGTTCTGGTACTCTTAGCGGTGATGGCAGCAGTCAGCGCCACGGGATGTCTTGTGGCTATTCAATGGAAAAGACTCCACAGGTAGGCGGATTTACACGTGCATGCATCGAGAGGTGAACGAACATCGTTGTTATGTTTGTGGCGCATGTTTAGGAGCAAGGACGTGCGAGCAGTCTGTGCTCAAATCGAAGTGCCGATGGTAAGAAAAGTCTATACACAAACAGCAGATTTTAAGATTCTATTCACATGCACTGTTGCTACTTTGCAGGTGACAGTTGTAGATAACAGCGATTTCCGCCTCAACCAACTGTCCTTGCATTCAGAAACGAGCAGCTGATAATCCACAAATGCTATTATTACACAATTAACTGAATTATAATTCTCCAATTTACCTGCACGTACAGAATGACGTTGTACTTAACATTGTTTTATTGTATTCAAAGTATTATTGCAGTGAGAAAGCAACTTGCATGTAGCTGGCGATCTCTTTACGTGTGTACACGTATGTCTTGCTTTGCATGTCCCCCGCGGCCCACTGCTGATCAAGTATAAGTCACATAACCCTCAGTTTATATATGTATACCCTTTTTTATCATTGAGGAAATTTCATTCTAACATGTACATTCAGGAGGAAATGAACGCGTTAAATTTATAATAATTCAAAATTTTGCGTCCCCTACATCATAGTATGTTGTGGTGGATGTTACCTAAACGTCCACCCTCACGGTGCCGCGTAATATAACAGAACTTCGAGGACTGCCCGACATGACGATAATTGTCATGCAAAAGAGCCTACTTCTATGCAAACTTTGCTAACACTTTGAAATTGCCAAGCGTACACTGAGGTGCACTCAAATTCATTTAAATGAAGGCACAAACAGAAAAAAAAAGAAGAAAAAGGATAAATAACCCCATGCAGGTCAATTAGACTCCATTGTTACCATCAAAGATTGGCTTTATGGCTTGGTAAAGGCAAACATAATAATATTTGTGAACTGATAAATGAGTACATTTGAAACATATGCACCATTCAATACCAGTGTTAGCTTACTAAACCCCCCCCCCCCCCCCCCCCAAATGTTCCCCCGGACAGTTTCTCCGAACAGTTTTCCTAGTCAGACCCCCCTCACTCTCACCATATAGATGTAGGAGGCGCAAAATTTTGTATAAACAAATTTCTTCTTTTGTACTTCCGATGATGGCCGCCGGTTAGTGGCAGTAAATAGAAGTCCGCTCTCCAACTCTGGTAAAAATGCGGCGAAATATGCTTCAGTGAAGTTTGGTGGGCACAGATGTTCGTACAAAAATTTTTACAGAGCCTCATATCCATTATCGCTTTCCATTTCCAACGATGACATGCAACGCATGCGGGATGGAGTAAGGTACTTATTCGATTTACACCACGTATATAAATAAATGCATAAAAAGGGGGACACTTTTCGTGAGTGGGAGAGAAATTTAAAGTGTCCGAGGGGGCATAATTCCCTTAGGAAAAGTGTCTGGAAGAACACTTTTCCAGGGGACATTTTTCATACTGTATTATTATAATATACATTTAGCTGTGATACATTTATTAATGAACAATTGCATGCGTTTGCGCGATCACCGAGGTATTAATTACGCTGACCTATTCTACATGTGCACGATAGATGGAATATGATATCCGTATTACGATTGGAACTGTATGGTTATCTTACCTTGCCCACACGTTGAATAGATACGTCGTTTTTGGATGGATTTGGGATATGTGGATGAACCGTGTATCATTCATTCATGCACCTTCTCATATTCCTCCCTTTAATGATAATACTGCAATATGCGTATATGGTTAGCTACATAACTATTAGCATGTGGACCAAAATTCTAGTGACAGAGAGACAGCTACTTATTCACGTTTTATTTTTCAAAACACGTCTATAATGCAACAGGAAAAGTAAAAGAAAAAAAAAAATCATCCATGTGTGAATCTAATTGGGTCGATTATACGTTTGGGTTCGAAAAATTAAATACATTGTATTTTTGACTTTATGCGCTAACCATATACGCATATTGCAGTATTATCGTTAAAGGGAGGAATATGAGAAGGTGAATGAATGATACACGGTTCATCCACCAGAATCATATATCCCAAATCCATCCAAAATTGACGTATCTGTTCAACGTGTGGGCAAGGTAAGATCACCATACAGTTCCAATCGTAATACGGATATCATATTCCATCTATCGTGCACATGTAGAATAGGTCAGCGTAATTAATACCTCGGTGATCGCGCAAACGCATGCAATTGTTCATTGTGTGTACAAGAATACAACAAGAACAACGTGGTTATAATTCTTCCACCATGATCTGTATACGCTTATTATTGTTGGATAGAATCAATTCAGAGAGTATCCGAAACCAATCGGTTGCTTTCATACTAGATATATTGCCCTGCTCGAGTGACTATGTTTGCGGAGGGTGCTTGGTGGGGGTGGGATGGGAGTGCATTTTTGCATGGGCAATTAAGAGCGTGCGACTAAATTGGACACAAGGAGACATACTGATGGTAGTAGATCATCCCCATTAATAGCCTTGTATGGGCTATTCCATTTAACAATCAGACAATGGGATGTAGGCCAAATCAGTTACATGCAGGTATCTTATTCGGTGTTCGACATCGTGCAACTTTGCTCACTGTACTTTCTCTTCAGAAATACCACTTCCATCTGTCACCTACGCTGTTCCGAGATGGCCTAGCAATGCGCTATTTGCGGGATCCTCACAGCCTACCTTCCAGATGTGATGGATGTGGACTAATCATTCAGAGGCATAATGAAATCATAGATATTTAGGAGATATATGGCACCACAGGTATATGAATCACAATGTCTGTAACTATAAGGGGGCGAGCAAGAGGGCGGGTGAATAGCAAATGGATACCCACACGAAATATACACCATTAACACAACCCAAATATGAGCTGAAAGCATTTCGTAGGAGAAGATCAAATGGCGATCAGAAGAAGAGGACACTCACATCAATGCAATGCAAACCTGAGCGATTTTTTGTTACTCATTTCGTTTCGGTAGGGCAGCAAATACACTGCCAGATGGGATAGCGTTGGGGCTATAAAAGAGCACCGATATGAACAGCCGCAGCAATGAGAAGTGGTGTTACAATGGAATACAAGAAGCTCATTTTGGCTCTCCTCCTTATAGCCGTCACCCTTACTCGCGTATGAAATTAACAACTTTATCTGCACTAATTATTATTATTTTATTATGTTATTTATTTTTGTAACATACGACCTCGTTGTTGACACTGTCATAAAAAATTCCACATTCACCATTTTACTAACACGGCTAGCATGGTGGTGCTATTAGAATCCTGCAAAAGTGTTTTTTTTTTTAATGACGAAAAATACTTGCCACATGTTGCTATTAAATGCTGGCTGGTGATCAACAGAGCACATCACAGAGTCAGCGTACAAGTGCAACTTCATCCAAAACTTCAAACGGTCGGTACTAGTCCCATTTATAAGTGCAACAACCTAACAAACTAGCTCCCTGGTTTCCTTTTTGACAAATACGGCTGTACTTCAGTTTACCCACTTAATCTTCAAATTATGTAGCTGGCGCGTTACATATTGATAAAATAGCGGGCGCCCATAAGCTGGATTCAAGCGAAGCCACTGGGCCTTTTACAGCCATCACAGGAAATAGTTCTATTGAGGGTAGGCCTATTAATCGATCCGCTCTTAATAATGCCTACCACACAACTTACCTTCTTGAATAGCCCAAATAGGTTGGAGACCTAGACTGGCTAGACCGACAGGTTATCTGAACTTATCTGTGTGTACGCTCAACGGCTCTGTGTAGTCGATACAACTTTAGTGCCTTCGTTATAGTTGAACATTACGAGATACGCGAGTTGATTGGGTTAAAAATATATAAGGGCAATCTCGAGATTGCGCAAGCAAACCATGGATCCAGGGTTTGCGCAGGACAATCCCGGGATTGCGCAAATCCACGCTTTGCGCGTAACATCACCATGCATACAACGAAGAGATGAATCTCTCCATTGTTCGCTTTCGTCCGCTTATTGTTTTGTCGCGCCCAGCATTAATGGTAGATGTAAGACGGACGTGACGCCGCTTGCAACTCCTCAATAAAATATCAACCAGTCGGTTGTGGTTGCTTAATATATTAACAACCGGTTGAAGCGGTTATTTAACCGGTTGAGGCGGTTATTTAATTCTCGCGATCGGTTAACCGTCGGTTAACCGGTTAACCGGAGCTCCGGCACAACCGGTTTCAAGCTATATGAAGAATGACGTAATGCATGCTGTAATCTATGCAGCGTTCTGCATATTACCGTCCCTTGGATTTGCACGATTGCACATCGTTCTAGCCAAGCGGGGTCTATATCGATCTAATTAAATCCTCCTACATGTGTATTACTTAATTAATCGCGCGATCGATCGAATGGTGCGTGTGAGCAGGAATTAAGGTAAGCGATCAAAAGAAGTGAATGGGATGGATCTCAGATTCTTTTTCTCAGAAAACAGATAGCTATAGAGCTAAATAAACTAATATTATAGTACAACATACATGAGTCGTTTATAGACCGACATGTAGCAGGTCAGTGGCGTGGTGGCCGGGGGGGGGGGGGGGGGGGGGGGGGGGGGGGGGGGGGGGGGGGGGGGGGGGGGGGGGGGCCAGGGGGGCAATTGCCCCCCCTGCGGGGCTTAAAAATAGGGGCGCCACCGAGCACAAGGGGCGCCAACAACAGAAAGTTTGTAACAATTAATTTTCCTTCAGATACGTAAATCATACCATGGCAATTGAATCGGCAATCACTCGTTGGAACAAAGGCCGTGAGGCGCTCCCGGCTCCCCCCCCCCCCCCCCCTTTTTTACCCCTCCACCCTCCATTCAATGAAATGCTATTGATTTGACCGTATCATGTGTAATTACAATATAGACGCTCTATGTCAATCCAAGGTTATTGACATTAAGTATTTTGGTACTAGTACAACGTTCATCGCACGTGCACTGATCGTTCAGTTAGCGCATGCGCACGCATGTCTTATATTTGATTATTATTTACTCATACGTACGAGCGTAGCTTGCGCGGTTGCGCCGGGGGGGGGGGGGGGGGGGGGGGGGGGGGGGGGGGGGGGGGGGGGGGGGGGGGGGGGGGGGGGGGGGGGGGGTTGGGGGGGGGGAGGCGCCATAATATGCGAGTGCCCCCCCCAGCCAATAAATAGCCACCACGCCACTGATGTAGCCGGTGCATGGCCACGTGCACGCTTCGGTCACAAATTCATAAAGCTTTGCGTCACGAATTTAATTGCTGAGCAGTAGGAACCATAGCATTGTGATTTGTGAAGAATGAACAGTTTTCTCGTCGCTATTCATGCAGGCTCTAGTAATCCGGATATCGCGTGATGTATATGTATTAGATATCACTGTGAATTTCATGCTAAATAAACGCAAAAGCAAAAAAGCGGCTGGGGCTGTGCCCCAGACCCCACTGGGGGAGCTATCAGCGCTTCCCCAGACCCTCTTGCTGTCACGGGAGGGCACGCCCCCTCCCGTACCCTCCCCTGTTGTGAATATATTTATCAGACCCCCCCCCCCCCCTTTCCCAAAATCCTGGATCCGCCCCTGCATGTCACTTCCTGTTTATGCTCATGCTTAAATAGCCATTGCGACTAAACTCGAGTGTTGTGTTCATTTCACTCTCTCTCTCACCCATTCTCAATTCCCATTCCCCTCTTCCCCCTCCCTTACCCCACTCCCCTTTCTTTTGGCAGATACCGAGTGGAAGCTGTGAATGGATACTATTCTATATTTACTTATTTAAAATTTGTACGCAACAATAGGTACTTAAGTGCATCCACAGAAATTAATTTTAGACACTGTCGTTCCATGTTTGGAGTAGTTTGGTTGCACAGTGTCTCGCGATTCAAGCTTCCCGATTCTAAGTTAGTACGGCTGGATTACATTCGCTACCTTTGACTGCCCTATTACCTGGGATGTGAACGGCGAGTTCAGTTCATTATGAGAAGCTGCCAGACGTATAGCATTCCCGCTCCCGCCAAAATGAAATCGGCCGTCTTGAAAACACCGCATAGATGGACTCGCTGTGAAAGTCTCAAAAGGCGGACAACTAAACCCCTGCTTTTTCGATAGTAAGTTACATAGTTTGAATCCCCACACATAGTGCTAACAGATTATGAATCCTGCTTTTCTTCACTCATTGGTAGTAACGTCGTGAATACGGTAATTAGGTGTTGGCCGCCATTAGAAATCCATGTTTTCGGGGCTATCGTCCTTCTAGATCTAGGAATGCTCTTCCACAAGCAGGCCTCAAATTAATTAGATTCTTTCATACCTCCACCAACATTTCAGTACCAACAAAGGCAACGGACGCCCCCGGCTATCCTTCCGCCTTTCGACAAGTTGGTTTTAAAAATAGATCTACTTCAGCGAACCGTATCGTTTGAAATAAGATCATCCATGTGTTAAAATCCTTTGTTCAAAGACGATTGCAATAGTGTATCATCTGTGCCGTTTTGAAGTATAGTTGCGACAAAACAATAAATCAGCCACAAAGCAATTTACTTGTGAAAAAAAACATTGCACCCGACCTTAACTTGAGTCCCCTGAGAACACCACGTACTCCCAAATCCAGCCTCAATCCTGAGTCATGTCACCTACTTGTGTTTCTGCATATCTAACAATTGGCTCTCTGACAACCTGTGTTCACACCTGTGCGGCAATATCTCCAATGCAATCTCTGATCTCATTATGTCTCTGGATAACTAGGCCACCAACCTTACAGTAAAGAGCTTGTTGCAATGTCAATGAGGTGCGTACATGAACTCCTATTTGCTTCTTACTACAACTCTTTGGCACACTTCCTTTTAATCCTCTGCAGACAAAACAAATGTTGAAACAAATGTTAAAAAAAAAACAAAAAACAACAAACATGAAACACTGACGCATTAAATGATAAGAGAAATGCTTGCCCAACTTTTCATATCAGTCCTTTGAATCTTGGCCAGAAATATTAGTGCACTTCCCATGCGTTGTGTCTCGACCTTAATGGTTTCCCGCTGCAGCACCGAAGTGGTAACCATATGCATTAATCATCTCCCTTCTTGTCTCGGTGTCTTTTGTATAAAGGCATAGCGCATCCCTGTTCATACATGCAAATGGCGTTATTTCTGTCGCATCAAAACATTTGCAGCTCTCTTTGAAGCTCTAACGTCGTGAAAAAGAGCAATTTAGTAGCAGAGCCAAAAAGACATTCCGTGTCTGCACGCACGAACCCTTCTCACAGTGTGTGTCAAATGTGAGGTAAGGGTAATGGACTACCTTTACTATAATACTCGTAATCACGTAAAACTCACCAAGTATTGATTACCTGGTTATATTTCATATTGCGATAAATGATATGACGCATTTAATCCTCCATCACCACGAATATGGTGACCGAGATGAATCACATGCTTCTGACCCTTTTTGGTACAGCAATAAATGGCTTCGCCCGCGGAATGACAATATATATATTATGCGTTTATCTCGCATATGAAATTTACTTAATATATGTAATTATAGATTTCAGTCCTTAGAAAATGATACTACAAAGTTACCAAGTAAAGATAAGGGTTTTGACGTTTGGATGAATAGGACCAGTCCATCCTCCGTGATACGTTTCATTGCAATCGGCCACATGTAGTGCGAAACGAGCATTTCCGCGTTGCAGGAAAACCCAGTTTGCAAACAACTTGCACTAATATGTCCAGGAAACAACTTTTGACATGTGTGGTCACCACAAAAGTGTTGACGGTTTAGATAAACAGAGTCGCTTTAATATAGCACCTGTGGCGCAATATTGCTCCGTTGCCCCTTGAAAGAGTTAAGTCCACTTGGAGACATGGTCAACCTAAGATACTGCTGGTGTACAACCAAAACCTTACCATATTGTTACAGGATGCAAACAACGGTATACGGTGCTTGATACATGCATGTACGTATATACATGCAGTCTGCACGTGCCAAGTTCGCTGCTTAAATTGCCACATCATCAAACCAATGCAAGCCATTTCACCCGTGAGCCTCTCAAAAGTGCGCTTAAAGCTATAGACTTGCCCTAACACGTAGCCACATGTTTCCACAATGGACACTTTGGTTCATCCTTTCTCGCTCTATCCTGTAAGCGCAGGCGGTATGTACTTTAGCTGGCTGTTGTCAGCACACATCAGTTATGTCTTATGCATATCATATCATGAGCAATGAATCATCTATCTCCAGAAACCCTGTCGTCGTTCAGTACTATGTTGTATACATACACTATAAATAACGATACAGAGACTGAGTCGGCAACAAATGCTGGGGTCCCTCGGTGTTCGGGCGAAAAAGTCTATATTCAAATGGCACTCATTGTTCAAATGCTATAGTAAAACAAAAATGTGAGTGTTTGCCCAAATTGCTTTGATCTTATTCTTCTAGCCTAAAGATAATTACAGTTGTGGTGTGGTAACTATGGGAAAGGAATTTTACTTGACGGATTTTAGATTAAACGCCAGGAAAAACATCCATGGTGGACACATGCAGAGCCAGCAGCTTTCTCCATCGGTTCAGAATTTCTTGTGGTTCCATAATTGAATTCATGGGAATTACTTTTTAAACTTGCGACGCACGTGCAGGCAAGAGACGAAAGAGAAGAAACATATAGTTAGCTTGTGTCGCATTCGAAATCTGCCCAGCAGTTTGGCGTGTGAGAGTGGCATCGTGGAATTTTTTGTGTAAGAATCTTGAGTGGTGGGGTGCGAATATTTGCATACATAGTCTGCTAGACTTGTGGGACAGTCAATGAATTAGATAACCATATATTCCGCAGCAAATGTCGCGACACCCTAAAGAAACGGAAATATAAGAATGTGCCAAAGTTGTGTACACCACGCTCGTGAAGAATGAGTCATAAAGCCAAACCAAAAAAAGGAAGCATTTCTCTTTCTCCCTCGATGTGTGGGCAAGTAAGATCACACTACGAATCATCATATCGAACGATATTATACCACCGGCATGAAATCATGCATGCATGCACATACATAATTAATGGAATGTTTAATCATGTTAGAATATCTATGCGACGCATCGAATGTAGATTGTTTGCATACACACTAACTCCTCCATTCGATCGACACACATTGTGATAATATAAGAGCAGGGTTCGCACCATAGATGCACGGAAAACTTAAAGTGTGTCAAATGGACTATAACAAATTCTTCGTGGCTCTACAACTCATTACTTTATTTCACGGCGTCTGGAGCTTCAAAGCAAGCTGCTTAAATGGTAAGCCGCGCCATGTTTGTATAATATAAAATAAATTAACGACGTTTTGCATGGTCTGCTTCCATTTCGCATACAGCTGAGTCGTTGCTTAGCGACAATCTCACAATACTGCAGTGTACGGAAGATGAAGTGACCATTGAGTGGAGCATACAAAACGACCTGCAGTTCGTTGCCTTTGAATACAGTTGCATCCATCCCACCAACAGCGCTCTGGTGAGTATCGGGTTACTTAATACTTTGGCTCCTATATGTCTGATAGTGTAGTATATATGGACCATTAATAGATCAGGATAATATGCTTGCTACCCTTGTGATAAAATTCGATTCGCAGAATGTTCGCAATCAATCGTTCCGTACTGGAACGACGGTCAAACAGGAGTCACTACGGTATCGCCCCCGGGGGGAGCTCTGTGTCTATTTTCGGCCTGTTACCTCGACAGCGACAACATTCGACAGCTACACAAGACGGTCAGTGCATACCTGCGCATATGCCGATACCCGCGGGCCGTGCATGAATGCATATCAACTCATGCAGGATCATCGTTACTAGGGCAAAGCATCACACAACAAACAACGACGCCGGATTATGATCGAGTCCCCGGTTCATCCACAACTCCCAAGGTATCGCAATCGAGAGAGCGGAGAGAAATTATCCGTCCACATCAAGGCGAGCAAAATGATACGAGATATATGCTCTCAACGTTCATTAAAGTGATACGTATGTCATTTTTATTATAGCTCCCACCGCTTTGGCTCCAATGGGAATGATAGTTCTGGTACTCTTAGCGGTGATGGCAGCAGTCAGCGCCACGGGATGTCTTGTGGCTATTCAATGGAAAAGACTCCACAGGTAGGCGGATTTACACGTGCATGCATCGAGGGGTGAACGAACATCGTTATTATGTTTGTGGCGCATGTTTAGGAGCAAGGACGTGCGAGCAGTCTGTGCTCAAATCGAAGTGCCGATGGTAAGAAAAGTTTATACACACGAACAGCAGATTTTAAGATTCTATTCACATGCAATATTGCTTCTTTGCAGGTGACAGTTGTAGATAACAGCGATTTCCGCCTCAATCAACTGTCCTTGCATTCAGAAACGAGCGGGTCCTGCAGCTGATAATCCACAAATGCTATTATTGCACAACCAACTGAATTATAATTCTCCAATTTACATGCACGTATTCTCAGAATGACGTTGTACTTAAAAAATTTTTTAATTTTGTTTAACACCGGATCCGTGAGAACAGGACATTTTTTTTGTCGAACCCTCCATTCAAAAAATTAGTCGGAAAAATGTTTCTCGCTACAAGAATGGCATTTTTGGATAGCCAAACCATCGCTGAAATTGTTTATGTCATTTTTAATCTTGTAGCAAGATTGATGCTAGATCTGTATGCATTGTAAGAGACGCGATTCGCAATTTCTCGGTCATCGCGGGGACGTAAGTACACTTTTTTCTCAAGCCCTATTCAACAAGTTTTATTGTGCTTTCTTGCTTAGTTTGTTTACCAATAGAGATCATAGCGAATAACGTTTCATTAATCCGCTTAGATTTTGTACAAAACGTTAAGCCAACTTGCCTTGGTAAGTCCCCAGACCCATGGAAAGTGACGTAATTCGTTGTTTAGTCATTAGTGGACGAGTCGAGTGTAACATGTGCTGAGAAGCACAAGAAACCAGTGTGCACTAAGTGTGATGGAGGAACGCGTTGCACTAAGTGTTGTCTATGCAAACCCCACCAACATCCAGGTCGTCCAAGGAAGGATAGATCGTTACCAGATACACCCGTACGAGCTAGTAAGGCGCAATCACAGAGTACATGAAAACTTTACAAATTGATACGTTTTTGTGCAGGATTAACATCAGAAAAGCCGTTGACAAAGTAGAGAGAGAGAGAGAGCAGAGAGGAGAGAGAGAGAGATGAGAGTAGCAAGAGAGCAAGGAGAGAGAGATAGCGAGAGAGAGTAGCAGAGAGAGAGAGAGAGAGAAGAGAGAGAGGAGCGTAGAGAGAGAGAGAGAGAGAGAGAGTAGAGAGAGAGAAGATAGAGAGAGAGAGAGATGAGAGAGGAGAGAGAGAAAAGGGAGAGTAAGAGAAAAGATAATCGACAAATGCGTGGCTTATATGTCACTAATATTAGCGTGAAGCTTTAATAGGACCTCCGCCCGTATACGCGTAATTACTTATTTCCATCGTGCCCAGACCTATATGATAGACATTTGGCTTTGAACTCTGTCTTTCAGAGAGCTAAAAGACTGCAGTGCCAAAATGAGTAGAATTCGATGTTTGTGTGTAGAAATGAGAATATATTCACTGTTTACGAATGAGAAAAACGTCACTGAAAAAAGTGTACTTTTTTCGGTGACGGTTGTAAGTTACGAACTTTGAACAAACACAGGATAGGCTAGAAAGTAGGTATGAAGGTGGGAAAAGCATCAATATTCATGTGGAGAGTTGTATTATTATAGTTCATAGCGTTTACGACAATTGAACCGCTTCCGACTAATTTTCAAAAACGTGCGTTCGACAAAATCAGCTCAAAAAATGTCCTGTTCTCACGGATCCGGTGTTAAAAGTATTATTGCAGTGAGAAAGCAACATACATGTAGCTGGCGATCTCTTTACGTGTGTACACGTATGTCTTGCTATGCATGTCCCCCGCGGCCCACTGCTGATCAAGAATAAGTGACATAACCCTCAGTTTATACCCTTTTTAATCATTGAGGAAATTTCATTCTAACATGTAGTTCAGGAGGAAATGAACGCGTTAAATTTATAATAATTCAAAATTTTGCGTCTCCTACATCATAGTATGTTGTGGTGGATGTTACCTAAACGTCCACCCTCACGGTGCCGCGTAATATAACATTACTTCGAGGACTGCCCGACATGACGATAATTGTCACGCAAAAGAGCCTACTTCTATGCAAACTTTGCTAGCACTTTGAAATTGCCAAGTGTACACTGAGGTACACTCACATTCAATTAAATGAAGGCACAAACAGAAAAAAAAAAAAAAAACCAGAAAAGGAAACAACCCCAGGATTCAAAGATTGTCTTTATGGCTTGGTAAAGGCAAAAATAAATAAATAATAATATTAGTGAACTGATATATGAGTACATTTGAAACATATGTACAATTCAATGGAGCTTGTACCAGTGTACCCCCCCCACCACAATGTACTATAGATGTAGGAGGCGCAAAATTTTGTATAAACAAATTTCTTCTTTTGTACTTCAGAATGCTAACACTGGCTTGTTCCAGCACAGGAAGCTGAAGGCCGCCAGTTTGTGGCAGTAAATAGACGTCCGCTCTCCAACTGCACTGGTAAAACTGCGGTGAAAAATTTTTTTCTCTGCTTCAGTGAAGTTTGGTGGGCATAGATGTTCGTACAAATTTTTTTTACCGAGCATCATATCCATTCCATTTCCAACGATGACAACGCATGCGGGCCGGAGTAGGTCCTTATCCGATTTACACCACGTATATAAATAAATGCATAAAAAGAGGGAGTGGGAGAGAAATTTAAAGTGTCCGAGGGGACATAATTCCCTTGGGAAATTTGTCTGGAAGAAAACTTTCCAGGGGACATTTTTCATGCTGTAATATACACTTAGCTGTGATACATTTATAATTACATGTATGATTTATAAAACTGCATGCTACATAACTATTAGCATATGGACCAATATTGTAGTGACAGACAGCTACTGATTCACTTTTTGTTTTCTTCAAAACACGTTTATAATGCAACAGGAAAAGTAAAAGAAAGAAAAAAATCATTCACGTGCGATTCTAATTTAGTCGATTATACGTTTGGGTTCGAAAAATTAAATACATTGTATTTTTGACTTTAGTTATTAATATGCACTAACCATATACGCATATTGCAGTATTATCGATAAAGGGAGGAATATGAGAAGGTGAATGAATGATACACGGTTCATCCACCAGAATCATATATCCCAAATCCATCCAAAAACGAAGCATTTCGTATCCATTCAACGTGTGGGCAAGGTAAGATCAACATACAGTTCCAATCGTACTACGGATATCATATTCCATCTATCGTGTACATGCATGGGCGTAGAGTACGGGGGGGGGGGGGGGGGGGGGGCTGAGGGTTTCAGGCCCCCCCCCCTCCCCCCCCCCCCCCCCCCCCCCCCCCCCCGGCTAATTGTTGAGAAGGCTCAGCCTCCCCCCCCCCCTGGCGTACTTATTCATTTTATAAAGATATTAATATGCTCTATGATTTAATTGTGTGTTAGACCCGCCTTCTAATTTGCAAATCGTGCATGTGCACAACGATGAAGCGAATTGACTACTATTTTATGCAAAATAAGATTTGTCAGCACCCAATATCGATAGCAGCTGAGCCTAGTAAGCAGAGTGAAGTACTTATAGATGCTTGTGAACATCCCGTGGACAAAGGCAGCGCTGATGATCATGAATCGATCACGGACACGTTACGCAACTTTCGGAGGTAAGCCAGATGACCTCAAAGATGACCTCAGAGAAGTGTAATGAACCTAGATCTGAAGAGCTATGTGGTTTGGGTAGAAAATTTCAGCTTAGTTGAAAAGCGAAGTACAACTGGATTGACGGACAAACGCCGTGTCTTTTGTTCAGCTTGTAAAAATGCTGTCAAGTTGCAAATGCCCCTTTCAACTACATCACGAGAGAAGAATTCGAAGACTCAAATCATACCTGCGCTCAACAATGACCCAAGAACAGTTAAATCACATTGCAGTGACTTCTTGCCATTCTGAAATAGTAAAAAACTTATAGACTCAAACCAATTGCTTGACGAATTCATCACAAAAGCTCCTAGCTGTACTCATGAATGTTTTCTCACTCCATAAATGCAACATAGCCACAATATAATGATCCTCATCTGTCAATGTTTATCCTCATGAAATTCCATGCAAGAGATGTATGTTATCATATACATGTAAATGCACACGTAGTCATGTACCTTCAATAGATATATGTACAAATGCATGCAGTTTGCAGTGTTTCCCACCCCCTACCCAACTTACCGGTATCTGTATATGTACACAGCCCTCCCCCGGGTTAAATAAAACGCTAAGCCTATGTGTACATGTAGAATAGGAAATATAATCTGTGTAATTAATATCTCGGTGATCGCGCGACACACGCATGCAATTGTTCATTGTGTGTACAAGAATACAACAAGAACTACGTGGTTATAATTCTTCCACCATGATCGGTACGCTAATTATCGTTGGATAGAATCAATTCAGAGAGTAGCCGCAACCAATCGGTTGCTTTCATACTAGATATATTGCCCTGCATGTTTGCGGAGGGTGCTTGGTGGGGGCCCGGGTGGAATGGGAGGGCATTTTTGCATGAGCAATTAAGGGCGTGCGACTAAAATGGACACATAATGAAATGATAGACTATTTAGGAGATATGGCACCACACGTATATGAATGAACACAAGTCATCAATGAGCCAGAGATTGGAGATGGCAACTGGAAGTGAAGGCATTATTTGGGGATAAGAGGTGCATGGCAACCTCTGGTAGAGGTATCATTTGGGAATAAGAGGTGCATGACAACCTCAGGTGGAGGTATTATTTGACATCAAAGTCATTGACACTGATGCTTCATCTCATCGCAACCATTCACACAAATCAGTCTTGGTGTCTGGAGCTAAAGAGAAGAAGAGGATTTATTGTGATATTAGTCGATTGGCTTCTACACAGGACATTATAAAAAGGGAGACTAGCAGCCGAACTGGCACACAAACCTATTCAGCTATGTTATGGGACAATTTTCCTTTGCCATTATAAGGGCATCTAGTTCATATTTGAAAGGGTCACGGGTGAGGCTTGGGTTTCATGATGGGGCACCTCTCTATTATCTTATAGACTAATCACGTATCCATTTGTAATTAACATTATCAAAGTCAGTTATGGTAGAATGATAGTTTATTCTTATTCCTGTTCATCAAAATTTTCGGTAATACATTATAACACTTAACCTATTATAGATATAAGTTCTACATCAGTCAAAAAAAACTGACAAGTTATATTGCATCCTTCCAGGATAGCCTTGGCCACAAAACTGAAAAGATTATGGTTTAAGCGACCAAAAATGTCAGCCACTGCCTTTGATTTGGATACCCTGTGGCTTGTGGCAAGGTGTGTGTCTAGCCTGGAAAATGTCTCTTGAGCTTCCCTACCCCAATATCCATAAGTCTCTACAGCTAATGGGACACAGAGACCCCACCCCATCTCAACACATTTTGGGTCATTAGCAACATGTTTGCGGGCCTCTACAGCCCCTGCAGCTGCCCCAGCTGTCAGACAGGTTTCTTCAAGAATGGTCCACACTGAATTAAAAAAATTTATGCGCGTAAAACATCCATAGCTTTGATTTTAATAACATCCAGGGGGGATTTATTAACTGACTAGGGCCTAGGAAGATTTATTTGGTTACCCTCCCTCCATCCCTTTATTAAATGGAATACCCTATGCATGCGTGCAGCTGGTACGTCACATAGCACAAGCAAAAGTGTTGCAGCTGCTGCTTTGGAAGGAATACTTGAGTGGGTAGTTTCCAGTGTCCGTCACACTTGAGAAGGGAGGGTGAATCACAATGTCTGTAACTATAAGGGGGCGAGCAAGAGGGCGGGTGAATAGCAAATGGATACCCACACGAAATATATTAACGCAAACCAAATATGGCCCGAAAGCATTTCGTAGGAGAAGATCAAATGGCGATCAGAAGAAGAAGATACTCACGTCAATGTAATGCATACCTGAGCGATTTTGGTTACTCATTTCGTTTCGGTAGGGCAGCAAATACACTGATAGATGCTCCCATATTTGGACAGCTAAAGGGCTATAAAAGAGCACGGATATTGCACAGCCGCAGCAATGAAAAGTGGTGTTGCAATGGAATACAAGAAGCTCATTTTGGCTTTCCTCCTTATAGCCGTCACCCTTACTCGCGTCGTCTGGTGCTTCAAAGCGAGCTGCCTAAATGGTTGGTCGCAGTCCAGCATTATATATGCAGCGAGCATGGCTGTGTCCTACTAATGTACAGGTATTTTACGGCTTTGCCATTCCGCCTACAGCTGAGTCGTTGCCTAGCGACAATCTCACAATACTGCAGTGTACGGAAGACGAAGTGACCATTGAGTGGAGCATACAAAACGACCTGAAGTTCGTTGCCTTTGAATACAGTTGCATCCATCCCACCAACAGCGCTCTGGTGAGTTACAGTATTGTTTATTATAACGGCCAAATATCTGCATGATATATTATCTCTGATATAGCGTACTCTATAGGTTAGTGCACATGAAGGATAGGATACATACGTGTGTACCTGCATGTGCGTATACATGTATCCATTCTCACGGATCGAATTCAATTAATAGACAGTTCGCAATCAATCGTTTCCGTACTGGAACGACGGTCAAACAGGAGTCACCATGGTATCGCCACCGGGGGGAGCTCTGTGTCTATTTTCGGCCTGTTACCTCGACAACTACAACAGTCGACACTTTATTGCACCAACAAGCTGCTCCGTATCGTCCCCTACAGCTACACAAGATGGTAAGCACCGTAGTAAAGTGGCAAACCCGCAGGGTGGAAAGTGCGGCATACATAGATTCCGTATCTGGAACATCCCCCCTCACTCACACACACACACACACACACACACACACACACATACACACATACACACACAATAAACACCTTTTAAAAATAAATTCATAACTATCCTCCTTGCTTGTGAACTACGTTTACTCGTTGTGACACAGTCGAATAATTAGTGAGCTGTAGGAGTCTGAACTCATTAGAGTTCATAGTTCGTTTGAGTATTTGCTTTACTGCATGCATAGTGGCCAACACTTATCCTGTTGTAGCTTGGCCGATATACATTAATCACCCAATTCAACATATCGAGTTACGCGGACACATGCATGCATGACTGAATGCCTATCAACCCGTACTGCAGGCTCGTCGGTGCCAGAACAGAGCATCACCCAGCAAACGATGACCTCCGCGATTGACCTCGTTCCCAGCCCGACAACAACACCCGATGGATCGATATCGCTTAGAGTGAGACGAGGAAGTCTCCATCTACAGCAGAGTGAGCAAAGCCTGCTATCATAAATGCATCCATTGATGTAATCTCTTTATTTATTTTTATTTCACACTCATCCTCTCTAAGTTCCTACAACTTTCACGTCAGTCGGAGCTGCAATAATCGCCGCCGTGGCAGCGTCAATTGGTGCCGCAGCGTGCATTTTAACAACCATCCAATTAAAGCGACGTCGGAGGTAAGCAAATTACACTTTGGAGTTATTTTCACATAAAGTGTAATTGTCGCTGTGATCCTGTACATGTATATCAACGATTAGGAACAAGGAGGTTCGATTAACCTGTGCACAACTAGAAGAAGTACCGAGAGTGCGAAATTCTTGTGTCACAGATACCCTTGCAACGAGATCACGTGAAGAACTTGAAGTTTAGTCTAGAACATAATCGCCTTGGCATATGTGCATGTACTGAGTTTGTGGAATTTATTATTGTACTCTCAATGAATACTAGCTGAGTTATAACTGGCATGCCCGTCACACTACTGTGCATGCTCAGTTTCTTTTTTCTTGTTCATCTTGGTTGCCATAGCAGCTGCATGGGACAATATCGGGTGTATGTATATGTCAGCTGATCATGTCATTCTCAGAATGGCTGCTCATGTAACAGCCAGAAGAAATCAAAGTAGCTTCTTAACAGGTTGCATTAGACGTTCATGGAACTATATAGTAGTAAAGCGGCTACTCGGATTTGTATACCTCAAGTTATTGTAGCACGCAATAGCCATTTGCAACGGATGACGCGAGTAAGGGTGACAGCTATAAGCAGCAGAACCCAAAAGTATTTCATTTGCGACTGACTTTGAAAGAACCAGTACTGTTGGAATTTCAGAGTGGAAAAAGTGTGTCTCATATTCCTAGTAGCCAAGTGTACATGCATGCGTGCATATTCCAGAACCATTAGTAAACAAGTATTATTTCAGTTTCTAGATGAAAACAAAACTTCACGTGAAAACTACATGCGTGCATCAATGAACTACATCACCCATATGATGGCTGTGTAAGTGTAAAACTAAGTTTTGATGTGAGACAACTTTTTTCTAATGTACAAAATAGCAATTGCTCCTGTCTTTGTTGTAGATGACAGCACAGCAGCATCTTCATTGATCCTCGATATAGATAGGTATTTCACCTGTGATTGTAAATCAAATGTAGCCAGCACATTTCCACAGTGAATATCCCAGCATTTAATCATTCCATCTCTTGAACCTGTTATAATGTGGTCGCGGTCCATTAATAGCATGCACATTACGGCATGTGTGTGACCAATGTAATTAACTGCACGGTCTCGTGAAGCAATGTTCCAGGCCACAAGCTGATCCTCAGCACAGTGGGCACCTGCAATGACCATTTTGTCATCTGGAGTGAAAAGGAGACACTTGACACTGTCCACGTATTGAAACTGGTGTGTACAACTAAGATTGTGCAAGCTCCAAACTCGGAGTGTGGTATCATCTGAACCAGTTGCAATTAGTGAATTATTTTTGCTGATAGCAATGCACACAACAACCTTTGTATGTCCAGAAAGGGTTCCAATGCACTTTCCAGAAAAAATACTCCAGATTCATGCTGTGCAATCAGATGAACCACTCGCTGCGATCGCAGAGACCGCTAAGCACTTTACACCAGCAGTATGGCCAGAGTAAGAGATGCGCTCAAGCAAGTTGCATGTCCACATCTTGAGCAAGCCATCTGCAGATGCAGAGATAAAAGACTCACTGCTTAGTCTAAAAAGACATATTACGGCTGCAGAGTGTCCTCGAAACCTGTGCATCATTGAAAACGTTTCCAAGCTCCACACATTCAATGTACCATCTTTGGTGCCTGATATGAGTAGATGATTACATATGTCAGTTGCAAGACAAGACGCAGGTGTAGATATGGCATGTACACATTTGCCATTTGATAGTTTCCAGAATTTTATACCGTCTGGTGCACCAGATATAACTAAGTCTAAAGCCAAGTAAGAGACTACACATTCTGGCTGCTTGAGGTGCTGTTCAACTAAGAGCACACTCTTTGAGTCGTGCTTCCATATCTTGATGGACTTATCATTAGAGCCAGATATAATTAAACCAGATGATGGAACAGTTGCAACACAAGACACCCATGATGAATGCCCTTCTAACGTCTGTAGACATCTTCCTTCTTCAATACTCCACACCTTTAGACAGTCATCTTTTGAACCTGACACTAATTCCTTTCCTCCTGGCAGCACAGTTGTGCACCAAATATCAGCCAAGTGTCCCTCGAGAGTTTTGTAGCGCGATCCTGAGCTAAAACTCCAGACAATAATTGTACTATCTAATGAGCCAGTAATAACATACTCATTGGCAACGGCAATGCATTTAACAGCTTTTGTGTGTCCACATAAAGTGTGAATAAGGTTTCCATTGATCAAATCCCATACCTTAGCAGTTTTGTCATCTGAGCCAGTAATGATGACTTCATTATTGCCAATATGCTCAGAAAGCAAACAAGTCATCATTTGTGCATGAGCATTCAGAAGGTGAATAGTCCTTTTTGAAGAAAGTTCATGAATTCCTAAGACTCCATCCTGTGCTGCAGTAATGATTCTATTGCCGTCAGAGTGAACCCTTAAAAAATGAATGCTTATGCCATGCAATGACGGCAACATGGTTAGGTCTCGCTGCTGTACATTGTAGTAATATAAGGAATCATCAATTGTACCAGCAAGCAACTTCTGCGCATCCGTGGTAGCAGCTAAAGAAATCAACTCACAAGAAGCAAGATAATTAAAAATCTCTTCTTTGCTATTCAGGTCCCAGATGACCATTTGATGACCGCAAATGGCAAATATCATATTCTTAGCAACAACAACTGCAAGAGTTCCCTTTTCAGAAATCCTTTGTTCTATAATTAACAACTATAAACATTGCTCTGATAAAGGAAAAGTACTTTACCAACTGTTATGAATCTTAGCAGAATATATGCTTTTACATTTGTAAGGCAGTATGTAGCATTTCAAACCCAACTCATAATTTTGTGAATCATAAACGAATAGAAAAATAATGCGTATAAAATGAATTACACATGGTGCTAGAATATTAATCAGTGGAGGTTTAAAAAAAGACAGTTGATATCTCGACAGTCACAGATAATTTTAAGGGGCAGGCAGTATCATGTTGCAGCTGACACAACAGGACAATATAATACATCCTCATCAATGGCGATCTGGGACAGTGTTTGGGGCATTACACCCCTCTTGCCCCTCTTCCCCCTTTCAGGAAATTGTTTATAGCAGACAATTAGTCAGCCATGATTGATAATTATAATAAGCCCACCTTCTGCCCACCATACCCCACTCATATGGCTGCCACTGCTCATGTATGTGCATTGTTAAACCTACCCACTTATCTTATTCATTGCACAACATGCATGAAAAATAACTTATGTATGGAAGTATATGTATAAGATGTGTTTAAATTAAACTACATGTGCATGAGGTAAGCACGTTTTCAGTTTGAACATGGCAACTTACCAGACTGGTTGTAAAGATGGAACCGTTCTAAAGACATTTTTGCGTCTTTCACTGCCATCTCAGCAAGCTGCCAAATTAAGTTCTGCAGTTTTTCAAATTCATTCTGCCACATGGTGCTGTGCTGTTTTTTGAAAGTTTTCTTGGTACTTGTAAAATCTGGGAAATATGTTGTTATAGGCTGCAGCTGGTAGACAGGAGGGTTGGCATTGCTGTCTAATTTATATCACATAGTTAGCAAGAGGAGGTTTCAACATTATGTGCATCTGCAAGTGTCAAGAACAGCTCGAACTCTTCTGTTGGGACTGTTGAAATAAATGGTATGTATCCATAGCGATCACCAAGAAGTGCCTGAAAATTTGCATTTATGATTACATAATAGTGTCTCAAGGCTGCTAATTTAAAACATATATTTTAAAGCCATAACTCATGCATACGTGTGTTATCACAACATTTAATCCACTGTATCATGGTCACCCATATGTCTGATGCTGAGAAGGCAGAGTATCAGAATCACAGTTACCATATCAATAAGAGTAGGTATTATACAATTATCTATGAATGCATTCTTGGGGTTCTAATTGTTTGTGTCCATTTCGAATTTGTATGCATTGTTTTGAGCTACAGTTTTGTTGCAAATTTCATGCAATATGATTGGAACTGTGTATGAATTTGTTTAGTGCAATAAATGCATGCTGCAAATCAAATTGTGCATTGTGCATCTCATGGATAGGATACTGTTACTGGGCACAATAGTCACCACTAGTGTCTCCAATAGAGGTAGCACATCTTTCGATAGTGTATAGCTTCTTTGGCTGCATGCTAATCTCTTTAGCTGGTTGCACGTTCTCACCCAATAATTCCATAGATATACATGTATTGTTGACTTCACAAAGCGAAAGCTGGAATGAACGAGGATACAAACACCATAACGGGGTACAAGCGATTTGGGAAGTAACGGATCTACATGTATCTGATCATCTGATGCTCATGCGACATACAATAATTAACCATGACGTTTAATAATGTCTTGCTGCACAACCTAAAAAAGTGCATTTAGAATCATCTATGGATGCATAGTAGAAGTATATGGCCAGAGATTTGACCTTTAGGATGATTTGACCTTTAGGATATGCCTTGGAAACTTGAGTAGTGGGTTTATACGGCGTGCTATAAGGGAGAAACGCTTGATAAACTCATTTAATGTTTGTATTTTCATAAAACCCAGTTTCGAATTAGCTGTGTGCACATTTTGGCATACAAAATCATACAAGAAGATGCATTCAGAGTATCTCTATCACTATTATGGCTGGAAACATTGTTACGGGTCTCCTGTAAAGAATTGTACGTGTTTGAATGCAAATCTCCATAGACAGTTCATACTTCTGACGCGCGTAGCGGATTTCAATTATTCAAGTCCGCTATTTTCTGGCCATGCGTAACTTAGCTGTTTATACATGCGTACATGTGCAGAACTGAAAAAATTAAGTTGCTCAAGAAATTTAATCGCAGTTGAAGGCGATGCTCCAGGAACCAGCTCTGTACTTGTGAAGAACATGATAGGCGGTAATGTCGCATTTTAACATCAAGTTTGCTACTCATAAGTAGCTATTGACGCTGATCCTTTTTCACTCAGGCCTGTTATTATCAAGCGCAAAAAGGCGCCCCTGCTTTACACATGACTGTGTCCCCCACTGCTTCTGGGACAGACATGAAAGTCATGATTACACTGCTCAGTGGCAGCTTGCAGCCCGTGGCGGGAGATTTCGCGACTATATCGCAGAAAGCGGAGGAGGATTTTGAGCGCAACTCCTGCACTCGCTACAGGTGAAATTTTTTTTATTTTAGCAATGGCATTATGTTTGGTTTAAAAGGTAATACGGCTTAGTTACACAATGGGGGTATAGGTTAACTACCTGTCGTACAGCATGCAATTACGAATTAGCTAATTTCTTTCTGCACTTGACTAGTTCTAGTTGCTACGCATGCTAAGTAATAAGAAACACTCAGTTGAACTATATTTCGGTGAGTGGTTACCATACCGAGGTACCTTATACTGTACTGTACACACAGTCATATCTAAAATATTTACTGAAGTGTCTGGCCGATTTCTTTCTTCATATCCAGAAATCAGCGGTCAAATGGACAAGGTAGGTTTGCGAGTCGTCAAATATTCCGGTAGATGACGGCGCCGCAGCGCCAGTCGGCCTCACGAGCGGTGTCGGCGGCAGTCGGGGCGTGGTCGTCGTGCATGGCAGGGCGTGTTCGTGGAATCAGGGCCGGGCGGCGGCTTGCACCTGCCATACCGAAAAACTGCACGGGGCCAGCGTGGCGGCGGCGGCACCGTTGCCATGTACGGGGTGCTTCAAAACCAAGCTTAAGTATTATTGCAGTGAGAAAGCAACATACATGTAGCTGGCGATCTCTTTACGTGTGTACACGTATGTCTTGCTATGCATGTCCCCCGCGGCCCACTGCTGATCAAGAATAAGTGACAAAACTCTCAGTTTATACCCTTTTTTATCATTGAGGAAATTTCATTCTAACATGTAGTTCAGGAGGAAATGAGCGCGTTAAATTTATAATAATTCAAAATTTTGCGTCCCCTACATCATAGTATGTTGTGGTGGATGTTGCCTAAACGTCCACCCTCACGGTGCCGCGTAATATAACATAACTTCGAGGACTGCCCGACATGACGATAATTGTCATGCAAAAGAGCCTACTTCTATGCAAACTTTGCTAACACTTTGAAATTGCCAAGTGTACACTGAGGTACACTCACATTCAATTAAATGAAGGCACAAACAGAAAAAAAAAAAACAGAAAAGGAAACAACCCCAGGATTCTTTATGGCTTGGTAAAGGCAAAAATAATTAAATAATAATATTAGTGAACTGATGTATGAGTACATTTGAAACATATGCACAATTCAATTGAACTTGTACCAGTGTAACCCCCCCCCCCCTCCTCCCCCCACCACAATGTACTATAGATGTAGGAGGCGCAAAATTTGTATAAACAAATCTCTTCTTTTGTACTTCAGAATGCTAACACTGGCTTGTTCCAGCACAGGAAGCTGAAGGCCGACAGTTTGTGGCAGTAAATAGACGTCCGCTCTTCAACTGCACTGGTAAAACTGCGGTGAAAAACTTTTTTCTCTGCTTCAGTGAAGTATGGTGGGCATAGATGTTCATACAAATTTTTTTTTTACAGAGCATCATATCCATTCCATTTCCAAAGATGACAACGCATGCGGGCCGGAGTAGGTCCTTATCCGATTTACACCACGTATATAAATAAATGCATAAAAAGAGGGAGTGGGGGAGAAATTTAAAGTGTCCGAGGGGACATAATTCCCTTGGGAAATTTGTCTGGAAGAAAACTTTCCAGGGGACATTTTTCATGCTGTAATATACACTTAGCTGTGATACATTTATAATTACATGTATGATTTATAAAACTGCATGCTACATAACTATTAGCATGTGGACCAAATTTGTAGTGACAGACAGCTACTGATTCACTTTTTTTTTTCTTCAAAACACGTTTATAATGCAACAGGAAAAGTAAAAGAAAGAAAAAATCACTCACTTGCGAATCTAATTTGGTCGATTATACGTTTGGGTTCGAAAAATTAAATACATTGTATTTTTGACTTTAGTTATTAATATGCACTAACCATGTACGCATATTGCAGTATTATCGATAAAGGGAGGAATATGAGAAGGTGAATGAATGATACACCACCAGAACCAGAATCGTATATCCCAAATCCATCCAAAAACGAAGCATTTCGTATCCATTCAACGTGTGGGCAAGGTAAGATCACCACACTGTTCCAATCGTAATACGGATATTATATTCCATCTATCGTCTCCCTCCCCCCCCCCCCCCCCGGCGTACTTATTCATTTTATAAAGATATTAATATGCTCTATGATTTAATTGTGTGTTAGACCCGCCTTCTAATTTGCAAATCGTGCATGTGCACAACGATGAAGCGAATTGACTACTATTTTATGCAAAATAAGATTTGTCAGCACCCAATATCGATAGCAGCTGAGCCTAGTAAGCAGAGTGAAGTACTTATAGATGCTTGTGAACATCCCGTGGACAAAGGCAGCGCTGATGATCATGAATCGATCACGGACACGTTACGCAACTTTCGGAGGTAAGCCAGATGACCTCAAAGATGACCTCAGAGAAGTGTAATGAACCTAGATCTGAAGAGCTATGTGGTTTGGGTAGAAAATTTCAGCTTAGTTGAAAAGCGAAGTACAACTGGATTGACGGACAAACGCCGTGTCTTTTGTTCAGCTTGTAAAAATGCTGTCAAGTTGCAAATGCCCCTTTCAACTACATCACGAGAGAAGAATTCGAAGACTCAAATCATACCTGCGCTCAACAATGACCCAAGAACAGTTAAATCACATTGCAGTGACTTCTTGCCATTCTGAAATAGTAAAAAACTTAGACTCAAACCAATTGCTTGACGAATTCATCCAAAAGCTCCTAGCTGTACGCATGAATGTTTTCTCTCTCCATAAATGCAACATAGCCACAATATAATGAGTATAATGATCCTCATCTGTCAATGTTTATCCTCATGAAATTCCATGCAAGAAATGTATGTTTATCATATACAGGTAAATCAGTGCACACGTAGTCATGTACCTTCAATATATATATGCACAAATGCATGTCGTTTGCAGTGTTTCCCACCCCCTACCCAACTTACCGGTATCTGTATATGTACACAGCCCCCCCCCCCCCCCCCCCCCCCCCCCCCCCTCCCCCGGGTTAAATAAAACTCTAAGCCTATGTGTACATGTAGAATAGGAAATATAATCTGTGTAATTAATATCTCGGTGATCGCGCGACACACGCATGCAATTGTTCATTGTGTGTACAAGAATACAACAAGAACGACGTGGTTATAATTCTTCCACCATGATCGGTACGCTAATTATCGTTGGATAGAATCAATTCAGAGAGTAGCCGCAACCAATCGGTTGCTTTCATACTAGATATATTGCCCTGCATGTTTGCGGAGGGTGCTTGGTGGGGGCCCGGGTGGAATGGGAGGGCATTTTTGCATGAGCAATTAAGGGCGTGCGACTAAAATTGACACAAGGATACATACTGATGGTTCCCCATTAATAGCCTTACATGGGCTAATCCATTTAACAATCAGACAATGGGATGTAGGCCAAAACACGTGTTCAACATCGTGCAACTTGGCTCACTGTACTTTCTCTTCAGAAATACCCCTTCCATCTGTCACCTACGCTGTTCCGAGATGGCCTAGCAATGCGCTATTTGCGGGATCCTCACTGTCTACCTTCCAGATGTGATGGATGTGTAGGGTATCGTAATCCTTTATGTGTCCTGGATTTCACAAGAAGGGAGCTAGGACTAATCATTCAGAGGCATAATGAAATGATAGACTATTTAGGAGATATGGCACCACACGTATATGAATGAACACAAGTCATCAATGAGCCAGAGATTGGAGATGGCAACTGGAAGTGGAGGCATTATTTGGGGATAAGAGGTGCATGGCAACCCCTGGTAGAGGTATCATTTGGGAATAAGAGGTGCATGACAACCTCAGGTGGAGGTATTATTTGACATCAAAGTCATTGACACTGATGCTTCATCTCATCGCAACCATTCACACAAATCAGTCTTGGTGTCTGGAGCTAAAGAGAAGAAGAGGATTTATTGTGATATTAGTCGATTGGCTTCTACACAGGACATTATAAAAAGGGAGACTAGCAGCCGAACTGGCACACAAACCTATTCAGCTATGTTATGGGACAATTTTCCTTTGCCATTATAAGGGCATCTAGTTCATATTTGAAAGGGTCACGGGTGAGGCTTGGGTTTCATGATGGGGCACCTCTCTATTATCTTATAGACTAATCACGTATCCATTTGTAATTAACATTATCAAAGTCAGTTATGGTAGAATGATAGTTTATTCTTATTCCTGTTCATCAAAATTTTCGGTAATACATTATAACACTTAACCTATTATAGATATAAGTTCTACATCAGTCAAAAAAAACTGACAAGTTATATTGCATCCTGCCAGGATAGCCTTGGCCACAAAACTGAAAAGATTATGGTTTAAGTGACCAAAAATGTCAGCCACTGCCTTTGATTTGGATACCCTGTGGCTTGTGGCAAGGTGTGTGGCTAGCCTGGAAAATGTCTCTTGAGCTTCCCTACCCCAATATCCATAAGTCTCTACAGCTAATGGGACACAGAGACCCCACCCCATCTCAACACATTTTGGGTCATTAGCAACATGTTTGCGGGCCTCTACAACCCCTGCAGCTGCCCCAGCTGTCAGACAGGTTTCTTCAAGAATGGTCCACACTGAATTAAAAAAATTTATGCGCGTAAAACATCCATAGCTTTGATTTTAATAACATCCAGGGGGGATTTATTAACTGACTAGGGCCTAGGAAGATTTATTTGGTTACCCTCCCTCCATTCTCTTATTAAATGGAATACCCTATGCATGCGTGCAGCTGGTACGTCACATAGCACAAGCAAAAGTGTTGCAGCTGCTGCTTTGGAAGGAATACTTGAGTGGGTAGTTTCCAGTGTCCGTCACACTTGAGAAGGGAGGGTGAATCACAATGTCTGTAACTATAAGGGGGCGAGCAAGAGGGCGGGTGAATAGCAAATGGATACCCACACGAAATATATTAACACAACCCAAATATGGCCCGAAAGCATTTCGTAGGAGAAGATCAAATGGCGATCAGAAGAAGAAGATACTCACGTCAATGAAATGCATACCTGAGCGATTTTGGTTACTCATTTCGTTTCGGTAGGGCAGCAAATTCACTGACAGATGCTCCCATATTTGGACAGCTAAAGGGCTATAAAAGAGCACGGATATTGCACAGCCGCAGCAATGAGAAGTGGTGTTACAATGGAATACAAGAAGCTCATTTTGGCTTTCCTCCTTATAGCCGTCACCCTTACTCGCGTCGTCTGGTGCTTCAAAGCGAGCTGCCTAAATGGTTGGTTGCAGCGAGCATGGCTGTGTCCTACTAATGCACAGGTATTTTACGGCTTTGCCATTCCGCCTACAGCCGAGTCGTTGCCTAGCGACAGTCTGACAATACTGCAGTGTACGGAAGATGAAGTGACCATTGAGTGGAGCATACAAAACGACCTGAAGTTCGTTGCCTTTGAATACAGTTGCATCCATCCCACCAATAGCACTCTGGTGAGTACAGTATTATTTATTATAACGGCTAAAGCCTGCATGCATGTCAAATATCTGCATGATATATCATCTCTGGTATATAGCGTAATAGGTTAGTACACATGAAGGATAGGATACATACGTGTGTACCTGCATGTACGTATACATGTACCCATTCTCACGGATCGAATTCAATTAATAGACAGTTCGCAATCAATCGCTTCCATACTGGAACGACGGTCAAACAGGAGTCACTATGGTATCGCCCCCAGGGGGAGCTCTGTGTCTATTTTCGGCCTGTTACCTCGACAACTACAACAGTCGACACTTTATTGCACCAACAAGCTGCTCCGTATCGCCCCCTACAGCTACACAAGATGGTAAGCACCGTAGTAAAGTGGCAGAACCCGCAGGATGGAAGGTGCATGCGGCATAGATCCCAAATCCACACACACACATACACACACACATACATACACACATACACACATACATACACATACACACACATACACACACATACACACACATACACACATACACACACAACAAACACCTTTTAAAAATGAATTAATAACTATCCTCCTTGTTGAACTATATATATACACATTTATACTCGTTGTGACACAGTCGAATAATTAGCGAGCTGTAGGAGTCTGAACTCATTGGAGTTCATAGTTCGTTTGAGTATTTGCTTTACTGCATGCATAGTGGCAGATGAGACCAATACTGATCCTGTTCAGTGTAGCTTGGCCGATATACCAGTGTGACATTAATCACCCAATTCAACATATCAACAATTCAACATATCGGACGCATGCATGCATGACTGAATGCCTATCAACCCATACTGCAGGTTCATCGGTGCCAGAACAGAGCATCACCCAGCAAACGATGACCTCCTCTATTGACCTCGTTCCCAGTCCGACAACAACACCCGATGGATCGATATCGCTTAGAGTGAGACGAGGAAGTCTCCATCTACAGCAGAGTGAGCAAAGCCTGCTATCATAAATGCATCCATTGATTTAATCTCTTTATTTATTTATTTATTTTATCCTCTCTAAATTTTAAGTTCCTACAACTTTCACGTCAGTCGGAGCTGCAATAATCGCGGCCGTGGCAGCGTCAATTGGTGCCGCAGCGTGCATTTTAACAACCATCCAATTAAAGCGACGTCGGAGGTAAGAAAATTACACTTTGGAGTTATTTTCACATACAGTGTAATTGTCGCTGTGATCCTGTACATGTATATCAACGATTAGGAACAAGGAGGGTCGATTAACCGTGCACAACTAGAAGTACCGAGAGTGCGAAATTCTTGTGTCACAGATACCCTTGCAACGAGATCACGTGAAGAACTTGAAGTTTAGTCTAGAACATAATCGCCTTGGCGTACGTGCATGTACTGAGTTTGTGTTATTTATTATTGTACTCTCAATGAATACTAGCTGAGTTATAACTGGCATGCCCGTCACACTACTGTGCATGCTCAGTTTCTTGTTTCTCGTGCATCTTGGTTGCCATCGCAGCTGCATGGGACAATATCCGGTGTATGTATATGTCAGCTGATCATGTCATTCTCAGAATGGCTGCTAATGTAACAACCAGAAGAAATCAAAGTAGCTTCTTAACAGGTTGAATTAGACGTTCATGGAACTATATAGTAGTAAAGCGGCTACTCGGATTTGTATACCTCAAGTTATTGTAGCACGCAATAGCCATTTGCAACGGACGACGCGAGTAAGGGTGACAGCTATAAGCAGCAGAACCAAAATGAGCTTCTAGTATTTCATTTGCGACTGACTTTGAAAGAACCAGTACTGTTGGAATTTCACAGTGGAAAAAGTGTGTCTCATATTCCTAGTAGCCAAGTGTACATGCATGCGTGCATATTCCAGAACCATTAGTAAACAAGTTTATTTCAGTTTCTAGATGAAAACAAAACTTCACGTGAAAACTACATGCGTGCATCAATGAGCTACATCACCCATATGATGGCTGTGTAAGTGTAAAACTAAGTTTTGATGGGAGACAACTTTTTCCTAATGTACAAAATAGCAATTGCTCCTGTCTTTGTTGTAGATGACAGCACAGCAGCATCTTCATTGATCCTCGATATAGATAGGTATTTCACCTGTGACTGTAAATCAAATGTAGCCAGCACATTTCCACAGTGAATATCCCAGCATTTAATCATTCCATCTCTTGAACCTGTTATAATGTGGTCGCGGTCCATTAATAGCATGCACATTACGGCATGTGTGTGACCAATGTAATTAACTGCACAGTCTCGTGAAGCAATGCTCCAGGCCACAAGCTGATCCTCAGCACAGTGGGCACCTGCAATGACCATTTTGTCATCTGGAGTGAAAAGGAGACACTTGACACTGTCCACGTATTGAAACTGGTGCGTACAACTAAGATTGTGCAAGCTCCAAACTCGGAGTGTGGTATCATCTGAACCAGTTGCAATTAGTGAATTATTTTTGCTGATAGTAATGCACACAACAACCTTTGTATGTCCAGAAAGGGTTCCAATGCACTTTCCAGAAAAAATACTCCAGATTCGTGCTGTGCAATCAGATGAACCACTCGCTGCGATCGCAGAGACCGCTAAGCACTTTACACCAGCAGTATGGCCAGAGTAAGAGATGCGCTCAAGCAAGTTGCATGTCCACATCTTGAGCAAGCCATCTGCAGATGCAGAGATAAAAGACTCACTGCTTAGTCTAAAAAGACATGTTACGGCTGCTGGTGCATCCCATCGTTTGCTAGAGAAGTAGTTTCTTTTTGCATCATCGTTGTGTTTCTCAACACCTGAAGTGCATAAATAACTATCAAGAAAGAAGTACAGTGCATTACCAATCTTGACATGAAAATTGTTTTAAATTTCCGTATTGGCATATAATGTTTGGGACATGGTATACCATTGCATGCATGTAAGGAGTTACATATTTCTTTTGGTGACCCTCTTCTTTGATGCTTAAGAAGAGTTCAACCCATTGTTTGGCCTGTATAGACAGAATAGAGTAGCATTTCATCCTTATTATATTTGCACACTATAGCTAAACTTACCTTTTGGTGGAATTGATTTGAAGCATTCTGCATGCATGGGTGGTGATTCATTAGACAGTATGCTGTATAAATCTTCTTAATCCTTAGGATTCCGTATGCCAACAAGAAGTCATTTGGTGACAAGTGATTTGACTCATTGCACATAGTACCTCCCATAACTTCACTACTGTTGTGCGCAGGGCACTTAGGCAGAGGGATGTCTTTCATCTATGAAGGAAGCAGCTGGTATACACAATGTACATGTATGATGAATGTTACTAATGTCAAGTGTATTTGTACCTTAAGAACTTTCTTTTTACTTTCACCAGTTAAAGATGTCCACTCATGACATGAAGTATTTGTGTCAGACTTCCATTATTATTATTCTTTTGAAGCGCTTCTCGAGAACTGGTTCCGTATGGTGATCCGATGACTTCATTCGTTGCAAATTTGAAAAGACACTTTAAATTGAATGGCCAATGAACTATGCTAGCACACGAATATAAGTAGCGTTCTAATCGAAGAATCTTAATGTACATGTAATATATCCGGTGTGAATGGAGTATTAAACTACAGTGTAAGGCAAAAGGATTATCCATGCATGTATAATAGTGAACGGTACCGGTATCTCTCTAGCTTGCATGTTTAATGAATTACTTGTATCAGAGTAGTCAGATCCCGAGTACTGCCTGAGACACAAAGGAACGAGCCATATTATGGGTTTCCTTGGTTACGTCGTAATCCCTCCTTTCCATTGTCCGATGATTTTGGTTGTCTCGACTTGTAATAGCAATGGCATAGCTAGGGTACGGCCCCTGGCAGGGTTTAGGTACTAACAACAGAGGTCGGATTAACAATAATACTCACCCGCCGAAGTAAGAACTGGTAGTAATACGGAATAACCATCTCTATTTCGAGTCGGTACTCCAGCTCAATTAAGGCATCAGCAACGAATTAATGGTGGCGTGCTGTACCATAAATATATAATCTTGGTGTCTCCACCACCGGGCAGTGAGTTGTATGTGCTGAGAAGGAAACCATGCACCATCGACTCGCAATGGGCACATATAAACAAGCGTGTCTCAGACTCTTCGCTGAGATATTGTGGTACAACTTTGAAGGCACAACCTATGACACGCGATCGCGCAAGAGTTGCCTTGTATTTCGCGTTTGTGGGAATTATGCGTTGATGCGTGTGGTGCACTGTGGCGTTCTAGCAGCTAGGGCTTCCCTATTCATATGGATCGTACATGCGGTTGCTTGCACACTTCGTGTTTCGATCATAATCCTACGCACGCGTGATCACAGAGAAGGCTGCATATAGCTTTCAGTTATAACGTATAACCTATACTTTGCGTAAAATACAGTCAAAAAAAACCTAGCCTCGCTGTTTGGTGATGGCTGTTGCTGAGTGTTAACTTATATTATAGCAATATAGCATATCGTAACAAAACGTACCAAGCTATAGGAAACATCGTTCCAACATACTCCACGGACACACGACCGGGGTCGTGCATGTATGCTGCCATGTCTGAGAGTTGGCCGGGTAGTGGTATAGTAGTATCGTAAAAGAAGCAAGGCTTTGAGGAGTGCTTGGGCAACGTTATGACGTTTAATTCATTATTAATAATTTATGGCTTGAACGGGGTACTAGAATTCACATACTTGAATCTAGAAATAGACGTGCACATGGGGTAGATATGCTATTTGCACATATAGATATGGAAATAGCTTTGGCTTCAGAATCCACTTTATAATCTTCAATAGATCGTCCACGCGGTAAAATAGGAAAGGGAAAATAGTGATCAAAAGTATGCCAGCCATTAAATGTATGCAGTAAAACAAAACCCCGTTTTGAAATTGATGGGGGCAAATTTTTACAGAACAGAAGATATACAAACAATGTGTTATTTGTCCCTGTATCATACTTAGGTTTATAAACTTTACTACAAGTCTTTGGTACTAAACTGTGCGCGATTGATAGAAATTACCCATAGACTCCATGTACAATAATTTTTTTACGCGTATTACGGAATTCAAATAATTCATGTCCGCAATTGCTGGCCATGACCGTCTGGTGCACCAGATATAACTAAGTCTAAAGCCAAGTAAGACACTACACATTCTGGCTGCTTGAGGTGCTGTTCAACTAAGAGCACACTCTTTGAGTCGTGCTTCCATATCTTGATGGACTTATCATTAGAGCCAGATATAATTAAACCAGATGATGGAACAGTTGCAACACAAGACACCCATGATGAATGCCCTTCTAACGTCTGTAGACATCTTCCTTCTTCAATACTCCACACCTTTAGATAGTCATCTTTTGAACCTGACTCTAATTCCTTTCCTCCTGGCAGCACAGTTGTGCACCAAATATCAGCCAAGTGTCCCTCGAGAGTTTTGTAGCGCGATCCTGAGCTAAAACTCCAGACAATAATTGTACTATCTAATGAGCCAGTAATAACATACTCATTGGCAACGGCGATGCATTTAACAGCTTTTGTGTGTCCACATAAAGTGTGAATAAGGTTTCCATTGATCAAATCCCATACCTTAGCAGTTTTGTCATCTGAGCCAGTAATGATGACTTCATTATTGCCAATATGCTCAGAAAGCAAACAAGTCATCATTTGTGCATGAGCATTCAGAAGGTGAATAGTCCTTTTTGAAGAAAGTTCATGAATTCCTAAGACTCCATCCTGTGCTGCAGTAATGATTCTATTGCCGTCAGAGTGAACCCTTAAAAAATGAATGCTTATGCCATGCAATGACGGCAATATGGTTAGGTCTCGCTGCTGTACATTGTAGCAATATAAGGAATCATCAATTGTACCAGCAAGCAACTTCTGCGCATCCGTGGTAGCAGCTAAAGAAATCAACTCACAAGAAGCAAGATAATTAAAAATCTCTTCTTTGCTATTCAGGTCCCAGATGACCATTTGATGACCGCAAATGGCAAATATCATCTTCTTAGCAACAACAACTGCAAGAGTTCCCTTTTCAGAAATCCTTTGTTCTATAATTAACAACTATAAACATTGCTCTGATAAAGGAAAAGTACTTTACCAACTGTTATGAATCTTAGCAGAATATATGCTTTTACATTTGAAAGGCAGTATGTAGCATTTCAAACCCAACTCATAATTTTGTGAATCATAAACGAATAGAAAAATAATGCGTATAAAATGAATTACACATGGTGCTAGAATATTAATCAGTGGAGGTTTAAAAAAAGACAGTTGATATCTCGACAGTCACAGATAATTTTAAGGGGCAGGCAGTATCATGTTGCAGCTGACACAACAGGACAATATAATACATCCTCATCAATGGCGATCTGGGACAGTGTTTGGGGCATTACACCCCTCTTGCCCCTCTTCCCCCTTTCAGGAAATTATTTATAGCAGACAATTAGTCAGCCATGATTGATAATTATAATAAGCCCACCTTCTGCCCACCATACCCCACTCATATGGCTGCCACTGCTCATGTATGTGCATTGTTAAACCTACCCACTTATCTTATTCATTGCACAACATGCATGAAAAATAACTTATGTATGGAAGTATATGTATAAGATGTGTTTAAATTAAACTACATGTGCATGAGGTAAGCACGTTTTCAGTTTGAACATGGCAACTTACCAGACTGGTTGTAAAGATGGAACCGTTCTAAAGACATTTTTGTGTCTTTCACTGCCATCTCAGCAAGCTGCCAAATTAAGTTCTGCAGTTTTTCAAATTCATTCTGCCACATGGTGCTGTGCTGTTTTTTGAAAGTTTTCTTGGTACTTGTAAAATCTGGGAAATATGTTGTTATAGGCTGCAGCTGGTAGACAGGAGGGTTGGCATTGCTGTCTAATTTATATCACATAGTTAGCAAGAGGAGGTTTCAATATTATGTGCATCTGCAAGTGTCAAGAACAGCTCGAACTCTTCTGTTGGGACTGTTGAAATAAATGGTATGTATCCATAGCGATCACCAAGAAGTGCCTGAAAATTTGCATTTATGATTACATAATAGTGTCTCAAGGCTGCTAATTTAAAACATATATTTTAAAGCCATAACGCATGCATACGTGTGTTATCACAACATTTAATCCACTGTATCATGGTCACCCATATGTCTGATGCTGAGAAGGCAGAATATCAGAATCACAGTTACCATATCAATAAGAGTAGGTATTATACAATTATCTATGAATGCATTCTTGGGGTTCTAATTGTTTGTGTCCATTTCGAATTTGTATGCATTGTTTTGAGCTACAGTTTTGTTGCAAATTTCATGCACTATAATTGGAACTGTGTATGAATTTGTTTAGTGCAATAAATGCATGCTGCAAATCAAAATGCGCATTGTGCATCTCATGGATAGGATACTGTTACTGGGCACAATAGTCACCACTAGTGTCTCCAATAGAGGTAGCACATCTTTCGATAGTGTATAGCTTCTTTGGCTGCATGCTAATCTCTTTAGCTGGTTGCACGTTCTCACCCAATAATTCCATAGATATACATGTATTGTTGACTTCACAAAGCGAAAGCTGGAATGAACGAGGATACAAACACCATAACGGGGTACAAGCGATTTGGGAAGTAACGGATCTACATGTATCTGATCATCTGATGCTCATGCGACATACAATAATTAACCATGACGTTTAATAATGTCTTGCTGCACAACCTAAAAAAGTGCATTTAGAATCATCTATGGATGCATAGTAGAAGTATATGGCCAGATGTTTTGACCTTTAGGATGATTTGACCTTTAGGATATGCCTTGGAAACTTGAGTAGTGGGTTTATACGGCGTGCTATAAGGGAGAAACGCTTGATAACCTCATTTAATGTTTGTATTTTCATAAAACCCAGTTTCGAATTAGCTGTGTGCACATTTTGGCATACAAAATCATACAAGAAGATGCATTCAGAGTATCTCTATCACTATTATGGCTGGAAACATTGTTACGGGTCTCCAGTAAAGAATTGTACGTGTTTGAATGCAAATCTCCATAGACAGTTCATACTTCTGACGCGCGTTGCGGATTTCAATTATTCAAGTCCGCTATTTTCTGGCCATGCGTAACTTAGCTGTTTATACATGCGTACATGTGCAGAACTGAAAAAATTAAGTTGCTCAAGAAATTTAATCGCAGTTGAAGGCGATGCTCCAGGAACCAGCTCTGTACTTGTGAATAACATGATAGGCGGTAATGTCGCATTTTAACATCAAGTTTGCTACTCATAAGTAGCTATTGACGCTGATCCTTTTTCACTCAGGCCTGTTATTATCAAGCGCAAAAAGACGCCCCTGCTTTACACATGACTGTGTCCCCCACTGCTTCTGGGACAGACATGAAAGTCATGATTACACTGCTCAGTGGCAGCTTGCAGCCCGTGACGGGAGATTTCGCGACTATGTCGCAGAAAGCGGAGGAGGATTTTAAGCGCAAAGGGAAGCGCAACTCCTGCACTCGCTACAGGTGAAATTTTTTTATTTTAGCAATGGCATTATGTTTGGTTTAAAAGGTAATACAGGCTTAGTTGCACAATGGGGGTAGGTTAACTACCTGTCGTACAGCATGCAATTACGAATTAGCTAATTTCTTTCTGCACTTGACTAGTTCTAGTTGCTACGCATGCTAAGTAATAAGAAACACTCAGTTGAAACTATATTTCGGTGAGTGGTTACCATACCGAGGTACCTTATACTGTACTGTACACACAGTCATATCTAAAATATTTACTGAAGTGTCTGGCCGATTTCTTTCTTCATATCCAGAAATCAGCGGTCAAATGGACAAGGTAGGTTTGCGAGTCGTCAAATATTCCGGTAGATGACGGCGCCGCAGCGCCAGTCGGCCTCACGAGCGGTGTCGGCGGCAGTCGGGGCGTGGTCGTCGTGCATGGCAGGGCGTGTTCGTGGAATCAGGGCCGGGCGGCGGCTTGCACCTGCCATACCGAAAAACTGCACGGGGCCAGCGTGGCGGCGGCGGCACCGTTGCCATGTACGGGGTGCTTCAAAACCAAGCTTAAGTATTATTGCAGTGAGAAAGCAACATACATGTAGCTGGCGATCTCTTTACGTGTGTACACGTATGTCTTGCTATGCATGTCCCCCGCGGCCCACTGCTGATCAAGAATAAGTGACAAAACTCTCAGTTTATACCCTTTTTTATCATTGAGGAAATTTCATTCTAACATGTAGTTCAGGAGGAAATGAGCGCGTTAAATTTATAATAATTCAAAATTTTGCGTCCCCTACATCATAGTATGTTGTGGTGGATGTTGCCTAAACGTCCACCCTCACGGTGCCGCGTAATATAACATAACTTCGAGGACTGCCCGACATGACGATAATTGTCATGCAAAAGAGCCTACTTCTATGCAAACTTTGCTAACACTTTGAAATTGCCAAGTGTACACTGAGGTACACTCACATTCAATTAAATGAAGGCACAAACAGAAAAAAAAAAACAGAAAAGGAAACAACCCCAGGATTCTTTATGGCTTGGTAAAGGCAAAAATAATTAAATAATAATATTAGTGAACTGATGTATGAGTACATTTGAAACATATGCACAATTCAATTGAACTTGTACCAGTGTAACCCCCCCCCCCCTCCTCCCCCCACCACAATGTACTATAGATGTAGGAGGCGCAAAATTTTGTATAAACAAATCTCTTCTTTTGTACTTCAGAATGCTAACACTGGCTTGTTCCAGCACAGGAAGCTGAAGGCCGACAGTTTGTGGCAGTAAATAGACGTCCGCTCTTCAACTGCACTGGTAAAACTGCGGTGAAAAACTTTTTTCTCTGCTTCAGTGAAGTATGGTGGGCATAGATGTTCATACAAATTTTTTTTTTACAGAGCATCATATCCATTCCATTTCCAAAGATGACAACGCATGCGGGCCGGAGTAGGTCCTTATCCGATTTACACCACGTATATAAATAAATGCATAAAAAGAGGGAGTGGGGGAGAAATTTAAAGTGTCCGAGGGGACATAATTCCCTTGGGAAATTTGTCTGGAAGAAAACTTTCCAGGGGACATTTTTCATGCTGTAATATACACTTAGCTGTGATACATTTATAATTACATGTATGATTTATAAAACTGCATGCTACATAACTATTAGCATATGGACCAAAATTGTAGTGACAGACAGCTACTGATTCACTTTTTTTTTTTTCTTCAAAACACGTTTATAATGCAACAGGAAAAGTAAAAGAAAGAAAAAATCACTCACTTGCGAATCTAATTTGGTCGATTATACGTTTGGGTTCGAAAAATTAAATACATTGTATTTTTGACTTTAGTTATACTGATTATATATTTCATGTTGAAGGGGATGACAACGAAGTTGAAGATCAAGATGAAGGAGAAGAGAATGATGAAGTTGAAATTTATAGTGAAGATGATGATAATGAGATTGCTCCAGCAGGATTCTCAGGCTATGGTGAAAGTGACCTCTTAAGGGGGGCAGAATTGCTGACTGGTGCTTGCATACAGAAAAGATCTTGTCTTTCCAACATCATGGGGCCTCGTAATCAACATAGAAGTGTTCGTAATCCACATGCAGGGCCTGGAAATGGACAGCTTATACGACAAGATATGGTGGCAGCAGCGGTACGGCTTGCTAGCATTCTTATAACAAACCACAGTGTTAACATCACAAACGGTCATTCTGAAATGGAGGAATATAATCTGGCAGCTCATTTGGAGATTTCTGAAAAAAATCATAACCATAAACACCAAGGTTGGGCTTGGCGTCCGCAGAGAGGGGCTCAGTATGGTCGAGCATACTTGGAACCATACAAGAAGGACATAAAACGGATGTTTGAGCGAGGAGCTCGTGTTTCCTCAGACAAAATGAGTCCATGTGCTATGTTAGAGGAGCTTCAGTCACTCTATCCTGGTCGCTACACCTTACCTGGGGAGAATGAAATACGTGCTGAAATTACCAAGTTGTTTGGTAGGAAGAAGGCCAGTGATGAGGACAATGCAGGTAGTGATCATGATGAGAGTGAAAATGAAGCTACAAAAGGAAGAGGAAGCAATCTACCAAAGCAGTATGTTAAACACCTAGAAGAATTGGTAGAGTGTAATCCCACAATCAAGCCTGCTGAAGCCCTGAGAAATCTGAAGGCTGCACTATGCCTACCACATCCCTTTGAACACGACAAAGCAATCAAAACCAAAGTTAGTAGTCTAAAAAGAAAAAGAAAAGTAAGAGAGAAAGCAAACATTTTTGTAATTTTTATTATCGTTATCAATAGTGTGTATGCATGTGTAGACCGATATGCTATTTTATTGAACTGAATAGTTTGCCTCGCGACATTGTGGACAGCTAGCCTGGTTTCAGTGACTGTAGGGAAAGAGTGCATTCGCAGCCAACACTGGTACAGTGACTAGTGGACTTTTATTCTATAGTATGGATTGATTTACATAAAGTACTTTTTCTGCGCTCCTATTCAATAACCAGCCGCGCTAGCGCTATATATACATTTCCACCCCGATAGATACAACGGTGTTGCTTATAAAATGATTTTCTACACTAATGACAATCCTAAAGTCACAATTTCATTTCAGTTCATATACTGTGCACTTCTGGAACATTTTGGACGAGCAAAACATCGGATGCCACTGATGTCGACCGGTCACTTGCCAGCTCGTAGATAGCATGCGGCAGACCAATGGTCCTCTCATTGAACGCATCAAATGTTGTCTCAAGAGTTGTAGTAATAGTATCCTGTGTCAGAAAAGAAAAATAATAATCAGCGGACCTTTTATATTTTAAACCTCCCCCAAATTTTGGCCGTTTTCACCCACTTTACTCGCGGACGCGGTGTTAATATGCACTAACCATGTACGCATATTGCAGTATTATCGATAAAGGGAGGAATATGAGAAGGTGAATGAATGATACACCACCAGAACCAGAATCGTATATCCCAAATCCATCCAAAAACGAAGCATTTCGTATCCATTCAACGTGTGGGCAAGGTAAGATCACCACACTGTTCCAATCGTAATACGGATATTATATTCCATCTATCGTCTCCCTCCCCCCCCCCGGCGTACTTATTCATTTTATAAAGATATTAATATGCTCTATGATTTAATTGTGTGTTAGACCCGCCTTCTAATTTGCAAATCGTGCATGTGCACAACGATGAAGCGAATTGACTACTATTTTATGCAAAATAAGATTTGTCAGCACCCAATATCGATAGCAGCTGAGCCTAGTAAGCAGAGTGAAGTACTTATAGATGCTTGTGAACATCCCGTGGACAAAGGCAGCGCTGATGATCATGAATCGATCACGGACACGTTACGCAACTTTCGGAGGTAAGCCAGATGACCTCAAAGATGACCTCAGAGAAGTGTAATGAACCTAGATCTGAAGAGCTATGTGGTTTGGGTAGAAAATTTCAGCTTAGTTGAAAAGCGAAGTACAACTGGATTGACGGACAAACGCCGTGTCTTTTGTTCAGCTTGTAAAAATGCTGTCAAGTTGCAAATGCCCCTTTCAACTACATCACGAGAGAAGAATTCGAAGACTCAAATCATACCTGCGCTCAACAATGACCCAAGAACAGTTAAATCACATTGCAGTGACTTCTCGCCATTCTGAAATAGTAAAAAACTTAGACTCAAACCAATTGCTTGACGAATTCATCCAAAAGCTCCTAGCTGTACGCATGAATGTTTTCTCTCTCCATAAATGCAACATAGCCACAATATAATGAATATAATGATCCTCATCTGTCAATGTTTATCCTCATGAAATTCCATGCAAGAAATGTATGTTTATCATATACAGGTAAATGCACACGTAGTCATGTACCTTCAATATATATATATGCACAAATGCATGTCGTTTGCAGTGTTTCCCACCCCCTACCCAACTTACCGGTATCTGTATATGTACACAGCCCCCCCACCCCCCCCCCCCCCCCCCCTCCCCCGGGTTAAATAAAACTCTAAGCCTATGTGTACATGTAGAATAGGAAATATAATCTGTGTAATTAATATCTCGGTGATCGCGCGACACACGCATGCAATTGTTCATTGTGTGTACAAGAATACAACAAGAACGACGTGGTTATAATTCTTCCACCATGATCGGTACGCTAATTATCGTTGGATAGAATCAATTCAGAGAGTAGCCGCAACCAATCGGTTGCTTTCATACTAGATATATTGCCCTGCATGTTTGCGGAGGGTGCTTGGTGGGGGCCCGGGTGGAATGGGAGGGCATTTTTGCATGAGCAATTAAGGGCGTGCGACTAAAATGGACACAAGGAGACATACTGATGGTAGTAGATCATCCCCATTAATAGCCTTACATGGGCTAATCCATTTAACAATCAGACAATGGGATGTAGGCCAAATCACGTGTTCGACATCGTGCAACTTGGCTCACTGTACTTTCTCTTCAGAAATACCACTTCCATCTGTCACCTACGCTGTTCCGAGATGGCCTAGCAATGCGCTATTTGCGGGATCCTCACTGTCTACCTTCCAGATGTGATGGATGTGTAGGGTATCGTAATCCTTTATGTGTCCTGGATTTCACAAGAAGAGAGCTAGGACTAATCATTCAGAGGCATAATGAAATGATAGACTATTTAGGAGATATGGCACCACACGTATATGAATGAACACAAGTCATCAATGAGCCAGAGATTGGAGATGCCAACTGGAAGTGGAGGCATTATTTGGGGATAAGAGGTGCATGGCAACCTCTGGTAGAGGTATCATTTGGGAATAAGAGGTGCATGACAACCTCAGGTGGAGGTATTATTTGACATCAAAGTCATTGACACTGATGCTTCATCTCATCGCAACCATTCACACAAATCAGTCTTGGTGTCTGGAGCTAAAGAGAAGAAGAGGATTTATTGTGATATTAGTCGATTGGCTTCTACACAGGACATTATAAAAAAGGAGACTAGCAGCCGAACTGGCACACAAACCTATTCAGCTATGTTATGGGACAATTTTCCTTTGCCATTATAAGGGCATCTAGTTCATATTAGAAAGGGTCACGGGTGAGGCTTGGGTTTCATGATGGGGCACCTCTCTATTATCTTATAGACTAATCACGTATCCATTTGTAATTAACATTATCAAAGTCAGTTATGGTAGAATGATAGTTTATTCTTATTCCTGTTCATCAAAATTTTCGGTAATACATTATAACACTTAACCTATTATAGATATAAGTTCTACATCAGTCAAAAAGAACTGACAAGTTATATTGCATCCTGCCAGGATAGCCTTGGCCACAAAACTGAAAAGATTATGGTTTAAGCGACCAAAAATGTCAGCCACTGCCTTTGATTTGGATACCCTGTGGCTTGTGGCAAGGTGTGTGGCTAGCCTGGAAAATGTCTCTTGAGCTTCCCTACCCCAATATCCATAAGTCTCTACAGCTAATGGGACACAGAGACCCCACCCCATCTCAACACATTTTGGGTCATTAGCAACATGTTTGCGGGCCTCTACAACCCCTGCAGCTGCCCCAGCTGTCAGACAGGTTTCTTCAAGAATGGTCCACACTGAATTAAAAAAATTTATGCGCGTAAAACATCCATAGCTTTGATTTTAATAACATCCAGGGGGGATTTATTAACTGACTAGGGCCTAGGAAGATTTATTTGGTTACCCTCCCTCCATCCCTTTATTAAATGGAATACCCTATGCATGCGTGCAGCTGGTACGTCACATAGCACAAGCAAAAGTGTTGCAGCTGCTGCTTTGGAAGGAATACTTGAGTGGGTAGTTTCCAGTGTCCGTCACACTTGAGAAGGGAGGGTGAATCACAATGTCTGTAACTATAAGGGGGCGAGCAAGAGGGCGGGTGAATAGCAAATGGATACCCACACGAAATATATTAACACAACCCAAATATGGCCCGAAAGCATTTCGTAGGAGAAGATCAAATGGCGATCAGAAGAAGAAGATACTCACGTTAATGAAATGCATACCTGAGCGATTTTGGTTACTCATTTCGTTTCGGTAGGGCAGCAAATACACTGATAGATGCTCCCATATTTGGACAGCTAAAGGGCTATAAAAGAGCACCAATATTGCACAGCCGCAGCAATGAAAAGTGGTGTTACAATGGAATACAAGAAGCTCATTTTGGCTCTCCTCCTTTTAGCCGTCACCCTTACTCGCGTCGTCTGGTGCTTCAAAGCGAGCTGCCTAAATGGTTGGTCGCAGTCCAGCATTATATATGCAGCGAGCATGGCTGTGTCCTACTAATGCACAGGTATTTTACGGCTTTGCCATTCCGCCTACAGCCGAGTCGTTGCCTAGCGACAGTCTGACAATACTGCAGTGTACGGAAGATGAAGTGACCATTGAGTGGAGCATACAAAACGACCTGAAGTTCGTTGCCTTTGAATACAGTTGCATCCATCCCACCAATAGCACTCTGGTGAGTACAGTATTATTTATTATAACGGCTAAAGCCTGCATGCATGTCAAATATCTGCATGATATATTATCTCTGGTATATAGCGTAATAGGTTAGTACACATGAAGGATAGGATACATACGTGTGTACCTGCATGTACGTATACATGTACCCATTCTCACGGATCGAATTCAATTAATAGACAGTTCGCAATCAATCGCTTCCATACTGGAACGACGGTCAAACAGGAGTCACTATGGTATCGCCCCCAGGGGGAGCTCTGTGTCTATTTTCGGCCTGTTACCTCGACAACTACAACAGTCGACACTTTATTGCACCAACAAGCTGCTCCGTATCGTCCCCTACAGCTACACAAGATGGTAAGCACCGTAGTAAAGTGGCAGAACCCGCAGGATGGAAGGTGCATGCGGCATAGATCCCAAATCTGGAACATCCCCCCTCACACACACACATACGCACACACACATACATACACGCATACACACATACACACACATACACACACATACACACACATACACACACATACACACACATACACACACATACACACATACACACATACACACATACACACACAACAAACACCTTTTAAAAATGAATTAATAACTATCCTCCTTGCTTGTGAACTATATATATATATACACGTTTACTCGTTGTGACACAGTCGAATAATTAGCGAGCTGTAGGAGTCTGAACTCATTGGAGTTCATAGTTCGTTTGAGTATTTGCTTTACTGCATGCATAGTGGCAGATGAGACCAACACTGATCCTGTTCAGTGTAGCTTGGCCGATATACCACTGTGGCATTAATCACCCAATTCAACATATCGGACGCATGCATGCATGACTGAATGCCTATCAACCCATACTGCAGGTTCGTCGGTGCCAGAACAGAGCATCACCCAGCAAACGATGACCTCCGCTATTGACCTCGTTCCCAGCCCGACAACAACACCCGATGGATCGATATCGCTTAGAGTGAGACGAGGAAGTCTCCATCTACAGCAGAGTGAGCAAAGCCTGCTATCATAAATGCATCCATTGATTTAATCTCTTTATTTATTTGTTTATTTTATCCTCTCTAAATTTTAAGTTCCTACAACTTTCACGTCAGTCGGAGCTGCAATAATCGCGGCCGTGGCAGCGTCAATTGGTGCCGCAGCGTGCATTTTAACAACCATCCAATTAAAGCGACGTCGGAGGTAAGAAATTTACACTTTGGAGTTATTTTCACATACAGTGTAATTGTCGCTGTGATCCTGTACATGTATATCAACGATTAGGAACAAGGAGGGTCGATTAACCGTGCACAACTAGAAGTACCGAGAGTACGAAATTCTTGTGTCACAGATACCCTTGCAACGAGATCACGTGAATAACTTGAAGTTTAGTCTAGAACATAATCGCCTTGGCGTACGTGCATGTACTGAGTTTGTGTTATTTATTATTGTACTCTCAATGAATACTAGCTGAGTTATAACTGGCATGCCCGTCACACTACTGTGCATGCTCAATTTCATGTTTCTCGTTCATCTTGATTGCCATAACAGCTGCATGGGACAATATCCGGTGTATGTATATGTCAGCTGATCATGTCATTCTCAGAATGGCTGCTCATGTAACAGCCAGAAGAAATCAAAGTAGCTTCTTAACAGATTGAATTAGACGTTCATGGAACTATATATAACTATATATGGAACGTTCTATACGAAAATGGGTCTTGTGGATTTCATTTTATAACATAAAATTTAAATCGATATATCTTCCGTCATATTAACGCTATCGGGTTCCTATTTTTAGCACAACATACCACAGCATTACTGTATGTGAAAATCCATTTTGGTGTCTTACACATGCGGGGTACCGACGTTACAAGGTCCGATACCCCGTAGGGTTCAAAACGGCCACATCTTCAGGTAGGAGTGTCCAAATCGGTTCAAAATAGGTATCTATGTAGAAGGGTCCTACCGCTATTGATTTGTTCTGTTCGTTAATTTTTGCTTTATCCGTTATGGAGATACAAGTGTGCAAAGAAATTGCATATTTCCCGGGCGTTACGCGCCATTAACGTATTACGAGGACGTCCTCGAAGCCAGTCGTAGTACGTTAATGGCGCGTAACGCCCGGGAAATATGCAATTTCTTTGCACACTTGTATCTCCATAACGGATAAAGCAAAAATTAATGAACAGAACAAATCAATAGCGGTAGGACCCTTCTACATAGATACCTATTTTGAACCGATTTGGACACTCCTACCTGAAGATGTGGCCGTTTTGAACCCTACGGGGTATCGGACCTTGTAACGTCGGTACCCCGCATGTGTAAGACACCAAAATGGATTTTCACATATAGTAATGGTGTGGTATGTTGTGTTAAAAATAGGAACCCGATAGCGTTAATATGACGGAAGATATATCGATTTAAATTTTAAGTCATAAAATGAAATCCACAAGACCCATTTTCGTATAGAACGTTCCATATGGGACAGTTCACGAGAAAATTGCACCACTCATATATTATAAAAATGTTATTAAAATGCATCACGTTTGCATCGCTATAACTTCCCAACGATTAACGCTATCGACATCCTATTTTCACCACTTCATACTACACCATTTCTCTACAGTAAAATGCATTTTGGAGTCTTGGACTATATCCGTGCCGACGTTCCTACGTGCGATACCCCCTGGGGTTCAAAACTACCATATCTTCGTGTAGGAGCGGTCAAATCGCTTCAAATTCGGTACGTAGGTAGAGAGGTCCTATACCTATCGATTTGTTCTGTTCGTTAATTTGTATGCCATCTGTTACGGAGATACAGTTGAATAAACTACGTGCACGTTTTCCCGCTTGATTCGCGCCAATGTAATAATCCCCGCCTCCCCATTCATTGAGCGGAGCGCAATTTGCCCAAATCATTGGCGCGAAACGAGCGCGAAAATGTGCACGTAGTTTGTTCAACTGTATCTCCGTAACGGATTGCATAACAATTAACGAACAGAACAAATAGATAGATATAGGACCTCTCCACCTACAAACCGAATTTGAAGCGATTTGATTACTCCTACACGAAGATATGGTAGTTTTGAACCCCAGGGGGTATCGCACGTAGGAACGTCGGCACGGATATAGTCCAAGACTCCAAAATGCATTTTACTGTAGAGAAATGGTGTAGTATGAAGTGGTGAAAATAGGATGTCCATAGCGTTAATCGTTGGGAAGTTATAGCGATGCAAACGTGATGCATTTTTATAACATTTTTATAATATATGAGTGGTGCAATTTTCTCGTGAACTGTCCCATATAGTAGTAAAGCGGCTACTCGGATTTGTATACCTCAAGTTATTGTAGCACGCAATAGCCATTTGCAACGGACGACGCGAGTAAGGCCAGGGTGACAGCTATAAGCAGCAGAACCCAAAAGTATTTCATTTGCGACTGACTTTGAAAGAACCAGTACTGTTGGAATTTCACAGTGGAAAAAGTGTGTCTCATATTCCTAGTAACCAAGTGTACATGCATGCGTGCATATTCCAGAACCATTAGTAAGCAAGTATTATTTCAGTTTCTAGATGAAAACAAAACTTCACGTGAAAACTACATGCGTGCATCAATGAGCTACATCACCCATATGATGGCTGTGTAAGTGTAAAACTAAGTTTTGATGTGAGACAACTTTTTTCTAATGTACAAAATAGCAATTGCTCCTGTCTTTGTTGTAGATGACAGCACAGCAGCATCTTCATTGATCCTCGATATAGATAGGTATTTCACCTGTGACTGTAAATCAAATGTAGCCAGCACATTTCCACAGTGAATATCCCAGCATTTAATCATTCCATCTCTTGAACCTGTTATAATGTGGTCGCGGTCCATTAATAGCATGCACATTACGGCATGTGTGTGACCAATGTAATTAACTGCACGGTCTCGTGAAGCAATGTTCCAGGCCACAAGCTGATCCTCAGCACAGTGGGCACCTGCAATGACCATTTTGTCATCTGGAGTGAAAAGGAGACACTTGACACTGTCCACGTATTGAAACTGGTGCGTACAACTAAGATTGTGCAAGCTCCAAACTCGGAGTGTGGTATCATCTGAACCAGTTGCAATTAGTGAATTATTTTTGCTGATAGCAATGCACACAACAACCTTTGTATGTCCAGAAAGGGTTCCAATGCACTTTCCAGAAAAAATACTCCAGATTCGTGCTGTGCAATCAGATGAACCACTCGCTGCGATCGCCTCATCTTCAGAGACCGCTAAGCACTTTACACCAGCAGTATGGCCAGAGTAAGAGATGCGCTCAAGCAAGTTGCATGTCCACATCTTGAGCAAGCCATCTGCAGATGCAGAGATAAAAGACTCACTGCTTAGTCTAAAAAGACATGTTACGGCTGCAGAGTGTCCTCGAAACCTGTGCATCATTGAAAACGTTTCCAAGCTCCACACATTCAATGTACCATCTTTGGTGCCTGATATGAGTAGATGATTACATATGTCAGTTGCAAGACAAGACGCAGGTGTAGATATGGTATGTACACATTTGCCATTTGATAGTTTCCAGAATTTTATACCGTCTGGTGCACCAGATATAACTAAGTCTAAAGCCAAGTAAGACACTACACATTCTGGCTGCTTGAGGTGCTGTTCAACTAAGAGCACACTCTTTGAGTCGTGCTTCCATATCTTGATGGACTTATCATTAGAGCCAGATATAATTAAACCAGATGATGGAACAGTTGCAACACAAGACACCCATGATGAATGCCCTTCTAACGTCTGTAGACATCTTCCTTCTTCAATACTCCACACCTTTAGATAGTCATCCTTTGAACCTGACACTAATTCCTTTCCTCCTGGCAGCACAGTTGTGCACCAAATATCAGCCAAGTGTCCCTCAAGAGTTTTGTAGCGCGATCCTGAGCTAAAACTCCAGACAATAATTGTACTATCTAATGAGCCAGTAATAACATACTCATTGGCAACGGCGATGCATTTAACAGCTTTTGTGTGTCCACATAAAGTGTGAATAAGGTTTCCATTGATCAAATCCCATACCTTAGCAGTTTTGTCATCTGAGCCAGTAATGATGACTTCATTATTGCTGATATGCTCAGAAAGCAAACAAGTCATCATTTGTGCATGAGCATTCAGAAGGTGAATAGTCCTTTTTGAAGAAAGTTCATGAATTCCTAAGACTCCATCCTGTGCTGCAGTAATGATTCTATTGCCGTCAGAATGAACCCTTAAAAAATGAATGCTTTTGCCATGCAATGACGGCAACATGGTTAGGTCTCGCTGCTGTACATTGTAGCAATATAAAGAACCATCAATTGTACCAGCAAGCAACTTCTGCGCATCCGTGGTAGCAGCTAAAGAAATCAACTCACAAGAAGCAAGATAATTAAAAATCTCTTCTTTGCTATTCAGGTCCCAGATGACCATTTGATGACCGCAAATGGCAAATATCATATTCTTAGCAATAACAACTGCAGGAGTTCCCTTTTCAGAAATCCTAAATGTATGAAGGTGTTGAATACATTTGATGGAGCTAAAGTCCCAAATATTAATGATACAACATCCAGGACCCTTTGAACATGAGAGCACAATGGGAAATGAAACTGTCAAGCTAAGAACTACTTGGGGGTGGCCGTACAATGTTGTTTTCAGTGGACCACCTGGACCTATGAGGCAGTTGTTTTGCGGAATAATTTCCACTTCATTTGTCGAAGAGTTCATTGTCCATTCATGAGCTTGAGTGAGTAATTGATGAACATTGGAAGAGAGTTGAAGGGAATGTAATCTGCCAATTAAAGAGCCTGCAAGACTGATATCATTTCGCTTAATGCTAGCCGATGAGAGTGATAATGTTTCACTTATTGTATCTATGTCTGCATCCCTTACTTTGGATATCGCTAAAGCCATATCTTCCATGATACTGTCAAGGCTCATTGCAATCAGCTTAGTATGTAACCATTCAAAGTTGCAAAGTGAGATAGATTTCAGTTTTTCTATCTGTCCAGATAAAAGCATATGAAAAGGCATCTCACTTAATTTACGAACATTATAGATTCGCTCTGAAAATTTGAGAGGTTGTTCAGCTACTTGTGTATTTGCATTATCAATTTTTATTCCAAGGTGGGTGAGTGTTATTGTTTTCCCTTTCCCGCCACTATAGATACCCTCAAAAAAGACTGATAACAATGAGTGAAGCTGCATCTGTGTAGCCCGTTCACTAAGATACCTTTTTTCAGCCCCCTGGCGAAATTGGCGATGGTACCAACTTAGTGTTGTTTTTCCACATGTGCTTTGCTCAGCTAAATAATTGCTAATGTCAAATCTGATTCGTTTCCATACCAAGGAAGGTATGCGAACTACTCCTTTTACTGGTGGCTCCCAATACTGGTACACATCATCTAATATTGCGTCGTCTAGAGATAGAATATCTTCCAGCTCTAATTCTGACAAACCATGTCGAGCGGCTGTGATGTAACCCAGTGCTCTCTTCACTAAGGTACTGCCATAGTGGTATTCAATAGACTGAAAAAAATTTGACATTGCATCGTCAATTGACTTTGCCAGTATAGTTTCAGAAGCATTCGTATAAGAGTTCCATCTTTGAACTTGATGAAATATTAATCTCAAATGCAGTGGCTGTGGACAATCAGAAAAAGCTTTCAGCACAACACTTGCTTGCTCTGATGTTATTTTTCTTCCTATGCAATTTAGCCAGTTATTCATCAGGCACAAACCTGTCTCTTGTGGCATTGCAGTTACTTCTATATAGCAATGCTGAAAAGGCAAGGTATTCTGAATAGTTGCTAAGCAATTATACTCATCAGGAAGAATGGACACAATAATATGAATATTTGATGGGAGTGACTTAGGAAGCCAATTAAATGTGTGAGCACCATCCGATGGTGACAACTGATCAATGGAGTCAACAAAAATACCAAGGTGCTGTTCTTTATCAAGTGGTAATGTTTCTAGCAACTGATGGCTGAAATATTGTACAATTTGCAAATAATTGTACTCATCAAATGCAGGAGCAGTAATCCCAAATACTGAACAAAGTTGCAAACAAATGCTTACAAGCACACTTCGTATTGACGAACTAGTAGGTGATGTTCCAAGGAAACGAACAATACTGAAGCTGCTTTTTCCCATCCAAGTATGAAATAAAGATGCAGCCTTTGCCATCAAAGATGTCTTACCAGAGCCAGATGGGCCATGTATAATAAGAGGCTTCTTATTTGATGATTTCATAAAGTTGTAGATTTGATCAAGAATACTTTCCCTGCCGCAAAAAGATTCACATTTGCTGCAACAGAACTTTGCATGATGAAGTTACATCTTGATGGAGGGCACTTGACTGCACTTGCTTAATATTTAATGACTTATCTATTAATGACTTGACGTCTGACAGTACATGACTGCACAGCTCTTTTAGATAGTTCTCATGTTCTGCCAATGATGTGTCAATGCCAGTATTGTGTGACCATGTCACTGCATAGCTTCGAATATTACTTGAATCAAGGACAAAAGGAATTCTTTCATTCTTAAGGCACTTTAAACAATCCTGCGCCATGCTGTTGATTTTGTTTGGATTCTTGGGATCCACATCTGTGTACTTTGATGCAGCAGCATCATGCTGGTTGATGCCAACAATCTGCCTATTGTAACAGAGGCAGTGATCATTTGGTGACTTGACAGCCAAAATGCCATGCCTGATTTCATCCTCAGTTACTTGATAAATGTGGAATAAAAAGGCTTAGAGTAAATTCATTAGTACGTACATGTACAAGTTATATCATAATCTTGAAATGCTTTTAATTGGATGCTACAATTTGTTTGGCCATTGCATTGGACTGTGCCTTGATTCACATGCAACAGATTTATGTAGGGCTGATATTTGCAATCAGCACTAGCCACAGTAAAATAAGCACACCTATCTAACATTACATTATGTGCACCTTCAAGTGCACTAGATTGCGCATAATAATGCTCTATTAACAACTATAAACATTGCTCTGATAAAGTAAAAGTACATTACCAACTGTCATGAATCTTAGCATAAAAAGTATTTTAGCTTTTACATTTGAAAGGCAGTATGTAGCATTTCAAACTCAACTCATAATTTTGTGAATCATAAACGAATAGAAAAATAATGCGTATAAAATGAATTACACATGGTGCTAGAATATTAATCAGTGGAGGTTTAAAAAAAGACAGTTGATATCTCGACAGTCACAGATAATTTTAAGGGGCAGGCAGTATCATGTTGCAGCTGCCACAGCAGGACAATATAATACATCCTCATCAATGGTGATCTGGGACGGTGTTTGTGGCTACACCCCTCCCGCCCCTCTTCCTTCTTTCAGGACATTATTTATAGCAGACAATTAGTCAGCCATGATTGATAATTATAATAAGCCCACCTTCTGCCCACCATACCCCACTCATATGGCTGCCACTGTTCATGTATGTGCATTGTTAAACCTAGCCACTTATCTTATTCATTGCACAACATGCATGAAAAATAACTTATGTATGGAAGTATATGTATAAGATGTGTTTAAATTAAACTACATGTGCATGAGGTAAGCACGTTTTCAGTTTGAACATGGCAACTTACCAGACTGGTTGTAAAGATGGAACCGTTCTAAAGACATTTTTGCGTCTTTCACTGCCATCTCAGCAAGCTGCCAAATTAAGTTCTGCAGTTTTTCAAATTCATTCTGCCACATGGTGCTGTGCTGTTTTTTGAAAGTTTTCTTGGTACTTGTAAAATCTGGGAAATATGTTGTTATAGGCTGCAGCTGGTAGACAGGAGGGTTGGCATTGCTGTCTAATTTATACCACATAGTTAGCAAGGAGGTTTCAACATTATGTGCATCTGCAAGTGTCAAGAACAGCTCGAACTCTTCTGTTGGGATTGTTGAAAGAAGTGGTATGTATCCATAGCGATCACCAAGAAGTGCCTGAAAATTTGCATTTATGATTACATAATAGTGTCTCAAGGCTGCTAATTTAAAACATATATTTTAAAGCCATAACTCATGCATACGTGTGTTATCACAACATTTAATCCACTCTATAATGGTCACCCAAATGTCTTGTTCAGACCAATGCAGAAATTTGATGCAGATATTTGTCAATTCGTTACAGGGGTATGGGTGTGATGCACCTAACACTCAGCTTGGAAGAAGGCCCAATTGAGTTTGCAGTTACTGAGTAAAATGAGCACAGCTCCATTCATAAAACTGCACAGATAACCGATACAATGTTACTCTGACGCTGAGAAGGCAGAATATCAGAATCACAGTTACCATATCAACAAGAGTAGGTATTATACAATTATCTATGAATGCATTCTTGGGGTTCTAATTGTTTTTGTCCATTTCGAATTTGTATGCATTGTTTGAGCTACAGTGTTGTTGCAAATTTCATGCAATATGATTGGAACTGTGTATGAATTTGTTTAGTGCAATAAATGCATGCTGCACATCAGTTTGTGCATTGTGCATCTCATGGATAAGGTACTGTTACTGGGAGCTGCAATACTTTTGTAAGATTGATTCAAAACATGCAGTTTACATTGCACTGGATTGCATCTAATGTCATTGCAATAAATGAGTGAAGCTACCTCAAGCCCTGTAATTATTCGCAAACATTTGCAAAATTATGCAACATTGAAAGGGATGTACTCATAGATGTTCAAAATGCATACAAACCAGCACTAATACTGCAGTATTGAATATTACTAATGTCTAGCCTTCTTACTAAAAACCAATCAGCAAATGATTCAATACTTTTTACTTCTACCACAGAGTATCAAATTTAACCAACACGTTACAATCATATCTGAAGAATCAAACTTCAGCTTTTAGTTGGAATTTTCTAATGAGGTCATTTGGGAGATGTTTATTTTTTTTGTGTGATTAGGACAGCTTTTGACATACTCTGCTGAGTTAGCTTCTTGCTCTTTATGATAAACAGTTAGGAATCATCCTGTACATTGAAAGAAATATCATAAAGCATTGCACCTATGATACTTGTAATCAGTTAAACTTGGCGTAAAGTCCAGAGTCATTCATTTCAACTCTCACTGACATGGGCACATATCAAATCAGTGCACTGAAACAGATGTGCTAACTTAAGTGCAATAGTGTAATGAAACTTGATATAGATGCACAACATTCATGTTTGAGTTGCATTCAAGCATACACAATAGTAGTAATGTACAACTGTGCAGTTGCCTAAAATAAATAGGACACAGTTGATGTGCAATGACGCATTGTTAAGCAAACTATCAATGATTAAATGGAGATACCATAACCCTAAGCGATACATTACGGGGTAAGTCACTACCTGAAAGTATCATTCTTATTTCTCTGTACTGTATATTACCAGACTTGCGTGATAAGAGTGTTCACTCACTAGGAATGAAGGACCAAGGGACAGCCTTTGACAGTTGCGTATCTCTTGGATACACACATCACTGGTCAGATGAAGGGAAATGTTCTCATCTCTCACACCCCATCTCATGTCTATGACCTGGAACTCCAGGCCTTTGTGTTGACAGTATGATTGAAGAACAGGGAATACATCCTTTGCTAGTCTGTTGCGTTCATGGACAAAATCTGACACAAAATGAAAGAGAACACAACTTTCAAATTCATTTGCAAAAGAGAATGTGACTACAATGTACTGTACAGTGTACATGTAAGTGTGTGACACACCCAGAAACTCGTAAAGTCAGTCATTGGGATATAACATAACTGCAGCTATGAAAAATCTGTTGTGACTGACCTTATGTGTTTCTGGGTGTGCAATTGAAGAATGCCTGCAGTTCATTATTACAATGCAGTTTTGATGTACATGTATATGTAAATGAAAAATGAGAAATCAGAACAAACGTATGAGCATTGTAATAATGAACTGCAGGCATTCTTCAATTGCCAACCACAGCATAACAAAATAGACTGCCAATGGCAGATAGATAAACTGGCAATGAACCGAACAATAGCGAAGAGTTGACTGCACAGGGAGACAAAATTCAATGAACTTGATTTAGCCTTGTGTTCTTTGATGCACATATGGTACGTTCGTGCATCAAATCTTCCAAACCAGACCACTCTTTCTTATTCTATGAATGTTCATCAGCTTAATTTATTTTCTGCAGTTATTGCTACCATTATTAATCTCTTCCATTCCGGGGTATACCCCGGTATACAACGTTGGGCCTGAAATGAACAAACTATACGTCCGATTTTACCGTAGCTTACAATGAATGTGAGGCTTAGGGTAATTTACTATTGTGTAAAATTTCAGCATTTAAATCTATTGCATCAAAATACTGCACTGCCTTAAACCGGTGTGATTTTAAAGATCTTTGTGTAGTCATCACTTCAACGTTAACCACAATCAAGTTAGAGCAAAGACTAATATTTTGGTTTGACACGCATACATCACACTATTAAATGGTGATAATACTATTATTAATGGTTATACGCAGCAGTGAGGAAAAATTAAAAACCCTCATGCACTCGGTTTGGTGGTTTTGTTTTAACTATTTCAATGCTTTTGTGGGTCTAACAGTTATTGTAGCCACCACGCGTCCTATTTGATCAACTACAAAATGGCGGCACCATCCAGTTCAGGATTTTGAGGTTACATGACTGTGCCTCACGGAATAGGAAACATCAGAGATAAAAAATCATCGAAGGAGTCACATGACGCGCATGGCAATGTGCATGAATTGCCTTCTGGGAAACGTTTATTAAAAGTACATGCAACGCGTATAACATATAATCATGTCATGTTGTGAGTCACACTCATATCATGCAGCAAGCATCAGAACTAGTACTAATAAAATAGCAATGTGTCATGCGTGTAATAAATGTTCACGTTCTTGAGGTTAAATACGAGCGCTAGCTAGTATAGTTTTGACATCGGTGGTTTCTTATAAAGCCGCTGGACGATGAATACAATCCTTGTACTGATAAAGTTAGCGAAAATGTTCGCAACGCTACATGTCGTAGGAATTTATTTATACTACAGTATTGTGTACCCTTGTTATTCAACCATCCCTTCATATGTTTGTAGCAGCTGCAGAATATTTGCGATGTCCTAGACCTTAATAAATCGAAAACAAATTAACGGGGTATACCCCGTATATACGGGGTATACCACGTACGGAACTCACCATTAACAAATGAAAGAGATTGTTCAATACCAACATTGACTACCATATACTAGAGCAGATAGAAATACAAAAGAAATATGAGGAATTCAAAAGTCAATAATGTGGTTATACGCCCCGCCTCGCTCCCGCCCCCTCTGGAGGCGAACTAGTATTTTGTTAATTAATTTGGCATACTGCCAAGATGCCCCCTACGTGACCTCGTAGGTGTGACCATCAGTGACCATTAGTGACACAAATGGTTAGATGTGGAAATGTTGGTGTGTTCCTGCATGTGTGTGGTCATATTAAACGACGGCTCCCTCCCTGTACCTGCGTCACCACCTCCCCTGAGATGCGCGTAGCAGATAATACCGAGTACTTGTAACACCTAGGCGCAATTAAAGTGTTACTGTACGTATGATCGCTAGATTTCCCGCGTATCGAAGGCCTACTATTTATGCCAATTGGTAACTTGCCTCCAAATGTTGAACTCAGAAATATTCGAACAATATTCCTGTCTTCAGGCGGAAGAACACTGAAGTCGCCTGCAAAGATATTTTTAAATTGCTCTTCTGACATACTATATATGTATGGAAGCCGCGTGCTATATTTTCGCTTCCAAAGACATCTGGGGCGGAACCGATGGCTCAGGTTTATTTATACGTTACAAACAGTAAGCGCTAGAGTAAACATCAAAGACATCGGGGGCGGAACCGATGGTTCAGGTTTAAGCGCTAGCGTAAACATTGTGGCCAATTAGTACAGACCTTATGTATACAAAACGATAAATTTCATTAGTTTGCCTTCAATTGGACTAACGGTATGTCTATACTATATACATGTATTGTGCATAGCTATAGGCGGCTTTATCGAGGAATACCATTTAAAGGGAGGAGACGCTACGTAATGAACGCGCTGCGCACAAATACTGGCATAAAAGCGAGAAATCCGATCGATGAGTTTACATGTAGTCTCACATGCCATGGAGGCAACATTGGTGCTTTCTGGGTGCTACTGTACTCTACAGGGAAACACAACACAACCAATCTATATGCATACTCTAGCCCTTCTAGCACTTTCAGATACACCACATAGGTTATCTAACCGTATGACTGAGTCATCATTACATCAAAGCTTCGGTCATGTCACGCGTATCTGGTTTGCAGTTAATTCAACTACATTAACTCTTTGAACGCCTACATGCGTGCCTGCACACACAACCGTTACACCATTCATGCATGATTTAGATATTGCGTGCAATAATGTGTTGATCAGTCACAACTCAATGATGTATACAAAGCAATTATGTTTCTTCTCACACTGGCTAAAGAATCCCATTATTCAGATGATTTCACTTGAATTCACTAATGCATCACTTCAATACTCCAAGAACAAGAATGCGTAGCCCAGATCAGTGTAGTATGTCATGTCTTTTCACTCCCCCCTTTTGCAAGTTCTCATTATGGGCTGTTGCAACAATAGGCCAGCGAGTTATGATGAACACTGAAAATGTGCTTACAACCGGAACCACATATGTTCAAACATTTGTATGTCTATGGGGTTAAATGCATGTCAGTATTGCACTTGCATGCATATTCAAAGTAATTTTGATCAACACAATATAACACATAGCACTGCATGAATGGTGAGACAGATAATTCTTGTTTTGTGAGCATGTATGTATAATATGTACTTGGTGTTCAAAGAGTTAATAGGGCGTGCTAAAAGATCGAACGTTCTTGGTACGCTCGGCTCTTCAAGTACGTGTACATACAAATGGTAGGAACGAGAAGAGGAAGTGCTAAACGTAGTGTGCATGCTGGCAACAGCGGTCCGCTGCATCGAGACCGATTAACCCGACAGCCACCGATTATGCATCTGAACATGGCGTTGTTCCACCTTGGATAAAGGTCGGGTGGCAGTGTGCATCATGAGCACACAAGGTATGAATGCAATCTTAATAACTTGAGTCACATTCCACCCATACACTCTACATCCCTGTGCAATGGCACTATACCACCAGACTTTCATGAGGTGGAGGAGGGCATAATCATAAGGTTCAGTGCCTCCTTTCAAATATTGTGTGCAGAGAGAGCGCTAGCTGTCCCATGCCTGGTCAATGACCAAGATCAGTTTGGGATGCACATGTTGGAGCAGTGATTATGGTACCATCTTACGTTCTGAAGAGAAAAGAACAATAGTTAGTGTCAGTATGTGTCAACAATGTTCTTAGATTAAATTGTTTGACACCTACTTACAAGGAGATTCCATTTTATGTGTTGTCATCATCATCCTCTTCATCAAAAAAGGATGATCCCATCACCATCATCGTCACTCTCCACCATCAACCAGGGCTGCATCATCCAGTAACATTAAATCAGCACCATCATCATCATCATCCTGAAGTGACCTAAACTGTGACTTGTTATTATGGTAAGCTACCATCACAGGCAGCCACATACTGAACTGATGCAAAATGTAGTAGTATGTAAGCACTCCAAATGCACCTCACAAACTGATAGGTTTTGGCCACCAATACATGTATGTTGGAAATGGTGTGGTGGTCCAGTCGGCGAACATCAGCATACTCAGCAGGCTTGTTGCCACCCTTTGTGTGTTTTCATTCTGAAACAAAGTTTTTCTGTAACACACTCAAAATTTTATAAGATGAAAACACACCCAATCCATCACAGCCAGGTTCATCCTCATGTCAAAGGTCTTTTCCTGAAAGTGGATCCTCTTGGGCAAGTAGGTCAGCAGCTGGTGGTTGAAAGACTCCACCCAATAGGTATCTCGGCACTAATAAAACAAACCATAAATACTAACCACATTTTCAATGCGTATTTTTACATACATGACAGAATGACCCAACACAGCGGTAGACGAGGGTTTTCTTGACGGCATTCTCGTATGCCTGTATGGCTGCAGGCATAGTGAGGATCTTCCTCTTAGGATGATAACCTGGTTGCTGACAGGGACTCTGAATGGTAGCTGAGGTGACAACCCTGTGTGGAAGATGATTGCATTTGTTTAACCTTGATACAAAAACATGCACTCACACATGTACAATCAAAAAATTCATAAAACCCCCTCACAAACATGCACACACCTGAAAGTGCTTGCTTATGTTCATAATCATAGCAAGAAGTCTATCAGGGTCACCATCACAGTTCCTCATACACCAGTACAGGTGTACTTTGGTAGTTCTTGCTAAATGACAAAATATCGTAAATTTATATTTCCATATGACCACACACACACCCTTGTCAGAGAGTTCAGTGAACCATGTATTGTCTCTGTTCCTACAGTACCAGCAGAGATCTTCCTCATTTCCTTAGCCACATTCTTTGTGCCTGCACAATTCCAACTAATGCACATCACAACAGTTGAGCTGTGGTCACCATACTATGCCATGTGTCATAGGAATTGACCATCCCCAATTCTTCCACATATCTCTTCCTAGCGGTTTGGTAGTCATGGGCCACCTCAGTGGTGTTCAAATCTTCAAAGACATAGAATATTTGTAGCACACAAGATGCAAACCTCTGGCAATAACTTGTGGCAAGACAATCTTAGTGCACGCCACCTCCCTTGTCTGAGCTACCCTGTGCTCTGGTCTAGAGGTAGTGGCTATCCCAACAATCCTACGTGTACTGCAGTGGAGAGTATAGATATAGGCAGCAGAAAACAGTCCAAAGCTTCTAGCCATACAAGGGAGTGTGGAGTGATAGGCATTGGCAGAGGAATCGTGCCTTGCATCAGTGATCACCCACTAATTGTTTATTATTTTGGGGAGGGGGAGAAGCAAATCCATTGAACTTGTTTTCCAGTTCAAAATGAAAATAGCAACAATTTCCTCACCACATGTAGCATAGTGTGGGTATGCCTTAACCTGCTCTACAGCAGCCTTCATCAATTCCTCCGCTACATCTGCTACAATACGCTGGTACTGCCTCTCTGTGTACACTGGAGTTCGACAATAGAACTTCTCATGCGGATTTCACTGATCACAGGCACTAACCTAAGCTGATGTATCTCTGCTTCACCTCACCCAACTCAGCAAATGTGCAGAAGTTAATAAATTGGCGTGGCAGCATACCAGCACAGGTGAAGGCGTGGACTAGCCTAAATAATACAATATGAGTGCGACTGTATTACATTACTATAGTACTTACTTTTGATTTGCCAGGTAGTGACCAGCAAGGACTCGAGAACTAACCCAAGTGCGTGCCTCCTTGCAGTATGGGCATTTAAAGCAGATTCTCACAACAGTTCCTCGCTACATATGCGGATCAGTTTACAAATTTTGTGGTGCCTTCATGAAGGACTCCAGCTCCCACGAGGGACGTGATGTGTAGCAGCATTGTTGGACCAAGCCCTGGCAGAGACTCTTGATGGCTTTGTGCTCCACCACACATAGGCTCTGGTCTTTTGGGTCATCCCCTATGTACATTCCTAACAAATACCAGCTCCATGTAATAGGACACTGTACACCTATGCTATATAGTCTATAGTCAGGGTAGACCCATAAAGACTATATTGCCTACCCGAGACTCAAGTAAAACAACAATCATAATAAATGTAGGCATTTAAAATAACCATGGGACCAGGGGAAATGAAACGATGGACATTTGTACATTGTATGTACCGGCTGTTTCCATAAACGATGAAGCCATGCACCGTAGGCCCCGTACTAGTAGCGGGCGAAGGGGTTGCCAACACAAGATCTAGCATAGCACTCAGTTACGCAGTGTTGTCAGGCTGTTTAAGAATTCTTCTTGCTTCACCCAGCCGATAAAGGAACGCATCCTTATCCTCTTGTGAAGCAAAGTTCACGCCGAACGAGAATCGATAGATTCGATACACCGGAAACGATGTCGCCATCCTTAGCTACCGCAAGTATAACCCGTCAAGTGTGCACTTTAAACAATTGTTTATTGACCATGCACAAGCTAGCTGAGAACTAGCTTTATCATGATCACATGGCACTGTTGATGCTTGCATGCCCTCATACCCCAGTATGTGTAAGCAATATCATATATAACTATGTAGTTTTTATTAATATTATACAACAAGTAAGCACAATAAATTTACTGTTTTGAAAGTTCGTATGTGTTCACGTATCGATTGTGAAGCTTCGTTCTAAATATTGGATTTTTTTCACATTCACAACTAAAACTACGACCCGCTACCTATTTCTCTTTGTGTACGCATGCGCACACGACCTCGTCCTAAGACTATTACTATTTCGCCAGTCTCTCGAAGGCGGATCTTCTTTTTTATGCAATGCCCCACCTCCTACGTGGGTGTTACGAGTCAGTGCTAATTACATGTTTACATCCAATGTGGTGCGCATCAATTAGCACAATCGTACAGACAGGCACTCACTCAGGTACTACGGGCTGATATGAATTTGACATGCAATGCCATTCTGTGAGTTAGGAAACGGAGACGCACACGTTAAACTTACGTGGAATTGTGGATACGAGCCTTATTTCTAGTTTGAGATCATAGTTTGTGCTGTTGCTTAATTATGTGTCGGTGTGTAGACCATCGATCTCTTTAACAAATTCTCTTAGTTATGTTAGACTTTATTTTAAAGCACTGACAAATGTTGCAAGCCTGCAGTAAGGTTTTAGGTGTGCTTTACATGTACTTTCAATGTCCATCGCATGCTGATCGATTTCTGTTGCTGCTTGTGTATGGATGGGCTCTCTTCTTTTTAAACAGACAGTTGTGATATGAGGGGGTGTTTTTGTTAAAAATCGCCAGCTAATGTTGCAAGCCACCAGATAGGTTTTCAACGATTGGATTTAAGATCAACTGGTGTCATTGTATCACGGTGCGAGCCTGTTAGCTTAGATTCCCAGGTCGGGGTGTGCCTAAATTGGGGTTAGATGAATTTTGAAGACAGCTGTTTTTGGAGAGGTGTGCTTACATCAAGTTTTGAGCTTTTTTAGCTGTGTTAACTGTTGCCTATGCATATAGACTGTGTTTTTGTATGTGAGGGTGTGCTTAACTGTCGGATGTTGACCAATAAGGATTGGGTAGGGTTGTAGCTTGTTCCCAGATCATAATGTGCACTGATGCATATGTATGTTTTTATGTTAGGGGCCAATGCTTACATTTTAGAGTATCAGCTGACCTCGAGCTATGTTTTAGATGATATCACGGAAATAGTGCCGTTAGAGAGTATGAGCTTTAATTTCAATGCATAAAAGCTATGAGTTTCTTAGCAGATCACAATCACTGTACGTCTTAAGAGAGCATCATGTTTTGGGCCTTGCTGTTAGCTACATGTAGTTCCCAGTTTATGATGTTCGTGCTGTTGCTTAAATGTATCAGCCTTAGGGGACTCCTATTGTGGTGTAGCAAGCCTCCAGCTAGGTTTTAGATGGTTGGATGTTTGTGTGGTGCCACGACTTAAGAGTAGTCTCTGCCTTAAGAGACTCAGGTGTGTGTAACTAGAAAAGTTGAAAATGCTACAAATTACACCTGTACGAACTTGAAGTTTACTGATTTAAGAGAGGTTTGTATTTGCACAAATTGTGGTTGCGATTGACAATATCATAATGTTTTTTGCTGTATATGGATAGACTCTGCTTTAACTCTTTCGCGGGCAAAGCCAATTATTATGGTACACATGTTGTGCAAAGAAAAAGTGTTGTGCGTTGCAGGAAAACGTAGTTAGCAAACAACTTACACTATATGTCCAGGAAACAACTGATTAATATGTTGTTGACTGCAAAGTATTAACTGCTTGGATAAACAGAGTGGCTTTAGTATAGCACCTGCGGCGTAATATTGTTCTCTTGCCCGTGAAAGAGTTAAAGCTCTCTTATTTTAAGTGACTCAATTTTTTTATTCATGGTGTGCTTATTGTGTCAAACCTTCAGCTATCGTTTTACTGCCATTTTAAGAGGGCTAGGTAATGCATCATTGTTGCACGTTCCCAGGTCATAATGGACCAATGTGGGGGTAGATTCTACTTGTTTTGTTATGTGAGTGTGTGATTTCAATACTTATCCGTAAATTATTAATGATTGTGGATGCTGTTGAGGTATGTAAACCACTTTGTTAAATGAGGTGTGCTTTCATTGAAAATGTGTGAACCTGTATGTGTTTTAGATGCTGCTTTTGTTAACCATATCAGTAATGCTATAAGCCACCAGCTACAATGCTTGGATTTAAGAGCGGTGTTATTGTAGTTTCAGATTCTAAGTTGGGGTTTCACTGAAGGCAGCTGTTTTAGGACAGGTTTGCTTGCAACAAGTTGTGATTTTATATAGCTACATGTATTTCCGTATCATAATGTGTGCTAACTGCTGCTTATGGATATAGACCCTCTGCTTTAAGAGTTCCTTCATGCAGGGTGTGCTTAACTGTCTAATTTTGCAACCCATTAGATGATCGACTAGAGATGAATCCAACAATCCTTTTTTTTTAAAAGCACCTAAGAAGAGTGCTGTTTTTAAGATAGGTTGTACTTAATAAAGTTATGAGTCCTATAGCTAGTTACTAGATCACAATCTGTGCTGTTGCTTAAGCATGGATACTAGGCTGTCATGTCTAGGAGATACCAGTTGTGATTTGAAGAATTACTTTAGTATCGACTAATGTTGCAAGTGGATTTGTGATGCTTGGATTTAAGAGTGGTGTTATTTTGCCATGTTGTGAGCAATTATATGCCAAATTAGTGGTACAATCAGAAGGTTTAATATGCTTGGGAATTCAGCTGTACGTCTTAAGAGAGCATCATGTTTTGAGCCTAGCTGTTACTACATGTAGTTCCCAGATCATAATATGTGCTGTTGCTTGGTATGAGATTTAGGAGACTCCTGTTGAGATTTGAGGGAGTGCTAAAAGTATCCAGTTGCAAGCCTAGTTTTTAGAAGTTCGAATGAAAGTGTGGTGCATGTCTTTGCATCATGTTGACAGATATTTAGCTTTTAAGAGGCTCGGTGGTTATTTGAAAAACCTTGTGCTTGTGTTAAATAATGTGTGTTTAAGTAAGGTTAATGCTAAAATTCCATCTGTACGAAATTTTGATTATTGGAGATTACTGCTTTAAGGGCCTTAGTTTCATACCATCCAGTAATATATTTACACACGAAATTTTTGTCTGGGTATGTGAAGTCCATCATGACTGCATCAAGAAAATCCTCAGCCCACTTTACCCTCTTGGCAGCATCAGGTGCTTTTAACTGATTAACGCCGAGAGACGCATATCTGCGTCAAATATGTGTTTACCGTTACAGAAGAATTCTTCCAGACCCTTTGAAACATTATACCAATTAGAAGTTATTCATGTTCACGGCTTCATTTAATATTGTTGAAACCCCCTTTCCTACTACCAAACATTCCTCTGCTGCCTCATTTAGTTGATTTTGGACAACTCTACTGCAGATAAACAAAAAATATTCCGGCGTTAATCAGTTAAAGCCTGTACTGCACGAGGATGGTATGCCTTCATGTGGAGGTCCTTCTTCAACATCTTCTGTATGCTTGACCTGTCTAGCCCTGTGTGAGCATGAATGCGCCGTGTACTGGCATGGGGACTCCTTTGTATGCACTGAGCAAGGATGTTAATGTTGGCTTGCACTGTAACAGACTTCTTCATTCCACAATGCTGCTTAAGTCTGTCTTCCATGGTCCCATGCTCTTCAAATTTAGATACCAACCTAAGCACTGTGCTCCAGCACAAAGTTGTGTAGGCAGGGTACTCCCTTCTGAACTTGCTTACTGTGAGGTAGGCATTTTTTCCACTCTCATAGTAGAGCCTTACTATTGCTGCTCTTTGCTCTACTATCAGTCGATGGGCTCTTGCTGCTCGAGGCATTCTTCACGGTACATGTGCACACAAAGGAGCTGCACCATTTTAATACTTTTTTGGATAGTCTGATTGGTCTCCAAATGCTGCATTCTATTGGTCAACTATCCCTGCATTTCTATTGGTTAACATTATGCCTGCATTTCTATTGGTTAACTATCCCTGCATTCCTATTGGCTAACTATCCCTGCATTTCTATTGGTTGCGTCTGTGATTACTGCTTTTCTCCAATCATAATAGAGCTTGCAAAGTGATCCTTTAATCTTTTTCTGAAACTAACAAAGCTCTGTAAGTTTTCAAAGTGCTTTAAAAACAGATGTCATTTGAAAAGTATTCTCTGGTCTAAGAATTCGACAAAATATTAATACTATATGGGGGGGGGGGGGGGGGGGGAACCTAACCCAAAACTAAAAAGGCAAATCTTATATCACTACACCTAAACATAATCAAGTGTGGTTTTTTTTTTGCCTTTGAAAGTCTCTGCTTAAATGCTTCCTAATGTGTGGGTGTGTTTTCATTTCAAAGCATCTACCAAACAAATACAGTGTACAGACTCAGTTAGTTTATGTTAAATATCTCCAGCTACCCCCCCAGATGATTTGGAAGGTTGATGATTGAAGTTTATGTGTGCTCTGATTTTTTGTTAAGTCAGAGTGTGCTTAAATGATTTTGCATTGTGTTGCAATTGAGGTACATGTATGAACAGAGTACAATTCTGTTATGTCTTTTTAGCGAGCAACAATTATGTATTTTGCAGGATCAAGGGTCCTCTTTTTTTTTATCAGAGTAGATGCACGTTTTCTCCTATTGGTGTATGTGCAGAGCAGTGCACCATTTTTACCTGTTAGAGGCTTTTTACAAACATGCATGTGAGGTACCTAATTGGATTCATAGAAAATGACAAGGTTTTATATGAATTTGATTTGCATTGTTCCTGCTTGTGAGAGATGTTACTGATATGAGTTTACACCATGTGTCATGTTTATCAGTCCTGTTTTGCCCAGCAAGGTACACGTACAGTGGGATCCATTGAACTCACTGAATTTAGTGTTCTGGTTATGTGTAGCTTACAGCTATAGTCTCTGCATCTGAAGATTCCAATACATATACACAATGTATGGGGACGATTGATGTTTTTAAGGGTTGTGTGATGTCTCCCAGGTCATAGTACTTGTATGGGTGCAGACTCTCTGCTTAAAGAGTGTGAGGGTGTGCTTTGATTTTCAACTCATAGCATAATGTAACAGATATCTGTACATTCTGTTAAAGGTGCTTAAAAAACTGCATAGAAGTGAGGGTGTGCTTTCATAGAATATGTAAGTTGTGAGCTTCTAAACATGTACATTTAGTGCATACACGTTGAAAGCAAGCACAATCACACATAACAACAGGAGTGTACTGAAGTGAGCCTATCTACATGTACCCATACTTTAGCACACTCATTATGACCTGAAAACTGATTCAAGGCCAAGTCTCACAACATGATGCATTAGAAATCTACATTAGCTGGAGGCTTGCAATATTAGTTCATACTTTAAAAATGAAAGCACACAACAGGTGTCTCCATAAGACGAGAGCCTACCCATACACAAGCAACAACAAAAATTTAATTAGCTACATGTATGATATTCATATCATAATGAAAATAACACCTCTTTTTAAAAACTATCTACAGTTGTAATTACTAACTCTAACCTTACTTTTAAAGACACACAGTGACACAGCTCTTTGCTCACAATATTTTGAATGCTTTTTTAAGCACACATTTCAACAATCTTTGCGGATTACATGATGCCGTCTTTAAATTGGAATTTTCTCCAAACCTACAGGTGTATTTTAAGCAAATATTACATCTAACCTTACTTTTAATAGTCATACAAGCTCTTCAATAAAATCACACCTTCATGTAATACAGGTTTTCATACTTCAAAAGCATGCACAATAATATTGCCGACATTACTGGATAATAATACTTAGCACATGCACACTGTCTTGGGAACTTAGCTAAGTGGCTCACAACATCCCTATCTTAAAACAGTAATCTTTCCAATATTCAAGTTGCTACAAGTGTAATTTCTACTTTTAACCTTACTTTAAAAATTAAATAAAAAACATGAATCATTTAACACAGGCAAAAAGCATTTTGAAGCACACATAACATCTGAGTCTCTTAAACTTTCACATAATGCAAGGACATGCACCACCCAAGCATTTAAAACCTGGCTAGATGTTTGATACATTATCGATACTTTACTTTTAAATGAAAACAATCAAATCTGAATAGGAGGTTTTAAAGATGACACATAAGCTACATATTATCTGATGATCTGGGAACTACATATACATATTGCTAACAGCTAGGCTCGAAATATGATGCTCTATAAAGATGTACAGCTGAATTCCGAAACATTATAAACCTTGCTGGAGGTCGTAAGCTTTAGAGCACTTCAACATAACAACAAGAGTCTGTTAAAGCAAGGAGTCAAGATAATTAAAGAACATGCTAAGAGACTCACATCACAATGCAACCTTGAAAGCTACAAACATTAGTTGATACTAATGCTATTCTTTAAACCACAACAGGTATCTCCTAAACAAGAGAGCATATAAATTGTGATTTGCAGGTAAGCTTTATGAAAGCTCACCCTCTCTTAAAACAGCACTCTTTCAATAAAATTATCTAAAACATAGCTCGAGGCTTTACATATCAGCTGATATTCTAAAATGAAAGCATCGACCCCTAACATTAAAACATTATTCACTTAAATACTACAGCCTATCCTTAAGATCCGGAAACAAAATCAGATCTGCGCACAAATTACTGCGTGCTGCTTGAGATGCGATGCTGCTATAGGCTATTAGCTCCAAGAGAAAATCAGCTATTACATGTAGCTCCAACAAATATTATCATATTGAACTAGCTGCAAGGCTCAATAATAACACATCTCTACATTGTCAACAACCATTTGAAACCTAGCGGGAGGCTTGTATGAGCCAAAACTGAAATCACATCCTCCCATAACAAAAGGATGCTTTCTAAACAGAGACTCACACACGCACACCTCAACATTTCAATAAAAGCACATTCTTCAACAGCATGCACAAAAAATTTCGTGTGTAAATATATTACTGGATGGTATGAAACTAAGGCCCTTAAAGCAGTAATCTCCAATAATCAAAATTTTGTACAGATGGAATTTTAGCATTAACCTTACTTAAACACACATTATTTAACACAAGCACAAGGTTTTTCAAATAACCACCGAGCCTCTTAAAAGCTAAATATCTGTCAACATGATGCAAAGACATGCACCACACTTTCATTCGAACTTCTAAAAACTAGGCTTGCAACTGGATACTTTTAGCACTCCCTCAAATCTCAACAGGAGTCGCCTAAATCTCATACCAAGCAACAGCACATATTATGATCTGGGAACTACATGTAGTAACAGCTAGGCTCAAAACATGATGCTCTCTTAAGACGTACAGCTGAATTCCCAAACATTTTAAACCTTCTGATTCTACCACTAATTCGGCACATAATTGCTCACAACATGGCGAAATAACACCACTCTTAAATCCAAGCATCACAAACCCACTTGCAACACTAGTCGATACTAAAGTAACTCTTCAAATCACAACTGGTATCTCCTAGACATGACAGCCTAGTATCCATGCTTAAGCAACAGCACAGATTGTGATCTAGTAACTAGCTATAGGACTCATAAATTTATTAAGTACAACCTATCTTAAAAACAGCACTCTTCTTAGGTGCTTTAAAAAAAAAAGGATTGTTGGATTCATCTCTACTGAATCATCTAATGGGTTGCAAAATTAGACAGTTAAGCACACCCTGCATGAAGGAACTCTTAAAGCAGAGGGTCTATATCCATAAGCAGCAGTTAGCACACATTATGATACGGAAATACAGCTATATAAAATCACAACTTGTTGCAAGCAAACCTGTCCTAAAACAGCTGCCTTCAGTGAAACCCCAACTTAGAGCCTGAAACTACAATAACACCGCTCTTAAATCCAAGCATTGTAGCTGGTGGCTTATAGCATTACTGATATGGTTAACAAAAGCAGCATCTAAAACACATACAGGTTCACATATTCAATGAAAGCACACCTCATTTAACAAAGTGGTTTACATTCCTCAACAGCATCCACAATAATTAATAATTTACGGATAAGTATTGAAATCACACACTCACATAACAAAACAAGTAGAATCTACCCCCGCATGTTGGTCCATTATGACCTGGGAACGTGCAACAATGATGCATCACCTAGCCCTCTTAAAATGGCAGTAAAACGATAGCTGAAGGTTTGACACAATAAGCACACCATGAATAAAAAAATCGAGTCACTTAAAATAAGAGAGCTTTAAAGCAGAGTCTATCCATATACAGCAAAAAACATTATGATATTGTCAATCGCAACCACAATTTGTGCAAATACAAACCTCTCTTAAATCAGTAATCTTCAAGTTCGTACGGGTGTACTTTGTAGCATTTTCAACTTTTCTAGTTACACATTACACCTGAGTCTCTTAAAGCAGAGACTACTCTTTAAGTCGTAGCACCACACAAACATCCAACCATCTAAAACCTAGCTGGACGCTTGCTACACCACAACAGGAGTCTCCTAAGGCTGATACATAAGCAACAGCACGAACATCATAAACTGGGAACTACATGTAGCTAACAGCAAGGCCCAAAACATGATGCTCTCTTAAGACGTACAGTGATTGTGGTCTGCTAAGAAACTCATAGTTTTATGCATTGAAATTAAAGCTCATACTTTCTAACAGCACTATTTCCGTGATATCATCTAAAACATAGCTCGAGGTCAGCTGATACTCTAAAATGTAAGCATTGGCCCCTAACATAAAAACATACATATGCATCAGTGCACATTATGATCTGGGAACTAGCTACAACCCTACCCAATCCTTATTGGTCAACATCCGACAGTTAAGCACACCCTCACATAAAAAACACAGTGTATATGCATAGGCAACAGGTAACACAGCTAAAAACTTGATGCAAGCACACCTCTCCAAAAACAGCTGTCTTCAAAATTCATCTAACCCCAATTTAGGCACACCCCGACCTGGGAATCTAAGCTAACAGGCTCGCACCGTGATACAATGACACCAGTTGATCTTAAATCCAATCGTTGAAAACCTATCTGGTGGCTTGCAACATTAGCTGGCGATAACAAAAACACCCCCTCATATCACAACTGTCTGTTTAAAAAGAAGAGAGCCCATCCATACACAAGCAGCAACAGAAATCGATCAGCATGCGATGGACATTGAAAGTACATGTAAAGCACACCTAAAACCTTACTGCAGGCTTGCAACATTTGTCAGTGCTTTAAAATAAAGTCTAACATAACTAAGAGAATTTGTTAAAGAGATCGATGGTCTACACACCGACACATAATTAAGCAACAGCACAAATTATGATCTCAAACTACCTTTCCACGTAAGTTTAACGTGTGCGTCTCCGTTTCCTAACTCACAGAATGGCATTGCATGTCAAATTCATATCAGCCCGTAGTACCTGAGTGAGTGCCTGTCTGTACGATTGTGTTAATTGGTGCGCACCACATTGGATGTAAACATGTAATTAGCACTGACTCATAACACCCACGTAGGAGGTGGGGCATTGCATAAAAAAGAAGATCCGCCTCCGAATTGTATCACGTGATAGAGACTGGTAGTTATCACGAAATTAAGTCTTAGGATGAGGTCGTGTGCGCATGCGTAAGCAAAGAGAAATAGGTAGCGGGTCGTAGTTTTAGTTGTGAATGTGAAAAAAATCTAATATTTTGAATGAATCTTCACAATCGATACGTGAACACATGCAAACTTTCAAAACAGTAAATTTTTTGTGCTTATTAAAATTAATTAGCATGATTAATAATGTATCAAAAAAAATTTGAGGAAACCGACCAACTTAATTTCAAAATATGAGATTTTGTTATTAAACCTATCAAAAGTTAATCCCGTTCAAAAGCGTTGCGTTCTTTCGTAGACACCCTGTATGGCGGGTGGAACTAGGATAAATATCCATGTCATGATTATACTAGGATTTTATATACGCAACATACGAATTAAGAATAATTGCACTGATTCAATGGGGAGCTATCTTACGTACAAATTATACTGAAGATAGCTTGATCAATGTAATGAAATAGCTTGATCATGTCTCTTCAATGTAATGCATATATTTGTCCGCTATAACAACTGGTAGTGCAGACAAAACCCATGTATGACTATGTTTGTTATTGTACAGCCATATTGGCTGTTTTTGAGATCATCCTTCCTATCCCTCGAAACCTGCACTGTTGTTTTTGCTGCCTCCTCATACATCCACATTATCACTGAGCAAACCCAACACCCTACAACTGTCTCTGCAGGTCCTTCAATCTATCCATCCGGAAGATGCACAAAACGAAAAATTTAGATGACTTCATGACCTATGGGGACTCTACTTAACTTATTGTAACATGGCGACATGTAGTACCGGGTGTTAGCAAATGAAGGCAACCGTTTCAGTTAAAAATTATAATTATAAGTCAGGTTGGAAAGTAGTTAACCGTTTGACTTAGTACATGCACTACATTGCAGTAGTCAGGCAAATTTTACCGTTGTAACCGGCTAAGTAATTATATGAAAATCCTCATATTCAAAGCCCTCTAGTATCAAAATTAAGGTTACAGCTAATTAATTTTACTAACATGCAAAAAGATATGTTAGTTTCAAGAAATCAGGCTCATTAGTAATTACACTATGAAATGAAGTAAAAACAACCATTTGATTTGATATAAAATCATGTGATAGTGAGTCAAAGGCATTAAAGTGTTGTGGTTTATAGTTCGTTTTGTTGCGATCAAATTTAATAAATTTGAAGCTCAGTTCTCGATCTGTCGGTGGCAGGCCTTGGTTCAGGGTCCTCGTGGCTCGATTTACTTCGCGATCGGTTTTGCTTACAGAAGCTCGTTTCTCGTCAGCGTTATCTCCGTAACTAGCTCGGCCATTTGCGTTGCTCTTTTCTGAAGATCGCAGGTCCATCCCTCACGGCTAATACTTCAACAACGACAACCGACCACGCGGCACGGCACGATTTGTGTGCGAGTGCATTTAAAAATCAAAACTCCTTATTAGGTAATGTTATTCATTTTGAAGGCACGGAGGAGGCGTGCAGCGTTTTCTTAATCACATTCATTACACGGACCAATCCAACATGGGATTGGCAGCTTAGGCAAAAAGGTGTGATCCCTCATTCTTTTAGCACGTGGGATTAATGTTAATTAGTGGTTAATTTGCTCAAGTGCTTAGTTAAGCAATTGAGCAGACAATGCACTGATCTTGAGAACAGTTCGTTCTATTACTGCTAGCCTAGGTCGATCAACCATATAATAACTAACCAATTCCTAACCCGAGATCGATATTTATGAGCAGTCCATCATCTCTGGTCCCCAGACACCGAGAGTTTATTAATCCACAGATAGTTACATCAATCGTGCGATGGGTTGGAAGCTGCAGAGACCACAGGTGACCAGGAGGCTTTTGAAAATATACGTTGCCATATTTTTGTCGAGTGTAAGCAAATTTTCCGTTTGTTCGTTTTCGCGGGAGAGGTGTGCGAGGCTCAATGTGTGGTCTTGTGCTCGGACCACGGCCGTGGCTTGTGTTCAGTGTGGGTGTGGCGTTCTTTACCTTACTGTAGTCCACGTGTCTTCTGTCCCAATTGTGTCCTAGCATGCATACGCACGTACCTGACAATGATGTGCAGACACTGCAAAAGTCCCACGTATAATGTAAACTGATGTGAGGAGGAGGCTGGTGGTAGCTTGTGACGATAGGATAATGATGTCGCTGGACTAGTGCTCTTATATGTCTGCTGAGAAGCATGTCTGGTGATAGGGGATGTATGAGATTCGCTGACGTTGTTTGGAGCCGTGTGCTAGACAGTCTGCTACCATTCTTACATGCACATAAGTAGACTATACAAATCCACAGCTGAAATCTTGTGTGTCTTTTTTGTGTACATCTGTGAGCTGTTTTGGCCATTGCATACGTATAGGTGCCTGATGTGGTGTACACCTATGATAGTAGTGCATTCCCCGCCTATTTGTGGGTCACTTGTATGCCACTGTGATAACACTTGAATGCACATATACTGTACTGTATTGTACTAACCTAGAGCTGTATACGTGTACATTCATGTACACCACTGTGCTAGCATTTGTAAGTTAAGCATGCATGTAATATATTCCTTCATTTGCACATTAAAACCCTTCATACATGTATGTTTCATTTTCAGTTTTCCAATGCCTACGTCATTGCGATGTTGTATCCATTCCTACCCTTCATGGTAGGGTTTCTGTTGCCGAATATCGATGAAGCTTCGATCAGTAAGTTTCTGTCCGTTTTGATTGCTTTGTGCTACAGACCTGGCTGAGCATACGTATATTGGTGTTTCGTACTACTGAACTGTAACTCCTTTAAATTTGCTACAGGCAAATATGCTGGAATAGTGGCTACTGCATTCTATATTGGTCGACTTGTTGGAAGGTACATAGAAGTGGAAAAAGCTTCTTATTGAGTTCAATGTACCCATTCATAAGCTGTATGCCCAGTTGCACTTTAAATCATGACTATAGTGCATGCATACCCATGTACAGGATGTCTCACAATTTTGGCAATGGCTTTGTACACTTCTATCTCTACTTTAAAATTAGTTAGTTAACAATTGTATTTAACTAATGTTAGCTTAATTTTAAAATAATCATTTTATTTATTAAAATCAAGTTAAGTCAAGTCCACATTTAATAATTCCAAATAATAGTCATTAATTACAAAATTAAGTAATTTTGTTAAAATAACAGGGTCCAATAAACATATTTTCAATAGCGAATTAGAAACCTAATTAAGACGTATTCAGTTCCCCATATTTCAAGATTTAATAATTTTAATAACTATATTTTTTAATCCCTGAATTACAGCATTTCATGATTCCTAACTAGGGTAATACATGTATAAACTTTAGTATTAAAGTTAAGTAACCCTGGTTATTTCAGTTTCAATAAATTGACCATTATATCAACTTGTTGATTTAGTTTATTAAATATAAAGCAAAACCTTAATTTACTTAAACCATTTTTTAATATACTACTTAGCTTATTATAGTCAACTTTAATGAAGTCCAATTTTAGTACAGAGTAATAACTGTGTAAATTGGTGAGACACCCTGTACAGCACATGTAACTATAATTCCTGAGAAAATAAGAACCACACAACTCATTCTACAGTTCACAGTACGTGTACCTATTGTTGTCGTATGGATGCAGTGTGTACATGATGATAGCTGTAGCTGTCCATTCATAGATTTATTGATCCTACAGCTATGTCTGGGGTGGCATTGCTGATTGCATTGGCCGCAAGCCTGTGTTGATCATGTGCGGAGTGATGCTTATTTTGACCTCTGTGCTATTTGGGTTCAGCATCAACTTTGTGATGTGTGTGCTGGCTCGTTTCCTGATGGGTTTGTGCTGTGGTAAGTGTACACCGATTACACATGACAACTTGTACAGTGGATATGGACTTGCAGCACACGATCGGATGGCTTTTGTGTACATGCACATGTCAATTTGATTAGTTAGAAGCAGGCAGGAATGCTTAATGTTTGAATATATTTTTAGGTCTTTTTCGTGTTGTTATGTAAATAATTATAATTAGATAATTACAGCCTTTTGTACAGGTATACAAGTTGTTGCGCCTTAGGAGTTGTGGAGTTGTGCTATTGAATTGGTCAAGTTTTTTTTTACTTGGTCTGTACAGGTGTATTTCTGTATGTACTCAGAGGGCATATACAGTGTACATCATATGTGATTTATGATGCAAACAATGGGACCGGGTTGTGTAGTTACATTGCGTACATATGTATTTATGTCCACTGTGGTATGCAAATACTGTGTTTCCAAAGGAATACTGGTTGTTGTGCGAGCTGTTATCTCAGAATCATCCAGTGATAGCAACCAGGCTTTTGGCTTGTCTATACTAACCTTCTCATGGCTACTTGCGGTAGTGATGTCTTCAGCACTGTCAGGAGTTACGGCTGACCCTATTGGACAGTACAACCTTACCTTGTCAAGTAGGTATTACAATACTGTTATAGACACTATAGATTGATACAGCTCATTGATTGAACGTTAAATTACACCTGTGTTCTGTGCAGTTTTAAATGATGTTATTAGGACTCTTCTTTTCATTACTAATTTAAGTACTGATCAGTATCATGTACATGGACTGATGTACAGTATGTTTTTGAATGAATGCACATGGTAGGGGTTCTATAGGTTATATAGGTTCTATAGTTTATATTGTCCAATTCGTATGAAAAGTGTTTACCACCTGCTCCATGACAATTGGACGATTCTGTTTGTCAAATCCTGCAATCAGGATTATAATACATGCACTTTGTAGTGCCAATTATATCAGATTACTCTATTGATGCCTTTACATTCACTTGATGTTACCCATTCATTGCGTACCTCCAACGTTTTTATATCTGTATCTAAGTTACATGAGGTCATACTTGCGCAACTCTTGATTGCTACCTTCAGGTCTGTGTGAAATTGAAATTCTGTATTATTGGGTGCGTTAGTGTACTGCACTTGCTTTGCCCTACATGTATGTCCATCCAACAATGCTTCATCCAAGATATGCATCTGTACAGTACTTTAAGATTTGATCCTGTTTATGGCCTTCCTTTCAATACCAAATCATCTCATTCTAAGATGTTTTGTTTGCTTGTCTTAAAAAGGTCTTGAACTTACTTTTCTCATGTTTCTACCCTTCACTGTTTGTAGATGGGACTTTAAAAACCTTTCTGACGGACTACCCATATGCTCCACCATGCTTGATAAGCTGCTTGGTGCTAATGGTTGGTGTCTTTTCTGTGATACTGTTGCTTCCAGAAACACTAAATAGGTAAAAATGTTCTGCATGTGATTTGGTGCATACTGGGAGTTCCTTTGGGGCTGGAATAGAGTAGTGTTCCGATGCTCATCTGTTTCTTATGTGTATTGTAGAAGCCATTAGTTAATTATGCATTCAACACTTTGTATTTTTAATAGCTAAATACGTTTATCCGTGTATAGTTATTAATAAATAGCTGTATGTTGTATCAAAACCAAATGACCCCTCAGAAATCAAGATGTCAACTAAAGCTGATGTGTATTATGCAGTGTATGTTAACGCAACATAATAATGAGTTCAAAAGACATTCAGTGCACAAATCACCCTGTAGGGTGTCAATTTCAATCAATTTCTCCAGTGTTCCATTGGAGATGAATCTGTGTGTCTTAGCAGTTATGTTATAACAACACCCTTCTGTCCACTTAGCTTCTTGCTCTTCCCTGCTACTTAATTGCAGACTTTTATATGAACCGGCAAACAAGTAATGTAAACATGCAACTTTGCGGGCTGTTTAGCTTCCAAACAAGGACAATTCAGCCAAGTTGCAAAACACTAAGTAGAGGCACGTGTGTAGAAGCCAATCAATAAAAAGGTGCTGATTGGGGGCCCTATTATAGGTAAAAAGTCATGCTTAATTTAGGATAGGGATGCTTAGTTCATTCAAAAGATTACAAATTACTACAGTACGTTAATGGCATTTGTGTAAATGTAGCATTTTAGAGCCTTTTAGATAGATTTATTGTAAATTTATTCCACGACAGAAGGACTCACAAGCTGGTAGAGGTAAGCTGCCATGCGAGCCTACAACATTACAGTTATTAATTTTATAGCTAAACACTGATATATTGGTGGCATTGACAACATTATTCGGTGGCATTCCACAGTGGGAGTACAACGCTCTCCATAAATAAACGTAATCTTGTGTCGCTGCCTTGCAACGGTCCCAATACCTTGTATTGTTCTGTCATATATACATGTAATAGTGTGATTGAAAAGGAATGTCTGCCAGATTATAGCATATGTGGTATGCATCATAGATGGTATGCTGAAACTGAAGGGACCAAGGTTCAGCAAGCTGAGCCGATCTACATTATAGCTTCTATGTCGCCACCCTAGACACAGCATACTTAATTGGCATGTGAATTAATTAGTTTCATTACCATTATGAAACTACATATGTCTTTTGGTGACCATGCGTCAGTAGCAAACTTGAGTCTGACATACATTTATGGTTTAAATTTTTAGTACTTATAAACATGATGGGATTCTTAGAATGGCTGATACAGTGTAGAAAATGTTTTGCTTTTCTGAATGCAGCCAGCAAAATTTGTGTCTCACATAAATGCAATGGTTGTTAATTGTATATGCCTGTATTGTATGTAAACAACCTGTCAAAAGTTACATCTAAACTAAGTATACTGCATCCACTTCAAAATTGTATTGGCTATACATAGGATCATGTTTGGTGTTGGATTTTATTTTTATTCGATCACTATAGACACAAACCTCAAACAGCTTGTGAGGATGATTCAGCTGCTAGTGCATTTCTGCCTAGCACAACAAGTGATGTCCCATTGGAAATGAAAGCATGTGTAACTTCTTCAAATGAGATTGCTGACTCTGGTACGCATGAGACGGCAGAGCAGCAGCCTGGTGTTCCTGCAGACAATGAAACAAGAAATAGTGATGCTCATTCGGATGATCGTACGCAGAACCCTTCAATGGCAGGTCACGAGGTCACCTTTATCAAGTGGAAATCAGCCATCCATAATGGATCTAAGAAGTTGATGGCGGATCTGAAATACATTATATGGTTTGTGCTAATATTCAATTACAGTGTAATATACATGTATGTGTGTTGCCAATGCATTACTTTGGAGTAAGTAGGGAGTGAGCATGACCTCAGGTTATACTGCTGAGCTGGGAGAGAAGGTCAAACACTCCAAAAATGACATCCCCTGTACAGAGAGAGGTTGGGTCTGTGTTCCATTGGTCGTGGAGGTATTTGGTGGTTGGGGAAATGAGGCACAAGAAGCCCTCTCAAGGGTTGCCAAAAAGCTAGCCATCAGAACAAGTCGTTTCTGGCCTGAGGTGTTAGCCTCAATGTACTGCCGCCTGGGCATTACACTGATGCACCAGAATGCTAGGGCTTTACTTGGAAGAAGATCCACAAGTGAAGTCGATAATTGTTTAGTGTAGCTCAGTATTTAGTTTTATGTGTATATCTGAGTAGTTTAAATATCATGTATGTTTAGTAAGTAGTGCAATAGAATTCAAAATGTTATTGTGACCCAGAGACGGCGTACTGATAAGCATGTGAATTTATAGTGCAAGTAGTGACTCAAATCCACTGTACAACTGTGCATACATGTACACAGTTAAGGATTCCTACGGGTGTATGCAAGAAGGAAGCTGCAAACTGTATTGCAATGTTAGTTGCACAGTAAGATGTTGTATTATACTGCTTAGTTGGTGTGTCACTACAATTCATGTACAACTTCGAACTTGCATATATGTGTATATGCATGTGTAGTGATTTGCTTTGCACTGATACACAGAGGTACATTAGAAACACTATGGAAAGTCACAAGAGGCGGATGATGAGACACATCTGGCCAAAATTACCCTGGCATTTATTCCTCATGAGAGTGAGGCTGAGGCGACTGCAGATTACCACAACCTCAATTAGACAATGGCATAGCTGGGTGGCTACTGTTTTTTTTGGACAGGAAATATTTTGCAACGCGCTTATAATTATTACATGTACCGTGTATGATTGATGTGATATCTTACGTTAGTTACATTTAAGTGAGTGTGCACGTGGGTTATGTAGAGCAGGACAATGCAGTATCTGACATCTCTGAATAGTACCTTGTTAAGGCAGGCAACAAATGCTGCATTGTAGCGTCACCACATCAGCATCTAGGTTGAATCCATTCCTTGAAATTACATTGTCATATACTGTACTGTATTGCTAGTTAAGAAAGAATATAAGATATACAATGAGCATTTTTTTTTACGCCTTATATGTTAGCTGCCTGACAACTGTTTGTCCCCAAATCTTTATCAAATGATGGCACATCATTTCTGTACTTCTAATTCTTTTGTTCTTTACATTTATATGTCAATGCAGCTGCACTGTACAAAATACACCACTCAAAATCCATGTACATGTACTGTATCTTCCTCAAATGACCCCAAATTCAGATTGTAAAATAACTGTACGTACACTGCTACTACATTCAGCGAATATGAATTGTTATTACAATGTATAGTGTTAACAAGATGCAGCTGAGGTGCTGTGGTATGATAGGGTTTCAACCAACTAATTACAGTATAAATGCCCAATTACTGAGTTACGGTGTACGTACTATAACCTCATGCAAATCTCACCATCAGAATCTACAGTGTGTGTATGCGACTACACTTGCACATGTTCCAGTGCACTCTGATGCATTACATTTTGTGCAGTGTGTGTTTATTAAAGGGCTCAGCATATTCTCTCTCCATCTCCATAGCAACAAGGCAACCATGTTAGCTACAGTTTCACATTGCATACTGGCTGCAAATGATGTCGGACTTGACACTTTGTATGCCTTGTGGTGTGCCACTTCCGTGACCATGGGTAAGTGACTTCCTATAAGTTGTTTAGCATGAATGACAGATGGATGTGCGTCTTGTGTGGTTAATTGTAGGTGGTTTGGGTTTCACTGTGAAAGATATTGGTGTTTCATCTTCAATAAGTGCAGCACTTCTTACTCCTTTCTCTCTGGTTGCATATCCGCTGGTAAGCAAGATATATGTTTTATGCTCTCCATGTCAGATGTTTCGATAGCTTATGTGCAAATTTTTTTTATGGCACACAAAATTTGATGTCATTTAAATGAATTAGAGATAATTGCATCCCAAACCAATAGAAACTACATGCATATATTGTCTTCATGCTTGGTGAAATACAATCAAGTGTTATTGTGTGATAGTCTTTCAGCTGTATTCGTGTATTCTTGTTATTTGACGTTTATAATTTCACAGTTAGAAAAGAAGATTGGTTCTATTAACACATGCCAAATGAGTGTCATTATTCTGATGTTCTGTACAATACTCTTTCCAAATATTCATCACTTGACCTTGGTTTCAGATCTGTAAGTTACCTTTGCTGCACAATATTTATGTATAGAACATGTGCAAGCAATATACAGTATTGCAAACTGCTGTCTGGATATGCTATTATATACATGATGCATGGCACTGATGCTATAATTTCCTCTTATTATATGCACAATCATGATTCGTTTTTTTCGGGAGTTTTAAAGCTTAGTAGCTTTTGTAACTGATTTTACATCTCAAGGAGATGGAGATTGAAATCTACCAGAGCTGTATGGCGCTAGGCCTAACAGTATCACAAAGCGATCTTTACTTTCAGTATGCATTGGGATCAGTATTCTTTTAGCTTTCAAGATAGTTTGTAATCTGCGTGAATCACCAAGCATGCATTGAATATGACAGCAGTAACATACTATAGGAGATACATGTACATGTATCATGTTATTCACCCTTGTTTGCCTTTTTACCCCACCATTTCATTCTATCCTATATCACACTAACTTTCTCAAAAGGAATGTTATTATTTCTTGTTTCATTGGTTTTGTTCAGCGATAATTTTATTTCCCCCTTCCCGGCCTATAGGATCTACCACTGTTGTACCACGTGAACAAGTTTTTATTTGTTGTACCTAATGTTGTCGTAATTTTCTTCAGTTGCAGCAGTTTGCTTTTCAGGATCCTCTTCATAATTCACACCACCAGAGTAACGGGCTCCGACAATAACTTTGTTTGGGTAATACCCAATCACATAATGGTGATGTAATCCATCCGCTACAACAATTAATTTTCTTCTCTGCCAAACAGCATAGCTTTATTTACACAATAATACTAGATATTTTAATGGGTCAGCTCGCTGTGGATGGAAGCAGCAAACTGTTGTTCATACTGTGGCTTCACCCTAGGATCCAATACTCCTTTCAAATGCCACTGGCTGAGTCATAAAGACGCCTGTTTGAGAGTGAGATTGTACTGGTTGTACAAGCATCCTGTCCATTGAATAATGTTATCTTGATAAAGATGTTTATACTTTTTATCTTTTCCGTTCCATACCTGAAACACTCAAGTTGCATTGGTTTTGATGGCTGTGTGCAAATTTGTAATTTATTGCATACGTGTACGTTATTTTCTAGAGATCCTGCAGTACTTTGGACCGTTCTGATTCTTACTCGTCTGGTGTCCATTGTGTTCCTAGAAACCTGCTTTGCTGCACAGTGTCTGCTTATCAATAACTCAGTCACTAGTGACAAATTTGGGTCTGTGAATGGAATTGCTGTGTCCTTATCAGACATTTTCAGGTAAACATTTAACCCCTGAAATAGTAACATGAAGTGCATTGGATTATCCACTGAATGTCATATAGCTAAGTGTGCAGTTTGTCATATCTAACCCTTGTGATCAGGATGGAGTACTACAGTATAATTGCAGTTCTATTTTAGGTTTTTTTTGGAGTTAATAAGGAACACTTTCAAAGGGAGCAGCTAGTGTAGGAAATCAATACATCTCCAGCAATGCTCTTTGAATCACTGTGTATTGGTCCACATGGGAAAGGTGTATGATATGAGCAGTAGTTTTCAATATACTGTGCCAGACTGCCATAAGCTCGGTGGTAATGCAACCACTCCCCCACCTCGTCCTCTTTTGATTCCATATGTTCATATGGTACAGTCTGCTGTTATCTATTGAACCATTATGAAATTACTGTTGAGCAAAGATTGTATACATTTTCATTTTCTCACCGTGCTGCACCATTGATTTAAGCAGCAGATGATCCATTTAGTGCTCACTGTTAATGGCATGTCCCCTGTGATTACATCAAAGCACAAACAATCCTCATTTCTCTGTAATGAATTTTGATTTCACAAATCTGCATTCCAAGAAATTCAACTGCACATTTCTCTAGCTGCACACAGCATGTGCAGTGATTTGATGTTCTTCAGTGTGATAAGATTTAACAACACACAGGGTATCACTATACATTGTAGCAGATTAAATAAGTCCGCAGGTGTAATCTGTATAATGTCCTGTACCCCTTGGGCTCAACTTTAATTGATGTTTCATACTGTATAAGACACTAATATACATATGAGTAATTATTTTTCTCTTAGTGTGAAGGCCACTGCCTCCAGTTATTTCCCATCAATTTTCATGTTAGCTAATTTTATGCAATAAAATGTATCAGTTGTTCTCTCACTTACAGAGCTGCATTCTTGGCAGCAACCGGGGTGATATATTCTGTTTCACTATCAAAGGAAACCTCTGCAATTGGATTTCCATTTGATTACAACATCACCTTTATTTTATATGGTGCATGCCTTCTCATAATTACATTCCTCACGGCGTGTTTACCAAGCAGTGTGAATCACAAGAAGCTATAACTCTTTTCATTGTCCGCTTTAATATTATTTATGCAATTTTTATGTATTCATGTATGATTTTATATTGATTATAAATTGTAAGTGATTCACTAGTAAGGAATTTAGATTGTACGTACCAGTATATGTATTTATACTTTATGTGATCAGAAAGGTCATTAATATGGCATGCAAAATGCATGGTCTTCGCTGCAATGCAATGGCCATCTATCTTCGATGTCCAGTTATTTTGCTATCAGTGTGTAATGGTTTTATAACCTTTATAGCTAATCTGGCTGGAACATCATGTGCATGTGCGATGCATCATGGAGGTGGAGTTGACCAGCACAGGGTGAGCGCAGTTGAGTGCAACTTTTAAACCTCTATGTCTCAGTACTACAATTTGTTACATACTGTTTTGTTATTAATGGTCCCATTTTATAAAGTCATTATAACAAACAAACTGCAACGCTCAGATATTAAGCCCTGTAATGTTTCATATTACGTACTCAATTAGTAGATCTCAGGTGCTATGTGTTATAATAATAATGTACACGTCCATATAAAAAAAAATTAAAAGACAATGATGAACAGTTTCATACTTTTGCTTTGATAGTAGAGCATGGTTTAAGAATACCTTTTTCTCCATGTTCTCTTCTCCATTCCGTCATTTTCGGGATAACAGACATTCTCATTTTGAATTGTATTGATAAAGTCAATTGTTTACAAGTCAATCCATATCTACATTCAGGAACCCACTCACGAATAATTGAATAAAACAGATTGTACGCGTTTATCAAACTTTTATCAGTCACATAATCAACAGTATAAAAAGTAAAACAAACTGTTTTCTTCTTTTCACTTGTTGACCCTGTTTTCTCATTTTGACTATCATCAGTGTCCCCTCAGAGAAGGATACATACATGGTCTTCACATCGAGGCAAAACAGTTTTATAATGGTGCTTAGCTCAGCTATATATGGCTAATTGAACACGCATAGTAATCCATAAACATTTTGTGCGTAATTCTATATAGCTGCGATAATAATTATTTTATACAACAAACAGTCTGTCATAAATTTATGGTAACCTTCCACCATCAATAGGAATGACAGTTCCGGTCAAGTACGAGGCCTCGTCACTGCACAGAAACATCACCACTGAAGCAACCTCGGATAGCTTTCCAAGGCGCTTTAATGGCGTACCATCCAACATTCTCTTCTCCGTCTGTTCCACATCTTCACCAGTGAGCGGACCGTTCGAACCTTTGAGTGCTTTAAGACATTCGGCCTGTCCCTTGACTTGGGAGTGCCACAGCTTTCCTTCCAATAGCCCGGGTGATACTGCGCAAACGCGGATTCCGTGTGGGGCCAAGTCTTTCGCCGCCGTTTTGGTCATTCCGATCACGGCGTGTTTAGATGCCGTGTACGGGGCCATGTTGGGCGCACCCAGCATCCCCGCCAAGCTAGCCGAGTTTACTATCACGCCCCCATTCCTACCTTTAATCATGGCCCTTGCTACGTACTTCATGCCTAGAAACACGCCGACAACGTTGACTTGAACCACTTCCTGAAACCTGTTGTCATCTTGGTCGTGGATCGGCCGCAGCTGCCCTTGGATGCCTGCGTTATTGAAAAAACAGTCGATTTTGCTGCAGTTCTTCATCACAAAGTCCGTCATTCCTTGCACCTCCTCCGCCTTGGTCATATCAGCCACCGTGTAGAGCGCACCCTCCGCACCCTCCTTCCGGAGAGCTGAGCACAGCTCGGCAAGCCTCTCCCGCTCAACGGGAAGGTCGACCAGTACCAGCTGGGCTCCATTCTTGGCAAAAAGTTTGGCTGTGGTACTTCCGATGTCCCCCGCGGCACCTGTGATCACGACGGTTTTACCCTTGAACCGCTTGGAAGAGTCGTCGCTCTTAGCGGAAACGCGACAGGGTGAAGGCTTGCGAAATGTACAGTACGTCAAAGAGCCGAGAGCTGCGGCACAAAGGGCAGAGGAGAAGGGGGCGGCTTTAAACATCGTGTTGATCGGTTATTTTTGCACCGTAACCGCAGGATCTGATATAAGGGAACACGTAACATATTTACCAGGAAATCGTTTAGATATTATAGGAAACACTTTCGATGCCTAACTGGAGCGACTGGAGCGTAAGTTTAGGCCGAGTTACCTATATCTTCTTCGTTTGATTGATTCGATCGACATCGATATAGCTAGGTACATGAATAGTTTCGCTGGCAGGAAGCTACGTGCGATTTTGTTTTGCAATCGAACGTGCTTGCTATTAAACATCATTACCCGCGCGCGAGGGTGTGAGACTAAAACATCATTACGCATGCAGACCCAATGCAAAGGGTGTGTTTACTCATAGATTAATAACCTTACGGAACGGAATTGGAAACGCTATATATATCCATTCCCATTCATTGCAACGTTCCATCGTCGTTTCGCATGAATGTACGCCCCTTTTTGTTGGGTATGTGAGAACAAATCTGGAACGAAACGTGACTTCTACGTTAGTACAACTCTAGTACGTACCTGCATCAGTGAGTATGACTATAGTTGGATTCATTTCTCAGCATTTCGCTTCGTCCCTATATTGTCGAAACCTTAGCTTATCAGGGCTGCCAACCTGCCATAATAATAAACCTTGAGATTTGTATATGAAAATTAATGATTAGATGAGAGCATATAACCGCTATAACTATCCCTATTCTGCCTATTAAAAACATAACTGTATTTGTTAATTGCATTACCGGTACTGATAGTGTTTTCAAAGTTATTTTACAATCGTCACATGCATTACTATATATGTACATGTAGACAGTAGAGAAATATATGTTTCAAACAAAATAAAAATTGTAAATGAAATGACAAATGAACTACATGTACACTGAACACAGTTATGGATTTTTCGCTTTGTGCTCATCGTTGTATTGCTTGGTTGCTTTCTTTGCAGATTTCAACAGTTCAGAAGAAGGCTCCCATGCAGCAGGATTACATTGATTTGCAAGTTTGACTTTAACAATTGATGACAGTGTACCATTAGGATTCAAAGAGTTCCTTGATGGAGTTTTGTTTAATTTAATCTGATTAAAAACACGCTCCTCTCCGCATTGCTATGTGGAATGCATAAGACCAACTTTGCTACCATGGATAAGTATTTAAATCTAGGTGAAGAATCAACTCTCTTAAGTTCTGAAATAAATCCCCATATTGTATCCATTCTATAGTATACATTTTTTTCTGGAGTCTCGTCATCAGCACCACTAACTAAGACAATAGCTTCATTCCATTGATGTTCGGTTAAAATACTTTTGTCCAAAAGTTGGTATTCTATAAACTCCTCATGTAGTGAATCCATTATTGTTGGTGTAAACTTCAATAAAGCACTGTACTTTTCACAAAAAAACTCCACAGAAGAAAACTTGTGTCTCACTTTCTCCATTACATTCAGAAATCTAGCATGTTGTAATAATGTGTCCCTGACTGGCAACTTATTTAGTGCATATGTAACACTTTCAGTGAAAAACTGATGTACAGAGGAATAAAATACTTTTACACTTTGTGGAGTAATATCTCCATTTTATGTAGGCATTGCTTTGTAATCATACCAACTGATACATCATCCTTGTGTAGATGGTTGTTTGGATACATAAAATCAACATTTTCTACATTATCTGACGAAAGAAGTTAAAAATCTTCCTAACAATGACTTCAAAAAGCTTTGTATTCCATCTGCTACAAGAAATATTGAAGGTTCTTCACGCAGAGATTAAACCTATTGAAAGTTGGAGAACAGATTGAAAAAAAAGTAGATAGATTTCGGTCATCGGATTTCCAAATGCCTTAGCTAATCTTTTGAATCGTTCTTGTGACTCTGATTCAGACAAAAAATAACTTCTTAATGATGGATACACTAAAAGAATTCTATTTATTGCTGCATCAAGGCTAAGCCACCTAACACTAACAAATCTCACTATCTCACTATACTCCATATCACAGAATGTGCAGAATTCCTGTAGCACTCCTTTACGCTTCGTACTTTTATCGAACCAATAAAAGGCATCAACACATAAATCTTCGACATCAAAACCTGATATCTTTGTAAAAGCTTTTGAACCCTTGCTAGCTATGTTATGTACAATATGGCAAGGGCATCCCATAAAATAACAGGAGTCATTTTTGGCTTTCATATGTGTCATTATTGACTTATGTACTCCTAAATTAACAAATGTATTGTCCACACCAAATCCTATGCAATGTCCCCATGGAATATCATATTGATCCATGACTGAGTTAATCTTTTGGAAAATAACAAGCAGTACCACAATCTCGTCCACTTGTTGTGCACATATCTAAAAGCAAGGTTATGACTTGCTTTTCATTATCATCGTATTTTCGAACAGTGAGAGGATTAAGTTTTTCAATTCCAGTATCATTGGAACCATCGATCATCAAACTGAAAGGTTTCCCTTTCATTTCTTCCACAAGTAAAGCTAAAACAGTATAAAATTTAAACCATAGCCATGCAAGAACTACATGACAGAACACATACCTGTCAAATGTGGAGCAATTGCATTGTTAAGCATTCATGTTGTCTTCGTCCTGCCACTGCCATATGATTTGGCTATTAGACTGTCCGGAAAAATACTTCTAAATATTGCTTTTAGATCATCTGCAACTGCTAATGGGATACTGTGCTGCACCAAAAAATTAGCCATTTTTACTTCAGCGCGAGTAACCTTAGGATAAAGATATTAGCAATAACTACACGTACACCACTTTTTTGAATCTTAGTATCTTACTCTTACCTTCTGTAACAGCGGATCCACTGAAGAGAAAGAAAGCTTTGGCTGAGAAAGAGCTTCTTTAGCTAACGTTTGATGCATTTGCGAAATTATGTGGTCTTTTACGTCATGCACACCTTGGTGTTTGCATGATAGTCTCTTCGAACATACTGTGCACAGAAAGGAGTGTTTATCGTCAGGCTGCGCGACGATAAAAGGCCACGTCTTTGCCCACTGTAAAGAATATTTACACTTGTACATTGTTTTACGCTTTTTAGCTGTCTGTTCGCTCGATGACGATAGCTCGCTCTCGGAATCAGTCAACACGCGTTATTCTCAACCAAATATCAAAACCTGTAACGGAATGTATTTCCCAACGGGCCTGTATCGAATCGTATTCTTTTGTTGTACAATCCGTTACAGACCCGGTACGGTACCGGTACCGACTGGCCTAGCGAGTTAAATCGAGAGGTAATATTAATGAACATTTATAATTCTATCATAATCTTAAAATTAGTGATGGCGGCTTCAAAAACCTTGAGAATCGGACCCCTTTCCTTGAATCCTTGAAATATAATAGACCCTTCCCTTTAAGAACTCCGGACGTGACATCACTAATCAACGTACTTCACGAATTGGGTTAAGTATACGTTAATGAGTGATGTCACGTCCGGAGTTCTTAAAGGGAAGGGTGTATTGAAATCCTTGAGACTCAAGGATTTTCCGTGAGGGTTGGCAGCCCTGGCTTATACCGATAGCGCGCGTGAAGCGTACTGTTTTGTTGGACTGTTGTACACACAGAGAATAGCGTACAGGCTTGAGACAGAGCGGGAAGGCTACTATAGAGATCGAAGTTTTGCATTTTTTTTTTTTAAACAGCCAGACTTTTCCAAAAAAGTTACGTTACTTTCAATGGCAAAACAAGTGCATGTAAGGGCGTGTCGTTTTCGGATCATACTGAATTCGTAAGCATAGTTTTCTTTCATTTTAAAGAGTTCTACAGATTCTATTCTAGTTGAAGCGTTGCATGCAATTTGTTTCACTCTTTTTCATGAAGGATCACAAAGATATGGTTTTTGAAAACAGGTCAATGTAAAGGAGTATGTATTGGCAAAGTCGCTTATCCGTGAAGCGAAAGAATGAGACCATAAAATCAGAGCCTACTCCATTGACAATATCCATTGATATCTCCTACTGGAAGAACGTTAGGGTGGCCCATTTAAAGCAACAGCTAAGCCTGACTTCTGTTGTGGAGCCAGTCCTTCCACCAGGTTAGTCACAAATGAATTGTGATTCCCACCTCTTACATGTACATGCATGCGTACATGTCTAGGTTGGCTAAAGGTTTGGGGAAAATGGCATCTTCCTGTTATCCCGCACTGTGGTACTTGATCAGAGCATGGGATGGCATGTACAGGTATGAGCCTTTGCATAACACACATAATACATGTGAATACTAAGACTCTAATAACCAGGTTCAGGGAAAAAATTGATGTCAAGCCAGAGTGTCTTTAGCCTGATTCCTCAGTCTATGTCATCCATTGCTGACGTCAAAACACTTCTATGCTGTGTTGATGGCCGTAAATTCTGTTGTGGAAATGATGATGAAAGATTCATACATACATAGGATTATGAATGCTTCAGGTATGTAATATTTTAAGTGTGCGTGCAGCTCTTAGGTCATTTCAAATTCATCACAAACATTGATTGTAGCTTGTACATTGATTTTCATGTCATACATCAATGACCCATAAGCATAACCTACAGGCACAGAGTGTGTTGCATATCTCGACATGCATCATACATTCTACCATTCGCCATGCTGAGTGTGAGCTCCTAGTGATACCAGATGAAAATAGTGGTCAGCGCTGCAACAGATGTACAGCATACCAGAGCAACCTAAGGGCCTTGCTAAGCCGTCATGTGAAACATGACACTGATGCCAGCCGCACTGACCCTAGCAGTCATGCTTCATTCTCACGCTTAAGTAGTCCTGAAAAGTGTATCCGTTACCATCAAGAACATGAGCTACAAAGTGCCTGCCAACGTTAAGTAACCAATCTCAGAATGAAACCGCAATCAGTAACGAGGAGAGAGGCATATCTGTGGACAGTGGTCTACATGATGATCTGGTACAGATTGTGCAGGACAATGCTGAGGCAGTCTGTGAAGCCCATCCACCTGGTACCTTTGGACGTCATATGGAGAAATGAGCAGTCACCAAAGTTGTAAAAGTTACATTTTTTTTTGTTTCTGAGATCCCATCGCATGATTTCTGTTGTGCATATTTAGAAAGACAAAATGTGCTTTTTTGGTGAATTATCTGTGATCCATTTTTATAAAATATTCAAGAATACGGGCTATTAATAATGTACAGCGAAATCCTATACTTAACTAATCCAAGATGGAACTTCACTTGCGGCAACGGAATCTTGTAGCACAGTATCTTCTGTCTTAGATTCTAAAAAGAAAATACAACTTTTTATTGAATCCTGGAGGCAAAATAGTGCTTTCCGTAGACAAGTACATACAATGCAGTTTTCCTGACCTAATTACAGTATTCCACCAGCTATAAATCTTGATTCTGATTCATGTTGGATTTTTCACTTGCGGCAACAGATTCTGGTCCACTATACACCAGTGTGGTTTACTGTGGTGAAAACATATTTTTTATCTTGAACCTGTCGGTTCCTGGAGGATATATATTAAAATGGTCATTGTGGTGCTCATGATTCAATGACTACTATACAAATGGCGGCAATGCCATATATGGCGCTACTCTTGTAACACCCTCGCTCGTTCCCCGGCCCCACTTGGAATATGGTTATTTGTAGGTGGTTTGGGTTTCACTGTGAAATATATTTATGTTTCATCTTCAATAAGTGCAGCACTTCTTACTCCTTTCTCTCTGGTTGCATATCCGCTGGTAAGCAAGATTATGTCTTATGCTCTCCATGTCACATTTATTCACATTGCATATGTACAAAATTTGGATTTATTCACATGCATCTACTGGAATCAATTTGGCACCATTTGAGTAAGATACGTGGATTTAAGCCATGTGGGTTATGCTCATGCAGTCAGTGACATATAATTGCAAAGTACATAAAATAGATTTACTCACAATGAAATGTGGGCAAGCTCACTGACTGAAGTTCTGGTGACAAGCTGTTGTCGGACGACGGAGATTGAAAACCTAGGAAATATTGTTCATTTTTATTTGCTATTGATTAATTCTAGTGGCACTTTTGCATTAAATGTTCCATTATGTTTATCTGCAAAATTTGTCACAGCTGTTACTAATAGTGTGAGCATTTTGCATAAAACATTCAACAAAATCAGTTAATTCTATGCACACCTAAAGTCCAAGTTATACTAAAATGCACATACACGTGTGTACCAAAATTGGATGTCATCTGAAACAAGTAGAAATCAAAACACAAGGCTAGAACTATTGTCTTTTGTTATTTTTGAAACACAATAAAGTGTTGTGCTTGAAATCTTTCAACAGTGTATACATATATGCATTGTTATCTTTGTGTTTATTACTTCACAGTTAGAAAAGAAGATTGGTTCAATTAACATATGCCAAATACGTGCAATCATTCTGATGTGTTGCACAATACTCCTTCCAAACTTGACCATAATATCACATCTGTAAGTGAAAAATTTGTATTGTGCACAATGCATAATGCATGAAATTTATTCTATTCCAATCAGCATGTGTAATGTATTGTGAACCAGTGTGTGCATCGACGTAAAAGTGAAAAATCCACATCAGAGGGCAGCATACTTCACAGGTGATCAATACTTTGTCCAATCTCATTCTCCTGAAGTGGGATCCACTACACACACGTGCGGTCTCTGCTATCAGATCAGTGCCCATAATTCCAGGACTTCCTTTGCAAAAGCTAGGTTCCATCCCTTGATATCTTGTCCGCAACAACATAAATAAAAGCTCTATGTCGTGAGGTCAGGATGTATGATTGGGTGTGGTGCAAGGAGCAAGGAAAACAAGTAGTATGATAGCATGTAATAAAGAATTTGTAAGTACAGTCTTAATCAAACTTAATGTGTGTGCACTGTAAGACTGTTTTGTTATAAACATCCTATCAACTCCACTTACCAGGACTGTACCTTGTTTCCTTAATGAAAATGAGAATACATTACATGGACATTGGTGTGCTGTGCTTGTACAAGCATCCTGTTTATAAAATGAATCTGTTTTTTATCTTGGCAAAATCTTCTGTTTTCTTTACATTACCTGAGATATTTCTTATTATTGCATGCATTTAAAAAAAAATCATTACATGTGTTATTTTTTAGAGATCCTGCAGTGCTTTGGACAGTTCTGATCATTATACATCTGGTGTCCATTGCATTTCTAGAAACTTGCTTTGCTGCACAGTGTCTGCTAATCAATAACTCAGTCACTAGTGATAAATTTGGATCTGTGAATAGAATTGCTGTGTCCTTATCAGACATTTTCAGGTAAAAAAAAAATACTCTGTAGCATGAAGTCAGTGGGTTACTCTATACAAGCTTGGTTGTAGTTTATGTTCTTTGTGGTTTGACTCCTATTTCAGGGTTGTCTTGGGTGTGGTTGATTTGAATTCTTTCAATTGAGTTAGCAGAAGAATTAGTGTAAATAGGTAGGATGTGACATGTAAGTACATGTAGTATAAAATTGTCCCCAACAAGCTGCACTTATCTTTACTGCAATTGAATGCATAATATCGTAAACCACATGGGGAATTACTTAGCTATCATGCAGCATCCTGTATAAATTTAACTTACATACAGCAGAATACACCAGTATGTCTGTATATGCAATGGTTATCTGCACTGTTACATTCTGTACAACTGGTAATGCTCTAGGAATTGTTGGTTCTTCAAGTTTTGCCGCACATGTCTGACCTTTGCACTTATGTGCAGGTATTTCCTTTTGCACGAGGTATTGGTATCCCTAGCAGATCAGTGACTTCAGTCATTCACATTCAATTGTAACTTAAGTGAACTCTTTGTTACATTATTCATTGTTGTTTATCCTACTTATAGAGGCATTTTCCTGGCAACATCCAGGGTGATATACTCTGCTTCACTTTTAAAGGAAACTTCTGCAATTGGATTTCAATTTTATTACAATATCATCTTTATTTTATATGATGAATGCTTTTGCATAATTGCATTCCTCACGGCATTTTTACCCAGTAGTGTGAATCGCAAAAACAGTATAATACAGGTACACTATATGTCATGGACATCAATTGGTAATATTTGTGCAATTTTCTATGTATGTGATTACGTTATTGTACACACCTCATCAAATGATGTGCCATAATACATTTAGCTATAGTTCTATCATACTAAATAAGTGGAAATCATAGGCATCGCATTTAAAAAAAAGTGTGCTAATAGATTTTTTCCCTATAACTGTACAATCATATCATCAGACAATTCATAGGTATGACAAGTAAAATGGCTTTGGCAAAAAAAATTACTCCATTATATTTGGATGTATTACCAGACCACTTTACACTGCACTGTCACAGGATTCTGGTATAAGACATCAATCTTGGGGCATTACAAATGCAGGAAATTGGAGTGTTTCTTGCAAGGCGTACATGTATTATACTGTTCGCCCAATTCAATCTTGTACCCAAGTGATAGTCAGTAAAACCCACCAAAGGCATTTTAGATGCACCTTTTACGACGAGGGATTTATTTTGTATTTGCAAGACATATGTACCTATTCAAATAGTATTGTCCTGCACTTGTACATTCAACTCAAACATTTGATCTAGTGCAGGGAGATTGGTTACATCAACCACTGGCCCGGCCATACCACTGCTTACATTAATGAGCTGCTTAGCTGAGTATGAGGATTGCTCCGGGTTATATGATATAAAAGAATGTCCGACCAATGATACAAATTGTCTGACCGTGTTCATGCAGTTTTGCCAGGACATTTTGTCCTACCACATTCTTACACGGAATCACTGCAGAATACACGCTATTAACAGCGATCATATACATGCTACAGCGATCATATACATATATTCCAATATGTAACCACTAATCGTTACATATAATTGCAGTGCGGACACATTACACGCCAAGTGCTCACGTTTATACTTATGCGACGTGTTTTGTTTGATTTAAGTTTACATTTACGTAGGAAATAATGACAAAACCTACTCTATTATCTCTGACCAAACGATGTGGTGGCAGATAATGTTACGTACATATAACAGATTGACTCAACGTCTGTGACTTAAAACGCTACGGGAATCCTAAACGACTGGGAATTTACGTCGTATTTGTTTCTAGCCTTTTAGGCTACTTACTTGAGAGTCAGACGAACAACCCTCTTGAACTTCACGGATGATATACATGTAGTTATGAAAATATCAATTCATTATTGATTTGTAAAATTGCTATTTAATTATTCGACTACACACTCATTCGTTAATATTGCTACATGTATAAGATCACGTCTCGTGGCAACTGCTCACAGTAAGTCCGCAGTGTAGAGAAATGACCGAAATCGTGCGAAGGACGAGTTCGACGATGAAGGCTACGACGACAAAGAACAATAGCTTCAGGATCAAGCGCATCGGAGGCAACATCGTGGTGTGCGACGTGTGCGGGCAGGGGCACGAGCCGGGCAAGAACCACCTTTACGACTACCCGGACAACGTGGACGAGACGCTCCTCTGCTCCCTCTGCGTCCAGGCCCTCGCCAACCCCGTCGACTCGCCCTGCGGTCACACGTTCTGCGGGACCTGCCTCGCCGAGTACTTGCGGACGCGCAGGGCACTCTGCCCTATCGACGGGAAGACGCTGCGCGAAAAGGACGTCAAGCCTTCATCCGTGCTGGTGTGCAGGCTCCTCGACAGGTTGAACGTGGTCTGCCCAAATAACGCCTACTGCGACCAGGTCATGGCGAGGAGCGAGCTTGAGGCGCACCTTCGGCTCCACTGCGCGGGCGCGTACACGTCTTGTCCGCGGGAAGAGGCGGGCTGCAGCTACGTCGGGCCTCGGAGCCAACTGGAGGAGCACCTGTGGAACTGCACCTACGGGAGCGACGTGGACAAGAAGAGTAAGTGTTGTTGTTTATTGTGTGCATGTGAGTCATGTGTTCTGAACGTGAAGGTGTGTGGTGGTGGTGGTGGTGTGTGTGTGTGTGTGTGTGTGTGTGTGTGTGTGTGTGTGTGTGTATGCATGCGCTTCTTTGTATAAGTGCCTCGACATACAACAGATAGTATTTGGCAACCTTTCAATCGTCCTTTAATGTTTTTGGCAGCTGTGTTGTGCTGTGACACGCACACACACACACACACACACACATGCACACACACGCACACATACACATGCACACACACACACATACACATGCACACACACACGCACACACACACGCACACACACACACACACACACACACACACACACACACACACACACACACACACACATACACACACGTGGTACTTATTACTACCACCCACAGCTAAGTTACATTGTGAAGTGTTTGTGTAGCAAGACATTACATGTACTGTACGTCAATTATCATGGGGGGGGGAGGGGGAGGAGGGGGGAGCATTTTCACATTGATCATGATGACACCTCTTTGCAGTGTGGAGTGCATGTGATTTGGCTATACTCTCCATCACATGCATACTAGGGCTATACTCTCCATCACATGCATACAGTGTACATCACAAACCACCACCAACAGCAGCACTGCAGTATAGACGAGTGGGTGTAAAGTTGCTCGTTTTCTGTATCTTCTGTGGGGCAACATTTTAAATGGTGTGTTAATGGAAAGTGATGCATTTTCGCATCAGAAAAGTGTTACAGTATTACAGTGATGGCATCTGAATGATGAAATGAACACTTATTTAGGAGGAAAAAAACTAAGAGATTAAGTGTTTATTTGTTCACCTCTTGTTACTCTGGTTCTTAAGAACACACTTCTGATGTAAAAACACAAATTCCATTAACACACCATGAAATTTTAGAAAGAGAAACTTACGCCCACCCATTCAAGCCATCTGTCGCGTGTTTTGACAAGGCTTGTGTCCCAGGCTTCTTTGTATTGTCTTGAGTCTCCCTATATTAATGACATTCGTTCTTTGAAACTAAGGCATGGTCTGTTGCTATGTGTTGCTGTAGTGAGCAACTGATGAAATTCATTGCTTAACAGTCTTGTCACCTTGGTTGTGAATACGGGTACATCCCTCTGACTTCTATGGCTATGAAGGAAATTTTTGGCTGGAAGTGAAAAAGAAAAAAGAAAAAAAATCAGACACTGTCTATTTTTCTTTTTCTTCTGTTTTTTAACTTCAAATGAAATCACACAGATGCAATTCCATGTCCAAAACCTGCATGTTGCTTGGTTACGCTCTGTTCAGAATGCAAGTGATGTCATGTGCCAAATATCGCATAGCGTGCAAAGCCACACGTGCGCGAGGCCAAACCCTTGAGCTGAGAAAGCAGTACAGTACTGAAACAGTGAAGGGTTCATAGCTCCATTGTCAAGGCGCACACCTGGGACACCAATGCAGCCTCATTAGTAGGAGGGCGAAGATCCGTGCACCTATTGTTTGTGTGTAATTGACTCTTGATGGGCTAATGGGATGATGGTGGTGTCTTGTTTCTGGGTGCCTTGAAAAACCACAGGCATGCAAGTGGTAAGCTTGTGTGTCTTCATGATGTGTAATTACTGTGTGGAATTGCGTACATATATGTATGTGTGTATGCGTGTGTGTGTGTGTGTGTGTGTGTGTGTGTGTGTGTGTGTGTGTGTGTGTGTGTGTGTGTGTGTGTGTGTGTGTGTGTGTATGTGTGTGTGTGTATGTGTATGTATGTGTGTGTGTGTGTGTGTGTGTATGTGTGTGTGTGTGTTACCGATGCATGGGTTAGGGGAGGGGAGGAGGACTGTTGCGGTTAACCTTTTTTAGACCTGGGATTGCTTCTTGGAGTGATTGTGTGCTTCACCGGCCAAGAGATGTATACATTTGAAGAGGTGTATCCATTTGTATGCCTTTCTTGATGGCAGGAATGTCAGCTATGTTAGCTGGTCCAGTGGCCCATCAGCCAACACCTTCATTCCAGCCCACTTAGAGCACAAGCAAAAATAAATAAATATACAAAATTGCTGTTTTCAGTTGCATCAGTCTTGCCTCTGTCCATCTTTGTTATGTTTGGGTGGCTGGTCTGTGGCATGCAGTCCAAGTATGCCTCTGCATGGCACGGTGCTTGCAACATACACACATACACTTGTTTACCTTTTTGTCTCTTGTTTCTCTCCCTCATCCCTTCACTTAACACACGCACACGCACACACACACACACACACACACACACACACACACACACACACACACACACACACACACACACACACACACACACACACACACACACACACACACACAGCTGGACTCCCACTGCCCATAGTACCAGGCCAACAGTCGACCGTGGAAGTCCCAAAGGGCTCTTCAGAACTAGGAATGACTGTGTCCTGGAATGAAGAGACAGTGAGTGTTTGTATTTTTCTTTCCTTTGAGATGCCATTGTGTGTGTGTGTGTGTGTGTGTGTGTGTGTGTGTGTGTGTGTGTGTGTGTGTGTGTGTGTGTGTGTGTGTGTGTGTGTGTGTGTGTGTGTGTGTGTGTGTGTGTGGTGTGTGGTGTGTGTGTGTGTGTGTGTGTGTGTGCAGTCACATATATTACTGAAGGGGCGTGGTTTTGGAGAGGATGTAGTGATCAATGGGGTCAATCACCATCTCTTGTGTTGTCTTTGTGACCTCATCAGTTTCATACGTTTGGCTTCAGTTTTCATTTCTCTTCTTTGTTCTCCTGTTCCTTCACAAGACAGCATACCATTAGTTGTTGCGGAGATTGTAGGGAGATTGTACCCATTCCAATAGCATATGAGTGGATTGAAGAAGTAATTATGAATGGTGGACATCTATTAAGAGTGCAAGGCATCTGCATGTATTTAAAAAGCATTGGTGGGCATCTATTTAAGAAGCACTGATGAGTTGGTAACATGGTATCGTCCACTCCCCCACTCTACTGTTCCTTTGCCAAGCGCTACAGTAGCAACAGATTTTGTCTCTGCCAAGTCGTGTGACTTCGCTGGGATATGACAGGGACCTTTTACATGTCTTGTTGCTGCATTGTCAATGTGGGTTGACCATCTGCTGAAAGTTAATAAAGAATGTGTGTGTTTATGTGTGTATGTGTGTGTGTGTGTGTGTGTGTGTGTGTGTGTGTGTGTGTGTGTGTGTGTGTGTGTGTGTGTGTGTGTGTGTGTGTGTGTGTGTGTGTGTGTGTGTGTGTTGTGCATATTATTTAGATATGAGTTTAAATGTATGAGCTTTAATTCCAGGCATCTGTCACAGCAAAATTTTGTGTGCACGAAAACAGTTCACATATACATGTACATGCAAATTAGAGGTGGAAAAAGAATTGTTCTGGCAAAGAGTTTTGAAACCCAAATTATTGCCCACCATCTCTGATCGAGGCAAACCCTCCCGTGTGCCATAGATATAGAAGCAGGTGGTCACATGCTCCCACAGCACCGTCAACTCTTGCCTTCTCCAATTGCCCTCGTAGCGGCACATCATTACTTACATGTAGTCCAGTCATCCTCGTTGGAGTGATGGTGTTTGGTGTGTGGCCATAGCTCTCACTTTCATCATCCCACAGAGCTGCATCGTTGTTGACGAGGTCTTCCCTGAGGGCAATGTGGGGAGGGACGGACGTCTGTGTCCCGGGGACCAGATCCTGAGCGTGAACAGGATGGACTGCACCCAGGTGCCTCTGGCCCAAGTGAACCTCGCTCTCTCTGCCCCCAACATCGTCACCACCATCACCGTGTTCAGAGAGATCCGGGATGAGTGTGAGTGGGTGTGGCCAGTGTGGGTGGGGTGATTTGAAGTCTCCAGCTGACCTGTTGGTTTGCGTTCTGCAGGCAATACAGAGGTCACTGAACTTGAGAGAACCGAAGGAAGACCGTTGGGTATACAGATACGATCATTTAGGTGAGGTCATTCCCATGGCAACAAAATTTAAATATAGATGCACCTGTGCAAGGCTCACATACGCTAACATGTATGCAATAACAAGCACACACACACACACACATACACACACAGACACACACACACATACACACACAGGCACACACACACACACATGCACACACAGGCACACACGCACACATACACACACAGACACGCGCACACATACACACACAGACACACACGCACACATACACATACACATACATGTACACATACAGACACGCACACACACACACACACACGCGCACACGCACACACATAAATACACATACACATACACACATACACATACACACAATCGCACACACGTACACACATACTGTACATGCGCGCGCATGCACACACATGTACACATACACACACGCCGTCATCTCTCAAAGTTTTCTCCCTCTCTCTCTCTTACTACTCTTTATATTGCCCACCAGGAGAAGGCCTGGAGTGTACGTGAAGCACCTGGTACCAGGCTCCAAGGCTGAGGAGTGCGCTCGGCTGCATGTGGGGGACAGGTTACTGGAAGCCAATGGCTTTGACCTGAGACACTCCAATGTTGATGATGCAGCGTCTTTTATCTCGGTGTGTGTGTGTGTGTGTGTGTGTGTGTGTGTGTGTGTGTGTGTGTGTGTGTGTGTGTGTGTGTGTGTGTGTGTGTGTGTGTGTGTGTGTGTGTGTGTGTGTGTGTGTGTGTGTGTGTGTGTGTGTGTGTGTGTGTGTGTGTGTGTGTGTGTGTGTGTGTGTGTGTGTGTGTGTGTAAGTTTGCACTGGTGTGTATGTGTAGGTTTGCATGTGTAAGTGTGTGTATGGATGTAAGTGTGTGTGTAGATGCATGTGTGTAGATGTATTGCACATGTGTGTGTTCACAAACTGGATGTGTGGTGCGGTTGTCAAATTAAATTTTAATTTTAGTGTGTATGCATCTTTAGGTGTTCTGTGCTAAAACACTATTGACGTATCCTGGTGACATGGGATGTTATTACATGATACTGTCATTTGTGTGTTTGTTTATTTTTTGTGCCACAATGAATAGAACTATTGTGTCTCGGTTGTGTTCTTGAACTCTTTGTGTGAAGTGTGTACATGTATGTCAATGCATGCTCTGTATTGGTGTGCATGTGTGGGTTTAATATTTTAGTCTGTACAGAACTTAATGTTAAAATTTAAAAATACTCTATAATTTTATTAATTTTTACCATTTAATGTCTCTCTTGCAGCAAATAGTGGGCCCTCTGAGACTCAAGGTTGAGCACAACCGCTGCGCCAGTTGGTCCAACCAGTCCAGCCAGTCCAACAGCTCACCCAACTCGTCCCTCTCGCGCAAGGGACCCATCTACGACGAAATCAAGACGACAATGACCTCAGGTGGCGGGCCCAAGGCGGGAGCCTCCAAATGCATCATGTTGAAGAAGGCAGGTCGCCCACAGAGGCCATTGTTCTTTTGTTTGATGTATATGGCTACATGATATGATATGATTGCGATTCCTTTCTCTCAATCCCCTGTGTGATCAGCAACATGATGAGACCTTTGGTATGAACGTGGCAGGTGGTGTTGGCTGCCTCTGTGGCGATCTGCCTGTCTTCGTGTCTGACATCAGACCCGACAGTGTTGTGCAGAGGTGTGGTAGAGTGCAGGTACGTAATGCAGGGGTTTACTGAGTTATACTGAGGTGTGCAAGGGATGTGTGTAATGTACTGACTTGCGAAAGGGGGTGGCAACAATTGTACAAATCATTGTATTGGGATTGATTTTATAGAAGTGTGCTTAAGGGCTCGTGGATTTGATGTTGATAAGTACATTTACATGTAGGCACACAACTAGGGGCACTAGCTGTGTACATGTGTACACTGTAGGTAGGGGCACTGGTACTAGGGGCACTGTGTACATCTACATGTAGGTACTAGGGGCACCATGTACATCTAGGTACTAGGGCACTATGTACATCTAGGTACTAGGGCACTATGTACATCTAGGTACTAGGGGCACTGTGTACATCTAGGTACTAGGGGCACTATGTACATCTAGGTACTAGGGCACTGTGTACATCTAGGTACTAGGGACACTGTGTACATCTAGGTACTAGGGGCACTGGTACTAGGGGCACTGTGTACATCTAGGTACTAGGGGCACTGTGTACATCTAGGTACTAGGGGCAATGTGCACATCTAGGTACTAGGGACACTGTGTACATCTAGGTACTAGGGGCAATGTGTACATCTAGGTACTAGGGACACTGGTACATCTAGGTACTAGGGACACTGGTACATCTAGGTACTAGGGGCACTGGTACTAGGGGCACTGTGTACATCTAGGTACTAGGGCACTATGTACATCTAGGTACTAGGGACACTGTACATCTAGGTACTAGGGGCACTGGTACTAGGGGCACTGGTACTAGGGGCACTGTGTACATCTAGGTACTAGGGGCACTGTGTACATCTAGGTACTAGGGGCACTATGTACATCTAGGTACTAGGGCACTGTGTACATCTAGGTACTAGGGACACTGTACATCTAGGTACTAGGGACACTGTGTACATCTAGGTACTAGGGACACTGTGTACATCTAGGTACTAGGGCACTATGTACATCTAGGTACTAGGGACACTGGTACTAGGGGCACTGTGTACATCTAGGTACTAGGGACACTGTGTACATCTAGGTACTAGGGACACTGTGTACATCTAGGTACTAGGGACACTGATACTAGTGGCACAATTATGTTCATACAGTGGACATACAGGTGCCAGTGTTTCGGAAGGGGAGGGGGAAGAGGAGGGGCTCAGGGAAGGGGGAAGGGAAGACTAGGGTATACAATTGGATTAAGTTGCGTAGACGAGATAGTGGATGGTAGGATATCACTGAGAGGGAGGGGCTTGTGTTCAAGAGTGAAATGTGTTAGGCCATACCATGTTTTCGTTAGTGCATGAAGTGTACCAGTGTGGGAACAAGTCGTGTCCAGATGGCGGCATCTTCATTAGTGAACCAGTGTTTACCAAATATTGGTGGCTGGTGTTTTTTGATGGCAGAGCTGAAAGGATCCCTTTGTAGGCTGTGTGATGAGAGGAGAGGTAGAGCCGGGGTTCCTGTGGCATGCACTTTGTGGGAGCGGAGACGGGACAGGGAAATGCCAAACATGTTGCACAATTTGGATTCCTTGCAATGGTTGTGCATATTCCATATGAGCTGGAGCGTGTCCTTTTTTGGTAAAGAGTTAGCGTGTGTAGGCGGTGGTGGGTGGGGGCGGTGGTGGGTGGAGACAGTGGTGGAAAGTTGGGTTTAGGCTACATATGGAGCAGCATATTTCTCCACTGCCAAATAAAATGTATTAATTCTTTTAAGCTGTGTGTTGTGCCTACGCACACACACACACATGCACAATGCATACTTTAAAAACTGTTCAAAGTGCACGCATGCAGTTAACCTGAACGTTGTTGTACTGTACTTGCAGAGTATTAGCATAGTACTGTACTGCCAAATAACATTTATTCTTAAGGTTGCATGTAATATTTGTACCCATGCCCATGTGCACACGTGTACACACACACACACATACATATTTACACACACACACACACACACACACACACACACATGCAAACACATGCAAACACATTTCACACTTAAAATGTTTTACCCATAAACTGTGTACACATAAGATTTTACAGTTAGTGTTACAACACAGCACATTATGTCGAAGCATAAATATTTGTGTCCGTGTACTGTATGATGTACGGTTAAGCACGTTTAGACCACGCAGTTTATAAATCTCTTTAAAGCATAACTTGCATCCTGTACATGTACGTACATACACGCAAAGTCCGTGTGAGGTTTTTAGCTATTATGTGTGTACGGCATATCAATGCCAGGGGGAAGGAGGGTCTGCAGTTGTGACAGTAACAAAGTCATTGCGTTGATCCCTCCCCCTGCAGAAAGGTGACGTCATTCTTAGCATCAACGGTGTTTCCCTCCTGGGGAAGAGTCACGCAGAGGCCATACAGGTGATCAAGAGTGCCGTTCCTCTCTCCGTGGTGAGGATTGAGCTCATCCAGGGGGAGGAGACCGTAGAGAATGGAGGTCTGTCGCCTGATTGGTGCAAGTGGCTGGCAAAGTACGAAAGCGGACACTCAAGGTTAGTTCTTGAGTGAAATGCACTGTTTGCTGGTATACAGCTGGGAGTGGTGTCTGGGCTGGTGTCTGGCTGCACTGCCAGTTCCTCTCATGTGTCTCAATCGGATGTGCTGTGGAAAGGGCTGGGGAGGAGGGATATACGTAGTAGTGTGGTGTATGTACCTGTACAGAACAAAGCTTGTCTATATCATGTAGACCCTTTGAACAGGATTTGCATATTAAGAATTTGAGTTTGCTGGCATGGGTTGGACTATTCAGTGATTATATATGACCAGCGTGTATGTTGTGTATGTTTCTGGACTTGTGGGTTACAGCTAGTGTATAAACATAGGAATAAAGGCATTCACTCCATTGGCTTGGCTCAGATGTGGGATTGTATTGCGCTTCACTGAAGCAAAACATGAATCCTTTAAAGTGACCACTTGTTCTACCCCTGTGCCCCTGTGCTGACGTTATGCCCCACCCTCTTCTGCTTGCACTTGTCTCCTGTGGGGGCGTGGCAACTGCTTCACTCACCAGTGTTGTTGTTACCATGGTCACCAAATGTTACTGGTTGCCATGGTCACTATGGGGATTTCTCATGTTTGAGGATTTCGGATGATCTACAGCTGTAGGGGAGGGGGAGTGGTGAGGGAGGGGAGTGGTGAGGGGAGGGGGAGTGGTAAGGGGAGGGGGAGTGGTAAGGGGAGGGGCAGTGGTAAGGGGAGGGGCAGTGGTGAGGGGAGGGGGAGTGGTGAGGGAGGGGGTGGTGAGGGGAGAGGGAGTGTGAGGGAGGGGCAGTGGTGAGGGGAGGGGCAGTGGTGAGGGAGGGGCAGTGGTAAGGGGAGAGGGAGTGGTGAGGGGAGGGGGAGTGGTGAGGGAGGGGGAGTGGTGAGGGGAGGAAGCAGTGGTGAGGGGAGGAAGGAGTGCTTAGGGGAGGGGAGTGATGAGGGTGAACTATAAAACCTTAGATGTGGTCTAGGTGGGGAAAGATGTAATTTCTGATGACCACCTTTTTTTTGCTTGTGTGTGGGAGTGGCCCTTTGTCAGTGCTTTGAGTTCAACCTGTATGTACATGTATGTGTGCGTATGTGAGCGCTTGGAATGGCATTTGCTTTGATGCCAGGATGCCTTGAATATCAGCACCATGAAGTGTCGCACTTCATCATCAGTGTATAGTATGCTCTTGATGAGGTCCATGAATGCACTTGGGTTATGCGTGGTGGGTATGTACACTAATACAATGCACTGTGCAATTTGATCTGCAATCGGCTGTTGCGGAGAGGATGATTAGTATGTAATCTGTTGCAAACGGCTGTACTTTGTGAGGTTTGTGTAGTTGCTAGGATATGAAGCCTGTCAATGGGAAATGGAAACCAATTCATTTGTTGGGTCAGGTGATGACCTTGTGTCTATTGCAGGGCAGGGCCATGAATCATGTGATCTAAACTAATGGGTGGGGAAGAGGACAGTGATGAGCTCCAGTGGTGGTGTGCAGGAAACACCAGTGGTGGTGTGTGGGGACCACCTGTGATAGTGTGCAGGACGCTCCAGTGGTGGTGTGCGGGAGCACCAGTGGTGGTGTGTGGGAGCACCAGTGGGAGTGTGTGGGGAGCACCAGTGGTGGTGTGCGGGAGCACCAGTGGTGGTGTGTGGGAGCACCAGTGGGAGTGTGTGGGGAGCACCAGTGGTGGTGTGTGGGAGCACCAGTGGGAGTGTGTGGGGAGCACCAGTGGTGGTGTGTGGGAGCACCAGTGGGAGTGTGTGGGGAGCACCAGTGGTGGTGTGTGGGGAGCACCAGTGGTGGTGTGTGGGGAGCACCAGTGGTGGTGTGTGGGGAGCACCAGTGGTGGTGTGTGGGGAGCACCAGTGGTGGTGTGCAGGGAGCACCAGTGGTGGTGTGCAGGGAGCACCAGTGGTGGCGTGCAGGGAGCACCAATGGTGGTGTGTGGGGGAGTAAAGTGATGTGTGTGGGCAGAAAGAATAGCTTCATGGTAAGCGTAAAAAATAGGCAACACATTGTATTGTGCTAGGTTAAAAGTTCATCTTGTTCACTGATTCTAGTATTAGAATATGTTAGTGTGCATATCAGCTTTTACTGTTGGTTACATGATGTAGCGTTCTTTTAAATCGAAGCATACCTTGCGTACTGCATATACTATATAACGTGATCGCATCAAGTGCAGAGAGAGGTGTGGCACTCAAGCTGCACACACCTTGCCTTAAACTGACCGAGTTTTCGATTTTTGAACAAGCAATACTGGGCAGCATCTTTGCACTGTCATGTTGCACCACAGCCATCAGTCCGTTTAAGGCAAACAGTTGCTTGTCAGCTATTATCGTGTTTGTTTTCATCGAGTTGCAAGTTACTGTAGTGCAGTTGTTGCTGGGAAAAGTCACTTTATTAGTTAAATGGAACTTGGGTGTTTATGGTTGAGAGAAGGGACTTTTCGTATGTGTTTGCCTACAGAGTGTCATGACAAGGGCCATTGATTCTGTGTGTTTTCACACTGCGGGGATATAATTGTTGATGACGGCCAGGTGGTATTGGTAAACATGACGAGGCTTTCAACAGAACTCCATCCTGTGCCACCTGCCTGTGCATGTAGCTATCGGTTGTGGGAGGGAGGAGGGGGAGGGTGGAAGTCCTAGGAAGTATGCATTTAATCACAAGAAGCTGTAGGTGGAATAACATTATGTGCACTCATCTGACCCTGGTTTCTCCACGTGTGGGCAAACAAGAGTACTGAATTGTGCGCAACCTTAGTGCATTAAGAGTCAGTTACTGTGCTCACTGCATGGCAGGATGGTTCTGTGTTAAGCAGCAACAATAGCCACACCGTTTACATATGCAGTACTGTATGTACATGTACTTGCAAATTGTGTATCCGTTTTGTTGATATGCAGTGTGCAGCTATGGGTACGTAGACATTTTAATTCATACATTTTAATTCATGTGTGTGCACTTGTGCAGTTTGTATTTAGCTTTTTACTCATACATGTGCAGTGTATGTGTGGTAGCCGTTCTCACTGTTGTACACAGTTTTGTGCATTCAGTGTATGCAATCCCTGTTGCCAACAGGTACATGTACGTGTGCATTAACACTGTACACTATGCATACTTACTATTTGTGCTCACATTTCCTTATGTGCGTGTACATGTGTATGTAATGTACGGCTACATGTCTTTTTGCATATTGTGTGTGCAGGTGTGTTAGCAAATCTCTTCTTTTCCCTCCATCAGTCCACAGGAGTACACCATCACCATTGTGCGGGAGGGAAAGGAGAGTCTCGGGTTCAGCATAGTGGGAGGAGCCAACTCGTCCAAAGGGGACAGTCCCGTGTACATTAGGAGCGTGGCGCCCAGTAGTATCACCGAGGAGGACGGTCGGCTGCGGCCTGGGGACGAGATCCTGAGCATCAACGGCATACCTGTGGAGGGTATGTCACAGAATGATGTCATCCAGTTGATCAGAAGCACCACAGGGAACGTGACATTGACTATCATACCTGGAGAGTCTAGGGTATGAAAAGTTCGTATTGTGGTGGATGCAAGTTTTTGTGTCCTCATGCTTCTGCACTCGACAGAGAGAGAATCAACTGATGTATATGTTAATTGTGTGTGTTTTATGTTTCTAACTTTATCACAGTTCATAATATTCTGACAACCTCCCAATGCGGTCATTATTATTTGAGCTGGCTGGGAATAGCAATCAGCTGTTGATTATAAATTCACTTGGCATGTACATGTAGGGAGGAGGGTGTACTTAGAGGGAGGAGGTGTGCTTAGAGGGAGGAGGGTGTGCTCTTAGAGGGAGGAGGTTGTGCTTAGAGGGAGGAGGGTGTGCTTAGAGGGAGGAGGGTGTGCTTAGAGGGAGGAGGTGTGCTTAGAGGGAGGAGGTATGCTTAGAGGGAGGAGGGTGTGCTAAGTGGAGGAGGGTGTGCTAAGTGGAGGAGGGTGTGCTTAGAGTGAGGAGGGTGTGCTTCATGTGTTCAGTGAGCATGTTGGCTGTTCACCCATAGTGCATATGCACAAAATATGTCTTTCGGCTATTTAAATGAGGAACATTTGAAATCTTACGTCAGCCATTTTCTAAAACCTTGACCCTCTGTAATATAGAATGTTGCAATGTTGCTGCCAGTCGTTTGAGTATCGATCAATCATCCTATCCTACAAAGCCAAAGTGTACAGTGCATGCTTGTATATTGGTTTGCCATTTTTTTCTTCTCAATTTGTGTTGTGCATTCATACTTTCATACTAGGGCAATCTTTAAAACGAGCTGGTATTGCATGTGTGCGTTATGGTAAGTGGCTTGCTCATCTGCAGCTGCAATCATTATAGAACGTTGCCGGCCAAGTCTTTATAGATCTGGTTGTGTGCTTTACAATAGTGTGTTGGGTAGTGAACCTCCCTCGCAATGCAGAGGCATTACACCAGGGTCATACTGTACATTTATGCTTCAGCTACTAACTCGTCCCAGTTATCATGCCCAATCCTTCTCAGAATGGGTGGTACTCCGTCGTAATGATATTTGAACCGCGGAGTTAATTTGAACCGCTTCCGAAAAACGAGATCATATCTCGGGATAGGAACGGGATTTCGCTATCGGACTTTTTTCTGTATGTAGGTAATAGATTAACGGATCCCAAGACTATAAGTATTTGGCCACATGGGAAACACGTGCGCGTAAAACAAAGGATTGGCGCCCAAAAAGTTTTAATTTAATTATTAAATTAGTCTTCCTAATAGCCGAAAAACGCGGCGTCAAGGAGGGTAATGGTGGAGAGGGGGCAGCTGCAGAGGGGCCTAGAAGGAGCCCACGGGGTGGGGGAGCCATCGTGTCTTACGTGACACCTAAATATTCGCCTGGAGACGCTGCTTTGAAGGCAGCCTACGAGTACCTTGAAGGACGATTTGAGTCACCCGGATTAGCAGCTCAGCACTGGCTAGTCGAGAGGCAGCATGTCAACTACTACGTTAGAAAACTGGCTGCGCAGGGTTTGGTGAGTTCCAAGATGTCTACCTCCCGAGCATCTATCGAGCCGATGATGCCGATCTCCCAAGACGAGCCGGATGGAGGCGTTGCGGAGGAGGTCTCAGCACACGAAACGTGGTGTGCAGCCTGGAGGTTCGCTGCAGAGTTGGTTCATGTGCTAGGGATGTAGGTGTGTGTGATTCAATTAAAATTATCTGGATAGCATCAATTTTTGCATGAATATATCGTGATTTTTTCGCTCTGGTTCAAATTAAAAATTGCGCCTGGATTTCACTGGCCGGTTACATGTACATGTGAGCGCCTCTCATGCATGCCAGGATCATCATGGAAGGTTGCAAATCTCACCAATCCATCCACTATCCATACACTTGAGCTGTGTATGCTCATATCCCGCCTAGGACTAAGCATTCTTAAGTAATGTGAACGGTTTTTTGCAAATAGGTTCAAATATCATAACAACGGAGTAACATTGTGGAATTCACAAGTTGTTTTATCCACGAGTTGTACCTCCATATTGCACCTTAGGAATATTGACTTGAGTTATAAGTGCATCACCCAATACTTGGCAATCAGGATGCATTTTGAATTATTAATAATAAAGTGTCATGCACTGTAAAGGTACACTGTATGCACTTTGACTTTTAATAAAATTGGTAATTTGGTAGTGGACTTATTAGAAATGTTTATTAAGATCAGTTATGAAATAAAATATTCAACCTGGACTATTGAACTTGGTAACTTGAAATTAATCCTGCTCCACTGGATATTCATATCTTCCACTATTTATATATACAAAAATTAAACATCCTAGACTTAATCTTGAATAACTTTGATAATAGAGGGATTTGAATATGCTGATTTATAAGGGTTTGATATAATCACTTAACTGCTACAAAAAACTGAATTAATAGAATTTGTCTGTCGACTGTAAAGCATGTACAAGAAATCAATTAATTTTAATTCTGAGTTCTATGAATTTTAAAACCCTTGCCATCATTTGCGAACACCCAGAATATTGCCTCACCATGAGAATGGTTTCTTTGTTTACACGAGTTGTTTATTCATTCTTTTTTAAGGCTGTAATCACTAGAATATAAATAAAATAAAAACTCTGGAATTCCAGTAGGATGAGGGCAATCTCATTGCTGCTGGGAAATAGCCACGATACTCATGCATGTTCATATCTCTTATTCATATGCTACTTGACTTTATTGTAAATGTTTGTTTGAATGATCAGTCTCAAATCCCATTGCTTGCCACTTCACTAAAGGTGCATTAAATACAAGAGGAAGGAGGGAGCTAGGGAGTGGGGGAGGGAGGGAGAAAGAGAGAGAGAGAAAGAGAGAAGTGAGCACTACTGAATTTGATGGAATGGGATTCTTTTTAGTGCATAAAGACTACAAGTACAATTCAATGATTTCCAACTCCTCAGTTCTTAAATTGTCATTATTCTGGACAATGTGCAATGTACTGTAATACATATTAAAATCATAGCTGTCCATCCCAAAGATACACCATTATTCACCTATATATGCACTTAGTATAACGGGCAAGTGAATTCATGGCTGAGGATCAACAAGTGAGGACATAGGAATGATCATAATGAGAACTATAACAGCTGGTTAGAAAAAGAGAAAGTTGGCCTAGGCTCTTGTGCAAGCCTCAGGGAGTCAGGCTACCACCTAATGGTATGTGGAGCATGAATCTGTTTCTGTTGCATAGGTTGTCTATTCCTACCATGTAGTGTTTAAGGTTCCCCCCCCCCCCCCCCCCTCCCCAACATGCATATAGTAACAAATATGAACTTAGATTATTCTGCACAGAAATGGCTGTTTGCAGTAGCATTCTTTGCATCGTGCGTATAATTGCACAATAGTATTCTGTAGTGTTATATTCATTCTAAGGTTTGGTGTAGAGTGCCACTGCCAGACTGGCAATTTTGAAATCTGTTAGCGTGCTGTCAATGCTCCGATTTGTTTGTATTTACATTACAACCCAGGTGTGATATATTAGCACTATGCATGGCAACATGAATCAAACCAAACCCCTTGCTGAGAAGTTGCAGCTGTTTTTAAACAGCCTTGGACATATCATATGTGTTCATTGCAGTAAGGGAGCAGAAGTTCGATCATAAAGAGTAACTCTGGGCCTACACTCGCACTTCTCCTTAATGAGGATGACTTATAGTTACCTGTGACCACACCTCCAACTTTCAGCCTTCTACTTTTACATGTTATGCATGTAAATGAAAAGAGACCTAATGCATACATTATAAAATTTCCAGTACGCGCAAAAGAAATGTAATGCTTGCATTGAAATGTATGGCTAATTAAAAAACCTTACAACTCCATGACAGATAATCCGATTCTCAGTGAGACATTTCAGACTTCTAAAATGTCAAAGAATTTGAAATCTTGAAAAAAACAGGCATATATATTATTGTCATTGATATTAGATTATTGTCAACAGTAATTAAATTATTACTACAGGAAAATGAATGCACACTATTACTAACCTACACTAGTACAGTAAACACAGACATGAAGGCAGGACCTCCCTTGCCAGGATGGCTCTGGCAATGCACAGGTCTGACTAGTGTGTGATGTTCTATTGACCAAAGATGTCAGCCAAAATTGACATTTTTGGAAGGGATAAGGTAATGGCAATGTGAGAGGCCAGCTTTGTGAAGACATGCACCTTCAGCTTATTATTATTATTTAGATCTTATTATTATTGTTATAGGATAAATGCACACTTCTTAATCTAGAGTTATATATGCACAACCTAATTACATTGGCCTTAGACCCCTAGCCAGGATAGCCCTTGCCACAGACCTCGTTAGGGTCAGGTTTAAACTGCCATAGATGTCAGCTGCTGCCTTTGATTTAGGCACATTGTGGCTGCAGCAAGAAGAGAGGCTAGCCGGGAAAATGTCTCTTGGGCTTCCCTACCCCAATTCCCATATGTTTCCACAGCTAATGGAACACAGGTCCACCCCAACTAAACACACTTTGGGTCATTAGCAACATGTTTGTGGGACTCTGCAACTACTGCTGCTATCCCAGCTGTCGAACAAGACTCCTCAAGGATGGCAGGAGTTGTCACAGTGATATCCAAAGCCGCAGGCAATCCCCTCTCCCATCTTGCTACCAGGACACCTGCAGGATGTGTGTGGCTATGATCAGATCTAAGACCGTAGCCCAACTACTCCCATGTGGGCCTTATGAAAAAGGTTTGCCACCACATCCTGCAACAGGTTATGTCGGGTCACTACATTGCCTCCATGAGTACATGTAATGGCATGATGCTCAAGGGTCCAGGGCTTTCTCAGAGCAGACAGGACATAGAGAACCACCAGATGTATCCAACCCTAACCACTACCTTATAGAGGCCTGAAGCTCGTTGGGTTCAAGATACAAACCCAAGACAGGGGATGGAAACAAAGACAACCATGATGCTGCGTGAGGAGCATACATGACAAGAACATTCATACACATAACATTAACAAAACTTGCATAACTCTTCCCACCACAGCTGTGGCATTGCCTCACTGGATAGCTACAGATAGTCTCTGTATCAGGAATTCGTATGACTGGGGTCTCCATGGCCAGTTACTGTATGCAGTCGATGGGGGGAGGGAGGGGGGGACGCTGTCTTCTGCAGTATGACTAGAAAATTTTATTTCTCGTGCAATTCAGGTTGACATTAAAGTGGCCATGGAATTCTTTTAGTGAACTGTTCCGCGGTGCAGTAAAGTGGGCAAAACATTTGCACAATGCATGCTGCCTTCAAAGGTGGAATAGGGAGCGCTCATTGTCGTAAGGATCGTACAAAGTACATAACCAATCCAATCTGTTGGCTAGCTGCTACTGTAGTTTAACTTCACGATAAGTATAACTTCAGTAATTTCGTAGTGTACAACGAAAGTGTAATTGTATTGTATCAATTGCATTGGACCTCGATCCATTCAACGCGAGGCTGTGGCTACGCCCAAATAACTTCCGAATTTAAGTTTCTTCTGCCATTCTATACCCTAGCGACACGAGTCAATACCGCCATACTGGGTTTTTGTTATTAACGAGAAAGATACAATTACGTCATCTCTATTTATGCAGCGACGCAATTAGTAATACTGAAATTAAATACATTGCTAGTGCTGCGAAACCCACAATTGAGGAAAACTACAGCGCACCTTTGAAGCGAAGAAAGGCTCCGAGGGGTAATCCCGAAGCTGCTGCTTCGAAGCGATGTCGGTCTGCGACGCAAGTTCCTCAAAGAGCAGAAGGACGAATGCTACTATCGCAGAGAGTGCATCCAAGGAATTGGAGTCCCTCGCTGTACACATGCCAAATGTGTCGATAGTGATGCAAGAGCGCTTGCAGTACGAATGTACTGCATGTTTTTGGTAGGTTCCAGAACGATAAAAAGATGGTCTCGTGCCCAGACACAATGCATCGCAGCTGCGGGTGGATTACATCACCGCTAGGGATGTAATCCACCCGCAGCTGCGATGCATTGGGTCTGGGCACGAGACTAGGGTTGAGCTGTGAGAAAGTAAAGGATTGATGGATCACGTTCTTTAGTTGAGTTGCGACCATCCAGCAAGGCTTCTTCTCCTGTACTTTCCCACAGCTAAAAAGACTCCAATTCCTTGGATGCACTCTCTGCGATAGTAGCATTCGTCCTGCTTTTTGAGGAACTTGCTTCGCTGACCGACATCGCTTCGAAGCAGCAGCTTCGGGATTACCCCTCGGAGCCTTTCTTCGCTTCAAAGGTGCCCACACATGATTTGTCTCTTTACTTGCTCGCCGCCTTTCTTCGCTGGTTGACGTTTGATTCTTAGAAGAACCGTTTTCGCAATTGAAACCGTTCCCGTCTCCAGCCAGAAATTTTAATTAATATTATGAAATTGTTGCAATAACGTAACAATTTTAATGAGATTCACTCAAACATGGCGTGTTTTCTAAGCCGGCTTCAACCATTGCAAGCAGAATTTTGACGGTAAAATTAACTGTTACGTTGTAAACATTGGTGTCTATGGTGCAATAACCATCCCTCGGTATACAAATCGATTTACTGTCGCATATAACGTCCACTGTGCAAAATGGCATGCTAAACACTTTTCGACCTAAACAAATGTGTCTCCCATGAAAACACACAAAGTATTTCCCGGGTTTGAAATATGACTCGGCCAAACGTTGGGCAGGTTTGTTTTTCTCTTACATACCAAATTTGTATTGATCTGCTGCCTCAGAGCTGAGAAATATGCTATAAATCCGTTTTTTGGACAGGGCATAATCCAGATACGAGCGGTCAATTGAAACTTTGAAAGTCAGGATTTTGGTCATTTGTGATTGTATGCTGTTGTTAATGTTTACTGAAGCTTAAATATGATTTTTGTTTGATTGTTCCACTTTTGTGAAATATTCAAGAATTGTTCTATTGATTTTGTACGGAATATTATTGTACTTGATAATAACTAACCAGCCCAAGGTGATACAACACTTGCGCCAACGGATCTATCTCAATCAGTATCACATTTCATCAAATCAGTAAAAAAAATTAATCCCTTTATATTGAACTTTTCGCTTCCAAAAAGCAAAATAGTGCTTTCCATAGACAAGTATACTATGTGTTATTTTTTTGACCTCATTACAATATTCCACAAAGAATAATTGTTGACACATAAAGATATTTCTAGTTGCGCCATTGGATTACTACTCTTCATACATTATGACAGCTGAATATAATTTATTTCTCTTAATATGTCGTCCCTTCCTAACAATTTAAAAGTGAACAAGGTCTCTGTCGCCCATAATTGAATTCACGCTGAAAAAAAATGGCGCTTACAGCTGATGTAATCCATTCGCATTGCGCTGGGCGTCGTCCAACATGTAATTAATAACTTGTAGTTATAATTATAACAAACATCCGCACAGCCCTACAGTGCGGCTGGACAAAGGGTCCATAATTAGACAATACCGTAAACCAAAAAAATCCATTGCGGGCTAGATGCGCCATGCCCTCATTAAAATGGCGTTTTTTGAGTGAGCTGTATCTTGTTCATTTTACCATCAAATACCTGTTGATCCCTCCCATTTAACTGGTGTATTGTCGTAGTAGAGACTATACCATATGCGCACTCTTCATATCGCAACCCTTAATAACGCGCAGCCAATTTATCGTACCAAGCACAGACAAATTCTCAAGACGGTTGGTATGCCGCATCGTAAACTATACACAAGTAGGTGTACAGAAACACCATTCAGATGTAGTCATACTTTTTTTTCATCACACAATAAACGGCTTTGCTTTGCTATAAATAATGCGGCTTCCGTTGCTTTGTTCGGTCAAATAGCTAAGATGTAACACCACAGAGTCCAGTCTATAGAAGCCTTTTGGTGGCTATGGGTAGGAACAGGCATTGTCTATGTTTTGATATGAAAGACTTCACTTTTGTGGCTGTTGTTTTATAGAATATGTAGGACTTGTACAACTTTTTTTTCCAGTTGCCATCACGACCTGGATGCTCCAAATACACCCTGGTAGCACTTTTTAACCTTGGCCACCATGCTGCATGGGGGAGATGTGTTCTCAAGAATACAATACTCAGGTGGGCACTGGACACTATTGTTGATGACCTCTGACCTACATCTGTTATATTGTTGTGAGCTGTTTTGATTGGTTTCTCCTGTATTCTGGAATATTTGTGTGTGTGTGTGTGTGTGTGTGTGTGTGTGTGTGTGTGTATGTGTGTGTGGTGTGCTACCAGGTTGCATTTCGAGCATCCAGGTCATGATGGCAACTGTGAAAAAAAGTTGTACATATTCTATAAAACAACAGCCACAAAAGTGCAATGGCTTTCATATCAAAACTTAGATAATGCCTGTTCCTACTCACAAGATTATACACTGGGAGGGGAACCAACCACAACAAACGCGCGCGCGCGCGCGCGCGCACACACACACACACACACACACACACACACACACACACCAGAGATAATATATAAAATTTATATAATTTATATATTATCTCTGCACACACACACACACACCACACACACACACACACACACACACACCACACACACACACACACACACACACACACACCACACACACACACACACACACACACAACTATGATGCACGCACCACACACATCTACTTCACACACATACACACACATGGACACACACACCACACACACAAATATTCCAGAATATAGGAGAAATCAATCAAAACAGCTCACAACAATATAACATGGATGTAGGTCAGAGGTCATCAACAATAGTGTCCAGTGCAATTGCCAAGTAGCCCTTGCAGTTTATAAGTTAGTGATATCTTCTGTGGATAACCTCAATACATCTGGCAACAGCCTGGTGCCCACCAGTGTTTCAAATTCATAATTGCAAGCTAAATGCAAAATTCATTTCTCTGAAACCCACAATTGCGGGCAACTATAATAGCTACACTGTATACATGTTGTTTATATCTTACCTGAAACTCCTTTTTAAAATTTAATTATTTCTTTCTTTCCAAGCAATGATTGTGCAACAGACACACCCTCAAATAAAACATAACTGACAGAACTGTTCCATTACCGCATTCTGAATATTTTGAATCATCACAGTTGGGGCATCTATCAATGCAGTATTTCGAAAGGTTTTACAGCTTAAAATTTTGTCATCAATCGTAACTAATAGTAGCATAATAAACAAGTGAATGTGCTGAATACTGGTAGTACATACAAGAACTACAACAAAATCGAAGTTGCTCCTATACAGTGTTCAACAGCTACAGGCATGTCAACAGCAACTACCTCTAAACCAATTAGTGGAGCATGTTGCTGTAATAAAATGTACAATGTTGTAAAGTAGGATGACAAAATGCTGTTAGAGATTGGACAACCTAAAAGTGACAATATTGTAACTTGTTATGATCTCAATACGCTTGTGATTGCAAGTTCACTTTCATGTACATGTATATAGCAAATTATTCAAATGTTGCATACTAAATCATATGAACCTGCGGCAGCAGGAGGTTTGATTGAGGATTGATTGATATCATTTTAAAAACTTCACTCGCGTCTGGAGGGACAACGGAGAAATGGATCGCTTATCTCTTTGTCGCGATGGAACGAGAACTCAAAGATCTACAGTTCTACGTTTGTTCCGTGTCATAAAACGGTGTGCTTTTAGAGAAACAAACGAATTCCTGTTTCTCGTGCCCAGTCCTAAAATTAATCTTGGTCGTTAGGAAGGGCTACGAACGGATTTGAAGAACGGCCCAATCGCTTCGGAATTCACCTGCACGGTGCCCCTAAGGTCATATAGACACTTAGAAAGAAACTACAGCGAGAAGTATCTCATGCGGTAGCAAGTGCTATATAGGAATTGGTATGTAGTTATATGCAGAATTATTATTGTTCAATATATACAGCATGCAGTATAAACTCCCTCCCATCCATTGTCCACAGCACGCCTGCCACCCTCACCTCCCCCTTCCATAACACTGAATTGGTTTAGCGTCGTTGTGCACGCCTGCAAACAACCACAACCACATAGACCACATACAGCCACCAACACATACAACTTCCACCTCAACACATTCCAACCACATCCATGAACTTTCCACCAACAACCAACACACACGCACACACAGAGCGGGGGCCAAACACATAATTAATTTAGCAGGGTGGGCCCACACACCTGCACGGAAAAACCTCTGTGGGAAAAACCCAGTGGGAAAAATCCACACAGTAGGGAAATAACCAAATAAATAACCGCTCACAAACAACAAACACAACGTTCCGCCGCCACCTTCCTCCAGTGAAGAGACTTCATGATCTGCTCTCTGGCTAAGGAACCTCTTTTCCTGCTTCTTGCCTGCATTACGTGAAACATGCAACCCTCCCGGGGAAAGTTCTCAGTGTGCACAAACGCTTAGACTGAATTGATACGCCCCTTCCACCCTACATATACCCCCACGTGGCCACCACGTGCTGTCTGACCAATCGCATTGGGAGGGAGCTTAGTTAAATTTCTGTCTAACGACAGAAACGTATATATTACTCCAACCTGCACGAAATTTATTTGGTGTTCCTATATATCGCAGTTTAAATACTTTGGCTAGTGAAGTTAAATGCCTTCGCGTAATCGAAGGAAGAGATCTAAGCAACGAGCGGAATACCTTCAAAAGCAAGACGATATTTGATCACCAAAAAACAAGGCTAAAGCCCGAGCGCGCTACAAGGCCGATCCCGAAAAGAAGAAGGCCTCTGTACGCGACAGCTACAAGACCGATCCCAAAAAGAAGAAGGCCTCTGTACGCGACAGCTACAAGGCCGATCCCGAAAAGAAGAAGGCCTCTGTACGCGACAGCTACAACCAGAGATAATATATAAAGGGAATGGAAGCTAGATAATTAACACCCAATTAACACGTATAGAATCCATACAAGTTAAGACATGCATACACTTCTGGATCTGTTTTTTTCTCAGTGGCTTGGCCTTCTGCAGGTTCTTCTTTTGTGCTGATTTGTATCTTTCTATCCATGCTGTGGCCTGTGAAAAACCTCGGATGCAAACCCACATGTCAACAACCATGCCCAAGTGGTAAGTGCAGTACTCTTCTTCCCAGCCAGCACCAATTATTGCCCATAAGAAGAGAACATCTTCACTCTGTTTCAGGTGTATTTTTATGTCACTGCCACCAAACTCAGGGTTGCTGCTTAGATGAAAACGAAGTTCTCTCTCCATGGTAAGAAAGAGCTCAAATGTCATGCTATTAACATAAAGGAGTCCTCCACGATTGATAGCTTTCAGCCAGTCAGTCGATTCATTTTGCTCTTCACTTTCATCCTCCAGTAGGCCATCCAGACACAGCATTAGATCCACTTGTTTGCATTTTTGGACCTAGAAATTCTTTTTTTAAGAGCTCTGGGTACATATCCAGCTGCATAGCGAATCGCATTTGTTTCAGCATATGTAAGGTCATCAGAACTGGACATTGCATTGGACTTGTTCAGTGGCATAAATGTGGCTTTAATGATACCTTTGAAGATGTGATGGCCTACATATTGATTAAACATTGGTGACGGCTTGCATTGAGTGTTTATTTGAATGAAGAAATTCCATACTTGATGAAACTCATCTGATGTGCGCAAGGTGTGATACTTAGTCCACATCACATTAGTACTGCCAGTAATGCAATCTTTGAAAAGCTTACAAACCTTTTGCTCAAAAGCGTCTACTTGTGATAAATTGAGTGGAATCCAAACAGACAACTTAGCAGCAATCTGAAGAGCAAAATTTTCTGAAGTAAGAGAAAAAGCACTGTCTGCTTGCATTGTCTTTATGGCCTGCATCAAAATTCCATCATTGTCTACATGGTTAGGGGGGAAAAAATACATTAGATTCATTTTAAAAAACTCTACTAAATAACTATGAAGCTGCATCCCTACCGGGTGATGTTGAGGCTACTTTGGTTACAACGTGGTGAACCTTTGATCTGGAACAGCGCCATTTTGGAAGTGGCTCCACATTTTCATCGGGCATCTCAACATTCCCACCACAACAGTTTCCTTTACTGGCAACATGACAAAATGAGTTTATAACTCTAAGTGCTTGCGTATTCTTTGAGAACTCTGCAACATTCGGGTTATCGTGAACAACCAAAGAACCGTTCCAGTGGGTCTTGACAAAGGCGTTGACTCAGAAATGAGTCGACTCCAGGGATGATGAAAAGGAAGCGAACCAATTCAATGAATGACCTGCCTATGAATTATGTAAGACCAGTATGCAAAAGTAAATACAAACTCACAAGTCATCTTCAAGCCATAACGAGTCTCTTCACTTAGCAGCATCCTCTGCTTCTCTGTTTTATTAAACCCTCGTCGTTTTTGCACAGAAGCTTCCCAATCACTCAAATATTGATGAAATTCTTTCTCCAACCACTAAAAAGTATAACATGCATGCATCAATGAAATAAAGCTAGTGTACATGGTGAAGGTGTCTAGTGGTACCTCTAAACGCATATCTTCTGAAGAAGTGTATGGGGCTTGAAATAACTTCAGTTGACGCACACCATGCGTATAGTTGTGTACATTTAGGGCATCAAAGATTTTATCGGCCATGCCAACAAATTTAGCAGTCTCTGAAGCATTGTCTCCACATATCAGAAGCAGTGCTTTGGACATTGATTCACTTAAAACCTGAGCATTGAAGGGATTAACTAGATAATAAAGCTTATTCATGCAGATACGTGGCCGATACATGTACGTCTCGTGCATATACTGTACCTGCATGCATGGGCAGCCAAATCTACACGCATTTTTGAAAAGGATGTTAAATTGATATGCTCATACTTCAGCTTTGGTATCAGTTGTACACCCCATCCAGTAGCATTGTCTGCTCTGTACACACTTACAATATCATCCCATTTTGCACACTTTCCATCAAACTGTAAGAAAGAACACACATTATTACACTTATATGCACATACACATATTATGAAGACATGCACATGACTACATGCATGAATATATTGCCCATACCCAAAAGTTTCGTGATTTAAGACAATTCCTCATTGTTTTCATCAAATGTGGAGGATCTGATATGAAGTATACATATCGCTTTTCCAGAGTAAAAGGATTGGCCACCTTATAAACAACATCTTTTGTTGATTGATGCAGCTTAACCAATCGATTGGGTGACGCTCCATCCAGTGTAATACATAGAACCTAAATGGAACAAAATTGAACCATAGAACAAGATACCTATTTGTGATCTAATTCAATACCTTAAATCCACAATTCTCCAGGCGTCCTACAGCTTCCCAAAAGGGGTCATACAACTGAGAACCAGCCAATGTATGACATGGAAATTGGGCATAGGGAAATTGCAATTTGGAAAAAAGTCCTCGGACCATAAAGACAACCACTGTTTTGGCTACTTGTGGACCTCCTGCCGTATCACCCTGCAATAACTGCTCATACTGGGACAGGTGATTGTTTACTTCACCCAAGTTGGCAAAGCCTATCATTTTTCCAGAGTGCTTGTCATACACCAGATCATCCCTTACGTGCATTTCATCAAGCAGAAGAATGACATATTTCTCCCTTTCAGGACATGTTGTGATCCTAGCAGCATCCATTAGCATCTTGTCCACATCGGTACTAAATCCAGATGATGACTTGATATAGTGGGTGTAATCCCTCAGTGTTCTCTCTGAATGCACCCTGATGTTTGCAAAGCATCATATGCTGCACCGGACCTGATAGGAAGCTGTGCATCATATACATGTATAGTGTGATAGTTGTGTATAGTTATAACTGACTTGTGTCTCAGATAAAGGCACCAACGTATCATCATGCAGAGGATGCCAACGCATGCCACGAGGATTAGACATCGAGGCAGCCTGCACTTGTTGTTGCCAAAATACGTGCTGAAATGATTCAGTAGGCAACGTCTCCAGGTACTCTGCACTTTCTGGAGATGCAATCACATCCTTTATATAATCCTCTGACTCCTCATCTGTTAGAACAATAGTGTAATCTTTGGATTAATAATTTGACTAGCGCATGCGTGGTGCATTTATTGGAATCGATTTGGCGTGTTCTAGCTTTTTGTGTATTGTTGGGTCGTTGTTTATCGGCTGCGTTTCCCTAAATGTATTGGCGACGAGGGTCATGGATGCAAACGCCATACGACAGGCAGTGCAACGTTTCAGGTTGGTTACGGTGGCCCTGGAGGTCGCGCGACCAAACATTGTACGACAAGCGGTTTTTTGATTGAACAATATAGCGACGGTCCGATTCCGTGTTCGAACAACGGAGCAGCGGTCCGATTCTGCGATCGATCCCATTCCGCGATCAAACGATCATCCACTTCCGCTACCGCGCTAACTAGCATTGATCTATTTTTGGGATCAAACAACGGTCTATATTTGGGATCGAACAACGGTCTATATTTGAGATCGAACAGCGGACCGTTTCTCCGACCGACCAGCCAAACGTACTATGGGATATATAGGTGGTACCTTGCATGACGTCACACTATTCGATATACAATACTACTTGAGGCGAGCAGTATGGTTCACAGAGACGACCCAATAGTCGACCGTAAGTTAGCATATCACTATCAGGTAACGATGCATATACATGCACATGCAGGGCTAATAGTGCGATACTGGAGGCAGCAGAAGACAATCCTGGTCATACTCGGCTAATGCACCACGTGGTTGTTGGGTTAGTGTGTATGCTGGCTACACTGGCGCAGTAGCAGTAAACTAACGGCATCGCTATACCTTCAGGCTAACATGGCTCAAGAAAAGGCTCGCTGCGCTGGGACTTAAACGGCGCAACGTTGTGGAAACACGCCTTACACTTGTACATCAGGCCATTACGGTCAGTACTTTTTGCCGGGCTATGCAAATACAGAGTGGCGTGACGTCTCCACGTGGGGGGCATAGAATGAACTTCAAACGTCCAACTGCTGCCTCGGATACCGGGCAATGTGGAGATTGCTACAATTGAAGTACCGGTACACTATTAAAAGGTAGCCTCATCTTTGGGTGAGGTACACGTGATCCTCCTTGACATACATCACTCATCTAGATCCACTGTGATGATGCTACTGGCAGTAATGGATCCTATTGCTTCACGACTACGTGACTATTGGAGTATGCACAGATCCAGTTGAGGACGATTGTCGGTGACGCGGGGACCTCTCGTTGCTGGCTGATGCAGACGAATGAGTCTGAGACGATGATCGTTCGACCAGCGCAGAGCCCGCAAGTGTCTTTTTGAGGGCTGCACGCAATTGGTCCTGGAACACAGTATCATTAACTAGAGAACCCTCCTTCAACATCTTGCATGCAGTGCGGAAACAAGTTCAATTTAAATTTAATTCATTTTTAGATTACAATTACAATCTCATACTAGTATACAACTGTTAAATCATGTTGTTAAATGTCTCCAGCCAGCGCATCATATGTTACAGAGAACCAGGTGTGTTGTTCCTCCTAGCCATTTGCCTCATCATCATGATAACGAGAGTGTGAAGGACACAGCATACGATAGTTGCCATGAAAAGTTTATTTCTTTTTGTCCGGCGGGATGCTCCAGATGAAGTATTCGATTTGCTGCGCCCAAGAGGACACGAACCACTGCTTAAGACTGACATATCAACACAATAAATTAACCTCCTCAGTTGAGGACGGATTTTGGTTTTACCATGCAAACACACAAAACACACCAGTTCAAATGCTCATACCACACAAACACTTTAATACAGCCACACAAATACAGTCAACAACACACAGATGCAAGGACACACACACACACACAGCTAGCTGTGCAGTCAAAGGTGTGACCACAAAAAGACAATCAAACACCTAGGTGGGGGAAGGGTGAGTTGTTTTAGCACTTGATAGGTTGACACAAGCAGCCAGCATACAAAACACACCAGTTCAAATGCTCATACCACACAAACACTGCAATACAGCCACACAAATACAGTCAACAACACACAGATGCGAGGACACACACACACACACACACACACACACACACAGCTGTACAGTCAAAAGGTGTGACCACAAAAACAATCAAACACCTAGGTGGGGGAAGGGTTAATTGTTTTAGCACTGCACAAAGCAGCACACAAACACACAGCACATATACACACACAGCACATATCACCCAAAACCACAGCACATACACACATATATCACACAGAAATACACAGCACATGTCACACACAAACCACACAGTACATATAAAATACAAAACACAAACACTGAATACTCAAACACATCCTGCATAGATGCTACCAAGCATGTGACATACCTTCCAATTTTACTACTGCATCCAAATAGAACTTGACCACAACATTAGGGTCATTGTTAGTAGCAGTCAGCTCCAACCAAATGATCTTCCGTGAAAATCTGGAGGAACACCGTGAAAATTATGAAACAAGATACAGAGACTACTTACCCATCAATACAAGCATGAATGGGGAAGCCAAACGGTTTGAGCTTGTCATACCCATCGATGTGCCAACACCAGTTTGGACCCTGAAATGAAACACTAAGTTCAAGGTATAGGTAGAGCTGCACACATGGGGCTGGTCGCTTGCCTTGTTCACATATGTTCTCCTTGTAAGTCGTTTAACTTTACGTAGTCGTGAAGCAATAGGATCCATTACTGCCAGTAGCATCATCACAGTGGATCTAGATGAGTGATGTATGTCAAGGAGGATCACGTGTACCTCACCCAAAGATGAGGCTACCTTTTAATAGTGTACCGGTACTTCAATTGTAGCAATCTCCACATTGCCCGGTATCCGAGGCAGCAGTTGGACGTTTGAAGTTCATTCTATGCCCCCCACGTGGAGACGTCACGCCACTCTGTATTTGCATAGCCCGGCAAAAAGTACTGACCGTAATGGCCTGATGTACAAGTGTAAGGCGTGTTTCCACAACGTTGCGCCGTTTAAGTCCCAGCGCAGCGAGCCTTTTCTTGAGCCATGTTAGCCTGAAGGTATAGCGATGCCGTTAGTTTACTGCTACTGCGCCAGTGTAGCCAGCATACACACTAACCCAACAACCACGTGGTGCATTAGCCGAGTATGACCAGGATTGTCTTCTGCTGCCTCCAGTATCGCACTATTAGCCCTGCATGTGCATGTATATGCATCGTTACCTGATAGTGATATGCTAACTTACGGTCGACTATTGGGTCGTCTCTGTGAACCATACTGCTCGCCTCAAGTAGTATTGTATATCGAATAGTGTGACGTCATGCAAGGTACCACCTATATATCCCATAGTACGTTTGGCTGGTCGGTCGGAGAAACGGTCCGCTGTTCGATCTCAAAAATAGACCGTTGTTCGATCCCAAATATAGACCGTTGTTTGATCCCAAAAATAGTAGTTAGCGCGGTAGCGGAAGTGGATGATCGTTTGATCGCGGAATGGGATCGATCGCAGAATCGGACCGCTGCTCCGTTGTTCGAACACGGAATCGGACCGTCGCTATATTGTTCAATCAAAAAACCGCTTGTCGTACAATGTTTGGTCGCGCGACCTCCAGGGCCACCGTAGGTTTGAGCGTTTTGATGTAGCGGTGGAAGAATTTGATTATTACATTCAACGTTTTGAGACCGATCGAATTGGACCTTCACAATTTGCTTCAAGGCGATGCCACGGCTGATGCCCGTAGGAGCCTCCTATTATCTCGAATTGGACCCGATGCTTTTAAGGTATTGGTCGACCATTTTAGACCGGATGCTGTCAACACGAAGACGTATGTCGATTTAAAACGCACCCTTCAAACTCATTTCAAGAAGGACACTTGTGTGATTGCAGAAAGGGTGAAATTCACGCTACGTCACCGGAAAGAGGAGGAAACCGTAACACAGTTTTTGATTTCATTGCGTGCAATTGCTGGGAAATGCGCTTTTGGCCAATCCTTAGATGAAAGGTTAAGGGATCAGTTGGTGATTGGCATAAGCAATGATTCATGGCAACAGGAGATTTTTAGACTATATCCAACGAATGACGCTACACTTCAACAGGTTGAACAGTCGGCATTAATAGTGGAGCAGGCTTTTACCCAACAGCAACAAATACGTGCTATGAAAAAAAGTGAGCTTAAACAGGAGACAACCACCTGCAGGGTTAAGGCCAAACCAAACAAAATAGGTACAGGTAAACAGAGATTTGAGCAAACGAGGGATTTACATGTAGGGGTTGATTGTTTGAAGTGTGGGTTTCCCAGACACATGAAAGGTGAGTCATGCCCAGCGGTAAGCTCAAGCTGTCACACATGTGGACTGGAAGGACATTTTGCTCGAGTTTGCATAAAGTCTGGAAAGGCTATTGTGAAAAAGGGGAAAGGTAAACAGGTAAATTCAGTTGAAACCGAAACCAGGGAAGGGACACCTTCCAGTGGTGAAGAGGAATCAAGGGTCTTGAATACCATAAGGGCTATCAAGTCAGTTTCGGCCAAAGTGGAAGTTCAGTTAAACGGAAGACCTATTACCATGCTTTATGATCCCGGTGCATCAAGATCCATTATTAGTAAACGCATGTGGATTAAGATTGGGTCTCCACCCCTTAAACCTACAAGTTCATTGGTTGCTTACACCAATGTGACGGTGGACACATGTGGTGAGGCAGTAGTAGCAGTGAAATTGAAAGAGAAGGTGCAACACCTGGCTGTAGTGGTTGTTAGGAAACATGACTTTCCGCTTTTTGGATTGGATTGGTGCCTTAGTTTTGGGTTGGAATTACCATCTTTGGTGAGACTCGACAGTGTAAATCAGTTGGGTGAGCCACAAAAGCAATCTGAGATTGAATTGGAAGCTTTGATTAGTGAATATCAAGAGCTATTCGGTGATGACCTAGGTGTAATAAAAGGACATAAAGCGGTGGTACATTTAAAAAGCAACATTACTCCCAAGGTTTACTCAGCACGGCCATTACCATTTGCAATGAAGGAGTCTGTGGAAATTGAGCTAAGACGGTTAGTGGACAAGAGTATTATTGAACCAGTGGATACTCAAAGCCACCCTGTGGAATGGGCCTCGCCAATTGTGTGTGTGAGAAAAGCTTCTGGCGCCATTAGGATTTGTGGTGACCAAGGCTACACTAAATATGTTGACCCTCACCCACTGCCTAGATTTGAGGACCTTATGTCTAAAATCACAGGTAGTAAACATTTTACAAAGATTGATCTTTCTGAGGCTTATTTATAGAGAGAAGTAGACGAACAGTCTCAAAAGTATTTTGTTATTGCAACGCACATTGGGTATTTTCAGTACAAGAGGTTACCTTTTGGAGTTAACTTTGCCCCAGCATATTTTCAAAAGACTATGGAAAAAATCCTGGAAGGAGTACCTTATACAGCTATTTTCATTGATGATATTCTTGTTGGCGGAAAATCAAAGGAAGAACATTTCAAGATCTTGCGTGATATTTTTCACAGATTAAGGCTATCAAACATACGAATCAGGAAGTCAAAATGTGTGTTCTTTCAAAAAGAAATTAGTTATCTGGGTCATCGAATTGATGAGCAGGGGATTCATCCAACAGAGGAGCATCTTCAGGCTATAAAATGCATGCCTACTCCTAGCAACAAAAAGGAGCTCTGGTCCTTTTTGGGGTCAGTGAATTATTATTCCCGTTTCATTCCTCATTTACAGGCTATGTGTGCTCCATTACATGACTTGGTTAAAGTGGAAACTAAGTGGGCATGGAAGGCGACACATGATTGGTTGTTCACAAAATTAAAGCACCTATTGACATCAAAAGACACCCTGATACATTATACCAGTGATTGTCACAACTGACGCAAGTGATTTGGGGGTTGTTGCTGTTTTGTCACACAAGTTCCCTGATGGTACAGAAAAACCTGTAGCCTATGCTTCTAGGAGGCTGAGCAAGAGGGAGCAGCAGTATGCAGCCATAGACAAGGAAGCCTTGGCTATTGTGTTCGGAATCATTAAATTTCATCAGTATGTATATGGTCGTCACTTTACTTTACAAACTGATCACAAACCATTGGAGCGGAATCTTGGGGCACACAGGGAAATTCCAAGAATGGTGGCAAATCGATTGCAGCGTTGGGCACTGACACTGAGTGCTTATGATTATGAACTGAAGGTGGTGCAAGGGAAGGAAAATGTTGTTGCTGACTTTTTGTCTAGGCTACCCTTGAGTTCCACCAATGCATCTGCTGCTGAAAGGGTAGGAGAGTCTGATGTGTTGTTGAATGTGCGTTTGGGAGACCTATCATTGACCAGGAGGGACTTGCAAAGAGAGTCTCAAAGGGATGAGGTTCTAAAGAGGGTTATAGCTTATGTGGATTGGGGATGGCCAGTGGACAGATCAAAGGTCTCACCTGAGTTTACCACATTTTGGGAGAAGAGGGAATCACTGTCATTTGAAAATGGTATTCTTCTTTGGAGTGGAAGAATTGTAGTTCCTTATTCACTGCGTAAACAGGTCCTAACACTCCTGCATGAGGGACATCCAGGAATTTGGGCCATGAGAGCCTTGGCACGGTTTTATGTTTGGTGGCCCCGTATTGACTCGGAAATCGAGGTATTTTTGAAAGGATGTTACTCTTGTCAAGAAAACAGACCTCGGGCACCAGAAACACTCCTCTATTCCTGGAATTCACCCTCTGAACCTTGGGCTCGGATTCATATTGATTACGCTGGGCCGTTTGAGGGCATGTATTGGTTGTGTGTTGTGGATTCATATTCTAAATGGGTTGAGATTAAATGCAGTACATCTATGACAGCTGTAACTACCATCAAGCTACTGAGGGAGATTTTTTGTCAACTGGGCATTCTAAAAGTTATCGTGCCTGACAATGGCCCCCAGTTTGTGTCTCAGGAATTTCAAGAGTTTTGTAACCAAAACTATATCACACACATCAAATCTACTCCATATCATCCTAAGACAAATGACCTAGCTGAAAGAATGGTAAGAACTTTCAAAGAACGACTCAGGGCTGGAAAGAACAGCTCTGCTGATCTAGACTTACGTTTACAGAGATTCTTGCTGTCTTATAGTAACACACCACACAAATCCACAGGACGCTCTCCAGCCGAGTTGCTAATGGGGTATCGGTTAAGATCCAAGCTGGATCTACTAAAGCCTGATGCAAATAGTTCTTCAGACAAGTCGTCAGTAATGCAAAAACTGTATCATGATAACGAAGCACAACCACGTTGGTTTTTCCAGGATGAGGCGGTATGGGTTCAGAAACCATCTCAACAGGGCTATGTAGCTGGCATCATCAAGAAGCGATATTCAGATTACTCATATCTGGTGGATATTAACAGGGTCGTTCGAAGGAAACATGCAGACCAATTGCGTGTACGACATAAGGAGCAGTCAGATGAGCCAGCAGATGAGCCAGTGATAGAGGAGCGTGACACTTTTATGCATTATACACACTTCAACCACAGTGATTGCAGTGATACACACCCACAAAGAGACATGGTAAACAACCCAGATCCTCCATCCCCAGTGATGGTCCCTTCAGAGGAGAATGAACCTGAGTTGCAGCCAGTGGT
>JABACO010000017.1:3853314-4084069 GCA_013339895.1 Ephydatia muelleri
TCTCCATCATTGAGTGAATACAGCTTTGTGGGAAACATTTCCCCAATCACTCCAGAAGTGTCTTGTGTTTCCTATGATGAGAGTGACGACATCCCATCTGAACCCAATGAGTATCCCTCTCAATCAACACCTGTTCCAGCAGGTAAGATGAAGCTTTAAAAATATTACTTTTTTTAATTCCACAGGTATAGGTAATGAAGGCAATGAAGAATGGTATGGATTTAGGCTGGTAGGGGATAATGTTGACAAGAATGTCAAACCTAGGGACATGCGTCTTAACAGCCAGACCACTTCCTTGCACTATTTTCATACCTATGCTGTTAAGGACAGGATATGGTTCAGTCATTTAAGTACTGACCCCATTGAGATCGTTCAGGACAGTATTAACTTCGAAATGTTCTACCCAACTGTTGGAGATAACACTCAGTTAGTTTCAAACTTAGAAACATTAGTAGCTAGGATGTTTGTACAACGTGTTCCTGGTCTGCAAAGTTTGTCGGCTGAGGCTACACCTCATATCAAACACCTGTACTCAAAGCAGATGGCTTTGAAATCAGAAGTGGTATGTTCCTACTTACTATTACATACATTCCTAATTTATTTTTATTAATGCACAGGTGCCATTGGGAGTGATGCTAAAAAATGAGAATGTTAGAGGAGGTATGATAGATATCTTAGATGGGCAGAAGGTGGACACACAAGAGCTGTTGAAGTCAAGCTACACAATTTTAGCTACATTCCTTTGGGTGGTGATCAACTGACAATAGCGAGAATTCGGGGTAGCCAAAGTATACTTTCAAACTCAGACAATGGTGAAGAACGTCTTGAGGGGTTTGTACCTGTGATAGAAGATTGGCACACAAAGATGTGCTTTATGGAGGTAACCTGGTTTTCTTGATTATACTAGGGATGCATAACCTGAATGGGTTGATAATAGGGTTTGGAATTTGGTCATGACATTGCACCTTTTCTGTTGATTGATGCACAGGTGATATGGAAGAGGCTGTACAGTTCTTGCTCAGGTATGGATACTGGGACTCTCTTCCAGCTAAGAAACGTCATTAACAGACGTCAGCAAGGACCTTACTGCTTGTGAAGAGTTCATGCAGCTGGCAACTATAGCACATGTCATGTCAGCTGCAATTCAGATAGCAGGAGTCACAAACATGTCTTAACTGTCCTCAAAGATTATGTCAACTGATAAGCCTATGGCAGCGGTGAAGTCATTAGTGAAAACATTGATCAGTGAAATGAATACATTGCTGGGACATCTGAGTCAACCTGCCCTTCAATAGAGGAGTATGCTACAGTCACTGGGCTTACTACTCTTAGAATTCAAAGATGGTATTCGCGAGGGGGATTGGAACAGAGTCCTAAGATGTTGGAAATATTTTCTTCTTTTTATTCGCGCTACTAAGCATAAAAATTACTGCATAGAAGCATTCAACATACAGATGCAGTATTACTATATCTTGCCCAAACGGTATGCTGAACAGATGTTGTGGGGCCGCTTCATCAACAGTGAGGGTGGACCTGGACACAACATACCAGCTGACCTACACATGGAACACATGGAACACCTCGGCGCTCTAAAATATATACTTGAAGAGTTTCACAAAAGTACTGGTGTATGGGTTACAACCAACCATACGACAAGGTCAGAAGCTGAAGATCTGATGAAGATGGTCACAGAGCTCTCACAGAACAAGGTGTTCTCTCATAAGCCTGGATGAAAGCATCAAATATTTCCATCCATTCAATGCAACAAGCTGTTGGAGTCAATCAATCAGAAAAGGCTTGACCTCTGGATGACTCAGAAGGTTGGAGAAATCCTTAAACATTCACCTTTTTCTCACTTGAGATTTAAACCTGTGCATGTAATTGTCACTGTGCAAAAAACCTAGTATACGCAACTGTATATTTTTGCGCATATTTTGCGTTTACCACCAATATACCAAGGTCAGTGCATATTTCAAATAACCCCTGGTATATTTCATGAATCCACGGGCTACAATTTTCATAGCGCATTCATAACACGGTCCAACAATGAATTTATGCAACTCATGCACGTGAGTATTATCGTTATTATTTCAGGCGCGCGTGAATTCAAATGGATTCTTTCCTGCTGGAATGTCTCATGCAAAGGTGAGATTGAGCGTAGATCATAAGACTCAATGCTATGTAATATAAACGGACTCAAACGTTCACATGTTGAACTTCAAGCGTTGGTAGTATTTTAATGTCATAATAGCTTACCAAATGATAGAAACTTTGGACAAGGACCTAGTGGTCTGTAGGCCCTACGCCAAAGTTATGTGTTAACACGTGCAGTTAGGTTTATATTATAGGAGGCCATGTTTGATCACATTTTTTAACCCACGCCAGGGAGCTTATGTTAACGAGTATTGTTCCAGGACCATATGGCCCAGTCTGGTGGTGAACTGTAGTGTACAACACTGGAGTTGAACAAGCATGTTGAATTTACAGCCTGTCATGCCATGCATCAAAGCAGGTTGCAGACAAGATGTTCCTTGGACTTTCCATGCAGTACACCTCGAGTCATAAGACTCACGTGGTGGCACTTGACAGGTGAGTAGTACAATTCAATTTGTAGCACACTTGCCCTGTTTGAGGACCTGATGGTCCTTAAGCTTTTCATGCAATGACGTGACACCTTTTCACTTCATACGAGTCATTGGATTCACGTAACCTTGGAGGGCGTGGCACTTGACAGGTGTATAATTCAATTTGTAGCACACTTGCCCCGTTCACCACATAACTTGAGGACAAGATGTTCCTTAAGCTTTTCATGTAGTGACACCTTTTCTCCTCAAAGGGGTCATTAGATTCACGTGACCTTGGAGGGCGTGGCACTTGACAGGTGAGTTGTGCAATTCAATTTGTAGCACACTTGCCCCGTTCACCACCATAACTTGAGGACAAGATGTTCCTTAAGCTTTTCATGTAGTGACACCTTTTCTCCTCAAAGGGGTCATTGGATTCACGTGACCTTGGAGGGCGTGGCACTTGACAGGTGAGTTGTACAATTCAATTTGTAGCACACTTGCCCCGTTCACCTGAGGACAAGATGTTTCTTAAGCTTTTCATGCAGTGACACCTTTTCTCCTCAAAGGGGTCATTGGATTCACGTGACCTTGGAGGGCGTGGCACTTGACAGGTCTGTTGTATAATTCAATTTGTAGCACACTTGCCCCGTTCATCACCATAACTTGAGGACAAGATGTTCCTTAAGCTTTTCATGTAGTGACACCTTTTCACCTCAAAGGGGTCATTGGATTCACGTGACCTTGGAGGGTGTGGAACTTGACAGGTGAGTTGTACAATTCACTTTGTAGCACACTTGTCCCGTTCACCACCATAACTTGAGGACAAGATGTTCCTTAAGCTTTTGATACAGTGACACCTTTTCTCCTCAAAGGGGTCATTGGATTCATGTGATCTTGGAGGGCGTGGCACTTGACAGTTGAGTTGTACAATTCAATTTGTAGCACACTTGCCCCGTTCACCACCATAACTTGAGGACAAGATGTTCCTTAAGCTTTTCATGTAGTGACACCTTTTCACCTCAAAGGGGTCATTGGATTCACGTGACCTTGGAGGGCGTGGCACTTGACAGGTGAATTGTGCAATTCAATTTGTAGCACACTTGCCCCATTCACCACCATAACTTGAGGACAAGATGTTCCTTAAGCTTTTCATGTAGTGACACCTTTTCACCTCAAAGGGGTCATTGGATTCACGTGACCTTGGAGGGTGTGGCACTTGACAGGTGAGTTGTGCAATTCAATTTGTAGCACACTTGCCCCGTTCACCACCATAACTTGAGGACAAGGTGTTCCTTAAACTTTTGATACAGTGACACCTTTTCTCCTCAAAGGGGTCATTGGATTCACGTGACCTTGGAGGGCGTGGCACTTGACAGTTGAGTTGTACAATTCAATTTGTAGCACACTTGCCCCGTTCACCACCATAACTTGAGGACAAGATGTTCCTTACGCTTTTCATGTAGTGACACCTTTTCTCCTCAAAGGGGTCATTGGATTCACGTGACCTTGGAGGGTGTGGCACTTGACAGGTGAATTGTGCAATTCAATTTGTAGCACACTTGCCCCGTTCACCACCATAACTTGAGGACAAGATGTTCCTTAAGCTTTTCATGTAGTGACACCTTTTCACCTCAAAGGGGTCATAGGATTCACGTGACCTTGGGGGGCGTGGCACTTGGCAGGTGAGTTGTGCAATTCAATTTGTAGCACACTTGCCCCGTTCACCACCATAACTTGAGTACAAGATGTTCCTTAAGCTTTTCATGTACATGTAGTGACACCTTTTCACCTCAAAGGGGTCATTGGATTCACGTGACCTTGGAGGGCGTGGCACTTGACAGAAGAGTTGTACATTCAATTTGTAGCACACTTGCCCCGTTCACCACCATAACTTGAGGACAAGATGTTCCTTCAGCTTTTCATGTAGTGACACCTTTTCTCCTCAAAGGGGTTATTGGATTCACGTGACCTTGGGGGGCGTGGCACTTGACAGGTGAGTTGTGCAATTCAATTTGTAGCACACTTGCCCCGTTCACCACCATAACTTGAGGACAAGATGTTCCTTAAGCTTTTCATGTACATGTAGTGACGCCTTTTCACCTCAAAGGGGTCATTGGATTCACGTGACCTTGGAGGGCGTGGCACTTGACAGGTGAGTTGTATAATTCAATTTGTAGCACACTTGTCCCGTTCACCACCATAACTTGGGGACAAGATGTTCCTTATGCTTTTCATGCAGTGACACATTTTCACCTCATAGAGGTCATTGGATTCACATGACCTTGAGCAACACTCTCATCACACACTGGGAATCTCCATGGAAGTCTATAACCCCTGTTCTGTCGTTGCCATGGATTCTTTTGCAAAGAAGCCTTTGTTTTCACCACAAACATTGACTTTTTTTGTACACTATCATTTTGCTTTTTGCAATGACGATTGGAGGAGTAATGCTTAACATCACCAGCATTCTGTCAATGGATCGTCATTACTTCCTATAGATCGCTAGGCATACATCAAATGATTAATAGTCATTGCAATGCGAGTGTTACGGTCAACAAACTTTTCAAGTGTACCAGCTAGCTACATGTAGATCTCCAATTAATGCTCTGTGTAATGATTAGTTTTTAAAAATAACTATTATGTTTGTCAATGAATAGAGCTACTCACCACGTAGCATATTTTCGATTGATGTCGTGCGTGTAAGGAAAGAAAGGAACTGTCTATGGTTAGTTGGTTGCAATTGCAAAATGCAGAGATTGTGTTTCATCCAACAGATTCTCATTGCTGAGTGTATTATGTTGACTTCAATCTTATCTCGAGGTCGTAGCTAGTTTGTGTCGTTTTTCCCTACCAAGTTTTCCGTAGCACAGCCCCATGCAACTTGTGGTAAATTTCACACACATGCACGCACACACACATGCACGCACACACACACGCACGCACGCACGCACACACACACACCACACACACACACACACACACATACACACCAGGATCTTTCACTGCAGCGTACTTCTTTGTGACCGCGCCGTTACCATGGCTTCCAGAACGGCTTTTAGTTCGCACAAGTAAGTCTCTCTTGTTTTTCCCCCCTTCGAGTCATGCATATGATTAGAGACGTCATGAAAAGGTCAGCAAAATCGGATACGGCGCGGGTAAGAGATTGTGTTTTCATTCACAATCGCTGCTAATCTGTGTCTTTTCTTATATGTAAATAAAAGAGTGGAGTTGGAGCGTAAAAAGGTAAACGCTTCGCTAGGCTTTCTTTACCCCTTTTTCTATACTCTCAGCTAAGAGTCTGAGAGATCAAGGTGGTGTCAAGCGCAAGAAATCCCGCTAACGGCGTAGGCTAGCTGAGTGCATTTTAATTTTTACGGATGACCTTTTTTTTTTGCTATAGCTGTTCTGAGGGGAAGCAGTTTGAAGCGCTGGCCAGCACGACGCGCAACTCTCCCGTTGTCGCGTTGCAATGGATTGCTGAGCAACTCGTGCAGCGAGTTGAAGAGCCAGCAGTGGAGTCTTTCCTCGATAGCTGCAGAGTTTGAACGTTGAATATTGATTGTTTGTACGTGTATGTTTTTGATTGTAGTAAATTAAGAATCCAACTAGTATAGAATCGGAGTGCGTACCCAGCACCGTATACGGTGCAAGTGTCACAAAGTGGTATACGGAGACATTGTTTTGTGAATCCTTCTAAGCGCACGTGATGCGGTTGAGGATACTCGAAATATGCACAGTGCGAAACTGGTTCATTCCGCAAGTGGGATTCTTGATGCGTAAACTCGAAATATACGCAAAATATACGATAGCGTATATCCAGTTTTTTGCACAGTGTGTTCAATTGTATTTGTAAGTAATGTTTTGCCTTGAGAGTAAAGGTTCAGACGTAAACATTGCTTAATGTATGTGAGAATGGTACCTACAGGTCCCAGACACTATACATATATAAGGGAGACTAAGGGAGGGGGACTCAATCAGTCATCAGCCACTGCAGTGCACAAGTCTCCCAACCTACCTCTCCCATACTGTATGCACACCTGTCCTATACAACATTTCTGGCATATTTGTATTCATGCAATTAATGATTTATATCCAATTGATGGATAACAGTTGCTTGTAATGAAATGGGAAAAGATTTACAATCACAACTATGCATTGTACATTTGCAATTAGCAGCACAAACATCACAGCATTTACAACCTGCAATGCTATTGTTAGTGCAGTCAAAAAAAGACATGAGCTTAGCCCTTCTGCACTCTTCTTGGCCCCTGCAATAAAGTTCCATTTCCTTGCTTTGGAATCTAAAATCGGCCGTTTTCCAAAACAGTACAGCATTAGATGGGAGACCATTTCTACCAGCTCGACCACACGCCTGAACATATGATTCGATGTCAGATGAAGGTCCCCAATGGATGACCTGGCGTACATCTACACAGTCTATGCCCATGCCAAATGCTATGGTACATATCACCACACGAAGAGGAGCATGGCTTGTACCAAAAGAGGTTACAATAGAATCTCGTATGGACTTTCGTGTTACACTTGTATACAATGACTGTGTCAATAAGACCCTAACTAGTGATGACGTTCTCTCTCGTTGTGGTTGTGGCAGTTGCTGTCATGGCCATGATGAGGACGTGTGATGGAATTAAGCTTCTTACTGCTCCAAGATTTCTAAATTCCTTTCGAAAAAAGTCACCCCTACAAATAAGGACATGACAGTATGAAAGCAATTTAAATAATGCAGAAGGTAGCTAACCATTTGGGAACACAGTGGACCTCGTCCACTACAAAAGCCACCAAATTACTTTTATACACAGGAGTCCTGAGCATTTCTCTCCATGTCGTGTTTTGCAACAGACTTTCTGGACCTATAAAGACTATTTGAACCTCGCCTCTTAGTATCGCTTCACATTGGGCACGGTCATCCGTTTCGCAGCTGAAACACCTTTAGAGTTGAGAGCTGTTACCTGTGCAGTCATAAAAAGCTGTTAGTGAAGCCTAATTTTATAATGAGTTGCAACATACTTGGTCCTTTATCAAGACAATTAGCGGCGACACGACGATCACAATGCTTCCAACGCGCCCATAGAGGTAGTCAAAGGCGAATGGTAGCACGGAGAAGCACAACGATTTACCACTCCCAGTGGGGAGAATGAGGAATACATCATTTCCTTGCATAAAGCTCTTCACGGCTTTAAGCTGTAAGCCCAGCTTTACACAAGCTTTTAAGATGATAGCGTCGAGATCGTTGCTTGATGACTAAAACGATACGTATCTAACTTAATACTTATTGATCAATTACACTCCATAAATGACGTCACGGGTGCTCTGCATTCTGATAAAATCGGTTGCTCTCAGAACGACTTTGGTTAGGCATTTTACCAGACCCTCTTTCCGCGTAGCGGTGATGTAATCCATCCGCTGCTGCGGGAATCAGGGTCTGGGTACGAGACTAGTAAGATCGCATAGTAACTCAACTGGTAGAAAACCTTTTTGGGCAGAGCGACGAGAAGTCTGGGACCGATTTCATGCCATCAAAAAACTCAAGGAGGCCACACTCATAACGCAGATCAACTACACAGCATTATCTGTATGGTACTATCCGCACGTGAGTCAATTTTGAGGGCACGAGATGGAGAAACGTACAGATTCAACATGAAATGCTTCTCCCGGGTATGGAAGCTGATTTTTCAATAGGAAGGCCTAGTTTTTAGTACATTTTATAGTTCTTCGATGTACTAGCTATATTATTTTCAAATATCAAAATCGTAAATCGTAAAGGTATTGACACAAATGACCGTGGAATATTGTAATGAGAAACCCTTCTCATTGACTACCTGTACATTTGGGGACAATGTTATGACAATCCTAGGGAAGCCCCAGCTTAAATAGGAAAAATACGGCGACACCACTAAAAATCATAACAAATGTAGTGTACTCACATTTTCAAATTTCAAATCCTGGGAAAAATCTGGCATCCTTGGTATACAGCTAAGCCATACATTGGTATGGGAAGGTATACGGGAATATTCGGTGATTCGCAAACCGCGAGTAAATTATTCTGACTTTTGACCGCTCATTTCTGGATATGTGACGCTCAATCACTACGCCACCTAGAAAAGAGTATGTAATGTACTAACACAATAATGAAAGGCATAGGTAGCGGTGGAAAGATGATAAAGGTGCAGAAAAAATAATTATTGCCTATAATCCTATTAAAATGCAAACATTGAAGCAAAGCAGATAGGACAATTGCTCAAAACGGTTTATCCAGCTAGTATAACTGTCAAACAACACAGAGAATGCGTAAAAGTGGACAAAGCATATGCCTACTATGGGGAAAAAGCGCTTCTTTCTGCCTTGGTTGACCCGAATCCACCCCTTTTGACAGGTTCAGAAGTGTGATTCGCACTTGCACGCATAGCCCGCGGGCATACTATTGCATTGAATGGCGCACGTGATGAGTTTCCAATCCCTTTTTATGTTATCTCTGCTACAACGCAGATATTGAATCTAAGCAATCTGCTAAAAGGTAGCGATATCAAGAGGACCTCGAGGAGAACCGTGCTGCTAAAAGGCAGCGATATCAAGAGGACGTCGAGGAGAACCGCGCTGCTAAAAGGCAGAAATACGAGGACAATTCTGCTGCCATTAAGGCATCTGAAAGAATCGGTATTGGAATGACCCCGCTGTCCTATTGGCTAAACGTGCTGCCGAGAGGAAGCGGTATCGCAGGGGTCACCGAACTACACTACCACCCAAAGGTATGTCATGGCATGTTGTATTGCACTAGCATTAAAAAGCTATAGGAAGATGTGCATGCAACATGTGTACAGCACGCATGTAAGGGATCTGCAGAAAACCATTCACTTCACATGTAAAAGCATGCATGGTGGGTGTCATCCTTAATCTGATGTACAAAAAGGCTTCCTTATCTGATGTACAATGGCAGCCCGCCTGCAACTGTGTATGAATTTAATTGCAGTTGCTAGGGTTGAGCACTGAAAATTACTGCAACCATTTCCTTCTCCCATAGAGCTACTCCTTGTATGAACCCAAATCTCATGCACTAATGGAGTATAATGGTGGTCTTATTCTTAGGGATAGTGAGCTTCTACATGTAAGTGAAGTAAATGATGCCTTTTGTAAGTCTCATCCATTGCTAGCTCAAAAGGTTGTTACAAGATCTGCCTGTGCAGCAGTAAGATTGGTGCAGATGCATTGGTTTCTAAAGCACTGAGTGTACGATAAGCAAAAGCAGGGTCATTGCTAAAAACTATCCAGGAAATTAGTGCATTGAAATTAGAAGAAAATGATATTTTAGTTGGGCATGGGTATCATACTGCTGGCTCTGAACCTTACTTTTTTATTAATTTGTACACTTACACAAAACGACTTGGGGCCATTCCAGTAGACCTCAATGGTAGGTGTGTAGTGGCAGAGGAGATAGGGGACATAGATAAAGGATACCATGCACCCCTTGAAATGGAAATGTACAAATGAGTGTCACAAGCTCACTGGTGAAGAAGTAGCATTAGTGTTGAGGACAAAGTCACTGTTCCAAATATCCATTCATCATTGGAGGGGAGGTCTTTCCCATGTAAACATTGTTAACACCTTTTAATTTGGAGCATGAACAAACTTCCTCCAATTTTCAGCACAATGGCACCTTTGGACCAATAGAATTTTAGCACAGCTGGCAACACACACACACACACACACACACACACACACACACACACACACATACACACACATACACACACAACCACTCCCCCTTTTCTGTGAGGTCATGAATATGGACCAATTGGTGATGTATGGATGAAATTGGACCAATAGAATTGTAGCACAGCCGGCACACATGTAAAGGCTTTTCATATATAAAAGCGACTCACCCGCCAAATAGTGCACTTTGCTTGCTGAGAACGAAAAAGGTAACAACTAAATCCTTGCACTTTGTTTCTATACTTTCTGTCAGATGCAGTGCTGCCCCCCTACCATTCGCCGCCAGCAGTAGCAGCAGCGCTGCCCCCACCGCCACCAGCAGCAGCAGAAGAGCTGCCCCCACCGTTAGCAGCAGCAGCAGCAACAGAGCTGCCCCCACCGCCACCAGCAGCAGCAGCAGAGCTGCCCCCACTGCCAGCAGCAGCAGTAGCAGCGCTGCCCCCACCGCCAGCAGTAGCAGCAGAGCTGCCCCCACTGCCGCCAGCAGCAGCAGCACTGCCCCTGCTGCTGCCAGCAGAAACAGCAGGAGCACCGCTACCTGCACCAGCCCCACCACCGGCACCAGTATTGGCACCAGTGCCCCATCACCAATTCACCTGCTGCCACCCTGGCCGCTGCCACCACCACCCGCATGGCTCTCATGGCCTGAACCAGGCTGCCGAGGTCAGAGACAAGGCTTGGGGAGAGGAAGAGGACAAGGCAGGGGAACCGTACAGTACATTATAAACTCAAACTCCCTCCCTTCGAAAATTAAAATGAATTTCTGACAACATATAAAGATGCGCCACTACGACAGAGGAAAAAACTGATGAAACAAGTAAATAAAAACATTGTCTAACGAGAAAGTTGTTGGTATATAGGATTGACCAATGGTGGTGTAAAAAGCATGGAAATAAGAGTGACAGAAATTTGACTGGAAAATTGAAATAGGCCTATATTTAGCCCATTACTCAGGCATGTACTGTTATAACGTTAGTGTGCTAAATGTAGGCCTATTTCAATTTTCCAGTCAAATTTCTGTCATTCTTGTTTCCGTGCTTTTTACACCACCATTGGTCAATCATATATACCAACAACTTTCTCGTTAGAGAATACAGTTTTTATTTACTTGTAGCATTTAGGGCTTTGCAGGAATTGACTATGCCTACTACAAGGAATGCAAAAGTTTAGTTTTTAAGATAAAGATGAATGGTATGCAAATTAATACATACTGCACCTAATTAGGAACCACACTGAAGCTTACAACAGCATAAGTAATTATTTTTTTCATCGTTGAGGTTTTTCAGTCTTGACAGCATTTGCACAGGTTGCAAATCTAGAATCACAATATAATTACAAAATGCATACAATATGCAGTGTGAAATAAGTGCAAAACAAATAACAGTTTCTTATACATGTAAGTGTATAACTGACAAACTAAGGCAATAGCCTTCTAATATTTATCAAAAATACTCTTGCTAATGCTTCTTTATGCACAGTTATTAGAGCTTGTGAGAGTTCCTCAGCTGTAGGAGACAGTCTTTCCAACCATTGTTTCAGCAGGGCTTCATAAAAATCATCATTATATTTCAGTGTCGGGTCATGAGCAATCGAATCCAATTCATGTACTTCGAAATCAAGTTCCCTTCCTATTGCTCTCCATAGATCAGATACTCTTTTAGTTTCTTTAAACACCATTTTATGGTGAAAGATGGTCAAATTAGTCTTAACTCGGCAGTGTAGTTCATATATTGAATCATTTGACTATAGAGGGAAGTAATGTTATTTGGAGCATTATTAAAGAATTATTACAATGCAATATTGAAATAAATGAGCATTATTTGTTTGTAAATTTTATGATATGATAATGAAAGATGAGGTTTGGCGCAATTTTGATCTATGGGTACTGACTGGAAAGAACACAATACTTACCTTGGACATTGGAAACAAGTTACATATGCTTTGCAGTGTTAAAATTAGAAAGAGCAGTAGTACATGTATATGGCTATGGTTTGGTGTAATTGGAATATCTGTATGAGGCGTGTGTTACAGCACTATGGAAAAATCAACATACAGTGCAGTGCAATCTTTTTAACAGACTGTAGCACAGACTTGGTCCAATGATTTTATACATGTTAGGATCCATGGCTCCTGTGACACTTAATCAAGGTCAAGAAGAGAAATGACACCTCATCTAGCTCTGTTGATAATAATTAAATATCTGACAAACAAATTTATACCTACATGTCTGGTAAATGTAAAAAGGGGATTATTTCTTGCAGCTCAGTAAAAACCATGCAAGTTGATTATCCAGTTCAAAGAAAGAAGACAATTGCGAAGTGTTAACACTTTTTTAACGAACAATATGCCCTTTGGCAATAGCAGTTGACGCATTGGTTACAATCATAAAATTGCTAAAATTACTTACCTTCTCATTTGAATCCTTCGATGCACCATGTTTTTCAAGTACCAACTGAGATTTTGTATGAACCAATGTTACTGTCCACTGATACGCTGTCCAGCCACCCTAATTGTAAATCAATTTCAACTCTTGTAGAATGGAATCTACCAATGATTGATGACATTAAATTATTGCTTGCTGACTACATATCCAGTCATCCTCATAAGTAAATATATCAACTGTAAGGCTCTATATACATGATGCTGACAAATGATCATGTGAATAAAAATATATCACTCCACTAAGTCTTCCTCATAATTCTGGGATCACAAATGTAATAAAAGATTTGATCCTTACATACTATCAATTGGACTGGTATTAAGGAATAATGAATATTAATCAATTTAGTATTGCTTGTATAAGAAAACTTACTTGTGTTTTCATATCCACAATTGCACCTTTTTCAATCAATGCTTCCAGTATTTTGTCATGATCACCCCATGCAGCGAACAAAAGAGCACTCTGATGCCACTAATAGCCAAAATACATGCATAATAGTAAAGCAAAATAAATGTAATGCAACCAGTTTATTTTACCAGTGTTTTAGCATGGACATCAGCACCTCTTGAAAGTAAGTGCCGAACAACATCTTCATTTCCACTTTCAGAAGCAATCATAAGGGGTGTCCAATGATGCTAGAGGGGCAGGTCAATATGTTTGTGCCAAAGTACATGTTGAACGAATCAAATATGTGGCTTATGTAAATTACACCAATACACATAGTTGTTATGTTACCCAAGAATTGGGTTTTATTGATTATTAGCTATTATCTTGCACCACAGAATCATGTTAGGATAGCTGTTATAGATCATGATAAGTCTGTTAAGAAGGATGAGTTTATTTTACTACTCACAACTGAAATGGTGAGGTGTAGGTTGGGCATTAAATTACTGCTAGTGCCACTACACACCTTTCCTGTGGTTGCTGGTGCTGGTAAACATTGGATGTTTAAACTCCTGTCTCTTTCTTTATCGCAATAGAGTACTATGATGTACATGTATCCTAATTATTTCTTGAGTCATTGAAGACATAAGGTAAACTGTAACTCTTCTAAGTACAGAGAAAAACCTAGTTGTTGTGATTAGAAAAGTCCTGCAAAAAAGCATAGAGGAATTTGACAACCTCAGTAAACATTACTAGGACTAACTTAGAGAATTTCAGTTTGCCTGCATGTAATCTAAGGGTTGTGATGAGTTTTTGCCCAGCATATCCTCATTTATTGAATTTAGTCGAAGAGCATGTTTATTTTTGCTCTTTACATTTCTTCATCTACATGTAAATCATTCTTGTAAAGGGTAGGCGGGGTTTCATTCACTGTGTTTGTTGCTAACATGTTATTTGCTACTGTTAACAGTTTATTTTCAATATGCATACCATATCGCATATAGATACTTGATCAAAACGTATTGACAACTCTTAAAATTGATATCAATAACATAGATTTTTGAAGGTAATCTTTAGGTTCTCTATTGTACGCAGAGAGTAGAAACAAGATCTTTTGAATCCCCTTCCACTATATTTGGTAGATGCAGCAAGTTATTTTCCCTGCTTCGCCTGTTCACAGCTGTAACCTGATGACAAACATGGCGCTCTTTGCTTGAAGAGCAAGCATACATGTATGACTTCTTTGCGAGAACCACAAGATGACCTACATTAGCTTGAGCCCAACGTAACTTCAAGCTGGTCAAGCTGTGCCTTCACTTGTCCTGATCTTTCGATGGTATTGTAACAGGTTGGATTTACCTCATCTACTGCAATGTTCAGAGTTTAATAGTTCATAACCATCGCATGGTGCTGTCTCATTAAACAATGTACATCTTGTAGGATGAAGGGACCTTAGTCTTATCAAGCCAATCATTATAGCATGTACAATATAACCATATGCTGGATAGTTCCATGCTTTAATACTTTGTTGGGGGCATCTTGTGGCTCAATTGTTCATAAAAATGACAGAAACATGCATTGCTTTAATACTCAATACAATCGCATTTTAACATGATAAGTTTGGAATTCTGTTTCCTTTATACATTAATTGAAAATCACTTCATAGTGAAATTATGGTTACTGGAACCCTATTGATAACACTATGATTATGTCATAGGATAATTTGTCTTGCCTTAAAAATGATACATGTAAAGTTGTACTTATTCAAATCCTTGATAGAGTATTTAAAAATGAACAAGCTTTCTACTGATATCAGTGTGGTGTCCCACTGAATAAGGTACATTTGCATGCAAATTACACCTGAAGTTAAATATCTACAGTTGCATGGCACTGAGATCGGTTCGAAAAATATAGCTGATTTTGCATGTGTATATACTTGGCTGTTCATTGACACCACTGGGCTAACAGTTCTAAGTGAAAAGACACAGCTACATGCATCTTCAGGCTGTCAATACATGTTATTTAATTATTGTCTTCCATTATTGTGCTTCCATCTGTGATCAAATCGAATGCTGAAATTTTACAGACCAATTCAAGTTAAGAGAGCTTCCATTCTACTTTTTAAAACTGCTTGACTTGCTTTCTTTGGATGTACATGTAATGAGTATGATATTTTTTGAACAGCTTAACCCTGGCAGAATAGTTTGATCAGTTAAATCATTTAATGCAGACTAAATTTTGAATCATCCAATGCTGACTACATTTTCTAATAATTTCAACTTGAGCTTATAGTTGTAAGGGGGGGGGGGGGGGGGGGATGACACTTTTTCCTCGAGGGCAATATGTCTATCAGCATGCATCCATGCTTCATACACTGTCCTCCTCCCCCTCCCAAATAAGAAAGTAAAACCAACCACTGTATGAGTGTTTATATTAGCTCCATTGTCCAATAAGTAAGACACAGTTGCAACATTGCCCTTATACGATTCCAGCAGTAGAGCAATCTGCAAAAGATATGAAAACTGTGTAAAGTAAATTGTATACTCTCCAATTATCTTACATCTTTCCAGTTAGGCCCCACCATAGTGTTGGTACACCTGATAGTTCTCAATATTTCACTGTGATCACACTGTAATGCGTCAAATCCAGTAGGGATATCATCTAGCTGGCACTGTTTACGAAAAAAAAAAAAATCATGTACAATGCCTTGACTAGCATCCAATTTAAGATAAGAAAATATTTACATGGCAAAAGGGGTTGGGGCATGGTCATTACTTCCTTACAAACAATGAGACTCAATTTTTTCCCATAGAAGCCATGTTTACCTATACATGAACCAAATGTTTACTCAAAAAGTGGTCTGAACAAATTGTAAAAAAAGTATAACCTCCTTGACTCATGCCACTCTTTAACTCCGGTAGCAATAGAGATAACTGGAGTTTTTAGACCAATGACAGCTGACTTTCAGGCATCAAAAAGAGGTTTCAAGCTAGTGCAGCTCGAAGGAGGGAATGTGAAGGTTGTAAATTCAGGTGAAGGTCATCAAGGGCATCACTCAAGCGAAGAAAATGAAGATGATGATGGTGATGACATAATGTCACTCTCACACTCCTACGGCCTTGATGCTGTTACACTGTAACTTTACCAAGTGATCCATCATCTTTGAGTGAGGCCATGAATTGCTACAACATGAAGAGTGGAAGGCTTTAAAAGATGAGTATGAATCACTTGTTGAGAATGACACATGGACCTTGTATCTGCTTTTTTGTTCCGAAAGATAGAAAACCAATCACCAATAAAGTTGTCCTCAAGTCAAAATACAACACTGATGGAACTATTGCCAAATACAAGGCAAGGCTTGTGGTCAAAGATTATTCTCAAAAGAAAGTGATAGATTATGATAAAGTTTCTGCACCTGTTGCACATCACAAAACAATTCTATTGGTGGTAAGTGCAACATGGAAGTGGTTCATCATCAAATGGATGTCAAAACAGCATTTCTCAATCCCACACTGAATTAAGGTGGATATATATATATGATGGTACCAGAAGGAATGACTGATAGAGGTGAAAATGGTGAATTGCTTTATGTAAACTGAACAAATCTCTGTATGGCCTCAAACAAGCTTCAAAATGTCAGAATGATCCATTACATCCGTGGATGATAGAATTTGGGTTCAATCGATGTTATTCTGATCCCTGCCTGTACACTGATAACTGCTGAGGCTGAATGCATGGGTTTATGTGAAACAGTCAAGGAAGCTGTGTATCTGCAACAACTGTTACAAGAAATTGGGTTGAAGGCATTACCTGTGACGATATTTGAAGATAATCAGACTTGTATACACCACAAGTAACCAATCCATACACATTGCAGTGCAGTATCATTATGTGCATGAAATAATTGCCAGCATCAAAGTGCTGATTCTTTTATACACCTACACAAGACATGGTGGCAGATTGTCAAACACAGAATCTTTCAAAGGATAAAGTGGAAAGGTTTTGCTCTGTTTTGTTGGGAATGCTCTCAAGTAAATGACGAGTGGGAGTGTTAAGTGACGTCAGTGACTTGTGCACTCTTTTTAGAATTGATTGATTTAGCTGTGCGTGTTGTAAGTGTACTCCTAGTGATATGTGTTGTCATTAGCTCTAGTGGCGCTAACACAGCACAACTATAAATATATTCAGAACCTCTTTAATAAATGTGAATAATAACTGTGCCTTACTTTGCGGTATTGCTCCAAACAATCAAACTACCTGGGAATTACTGAAAGGCCAAGAATCCAACCGGTCACCTTACCATCACTCCAAATTTCTTACCCTTGAGTCAGCCTTTGATATTGCATCAGACATGAGATCCTTCCCTAAATATACTGCACCTGGGCCATCGGGCCTCCGTATTCAACATCTCTAGGATGTATTATCTGTCCCACTTCCAACTTCCATCACCTCCTCCCTTAGGGATGTGGTGAACCTCTTGGTGTCAGGTAAGTTCATCACATTCATAGCTGGTGGCAGACTAGTTGCTTTGAACAAGAAATGAGCATTCTTACCCAGATGTCAGTCCAAAAAAGGTGGCAGGATCACTGAGAAGAGTGGATGGAAAGCGCATTTGTGCCACACTCAAGAAAAAGATATCCACAGACAGGCTTTTCAAGAATGGCAGGGGACAGTGGGGATGTGACTGTTATGTCCATAGCAGCAGACAAACCCTTCTCCCCAACCTTGCTACAGGACCTTAGAGTAAGACCCTTGCAAAGAGTTAAAAAGGTGGCTTTCCAGTTTCTTTGACGAAGTTGAGACTCCTGCTGAGATTGCATTGGATGGAGAGTCTTGATCATTGAACTGATTGATTGCATGTTGTAGGCGTGATTATCAGCACTGCTACGGCTAGATGAGGATAAAGAAGCAATGAAAGGGGCACTTGCGAAAGAGAGCGTTGACCAAGACCAAGACCTAAACTGAACTGGGTTGTATCCAGACAGAACCAGTTATGCCAACAGCATAAAGCACTTCCTAACTTCTTCATCAAACAGCATTAAGAATCAGCAAGCATTGATGGTGTAACCCTAGTCGTATAGTCATGTTGACTAATCTGCAAACACTGCCACACAAGTGCAAGAGAGACAAAGCTACTTGCGGGTATATAGCTGCACATCCACCAACACAACTTGGACAGTGAGTGAAGTCTCAGGTCCCCATGGTGTAAACCTAATTGGCTTGTTGCCAGGCTTGGTCAGATGTGTTAAAGGCTGTGCATTGTGTAAAACACAGTATGCCTCAATGCATCTGAAGTCAAACTGGGAGGCGTTCTCTGGCGAGATGAACTAGCTTGCAGTAGCTTGCACACATGCATAATAGTGTGAAAGCCACCTGGGAGTCGTCAGCAATAATATCAGCTAACATTGCCAACAGCTTTCTTGCTTCACTTCAAAGCAGAGCTATGTAACCAGCACAGAGCAGATAGTCCCCAATGGGGACCCCAAAGGATGTCCAAATTTGGCAAGTGAGATGTTTTAATAAGTACTTTTACTGAAGAGCTCACACTTCCCAATATTGATCAAAAATGCACATGGGTGAACATAGTGGCTGGTTGATGCCAGTCATGAGATGGTCTCTATTACTATCATTATTAATATTGTAGCTACAACAACATACATACACTAAACCACAGCAAAAACAGTTAGGAGGCTGGGAGCTAGCAATGGAGCAGATCAGGGCCATATTCAACCAGCCATAAATCACACAACTGTTGACTTTGGGTAGGGCTGGTGAATGGCTAGGGTCATAAGGTAAAAATTCAATGCACGCTGGGAAATAGGAGAGGATAAAGCAGACTCAACTGTGAAGATGACATTAGAATGGGACACAGGAGTGCTGAACTTCAAAACGGCACTCACTTAATGATGAGTGCTAGCACTACCAAAGCATGAGAAAGCCAGAGAGGAGATGGCTTGGTATCTTGATGTTGAGCAATGGATGGCAAGCCTTGATGCCAAAATAGAAAAACACTGTTGCGCCTATGCTCTATATTTGATTCCACCACAAACGGGAAGCAAACCCACCCCATCTCCACGTTTACATGTTAAGGCATAATGTCCTAAAGGATAGCTGAAAAGCTACTAGGACAAAGTGCACACTATGAACCATACTTTATTATTATTATGACTAGTTATATACTGTACTTGTAAGCATTGAAAAAATTAAGGAAAGGTGATTTCCGGTGAAAGACCCAGCTCTTGACAATAGGGCTCCTGCACAGGATGAGGCTGAGTCTGCCACAAATGGCAGCAGTGACCTGGGACTTGGTGCACCACATGGGAACCTCTAAACGAGTGGCAAGACGAGACAAAGAGTTCCCAGCCTTAGCATTCCAGCAGCCATACATCTCCACTGGCAGTGGTATGCATTTTCAGCCAAGCCAATACTATGGTCTACAAGTCCATGTATGCAACAATGCAAGTATGTGCACATGTGATTAGAGCCACAAATTTATGTATATAGGCAGCAGAATGAAATGGAGTGCAACTTACATGGACAATGGGGCTGGACAACCCATACCAGTTTATGAATAAAAATTGTATGCATGCCATGAGGTTATTTGAATGTACTTATGTTATTTAAATTTAATGTTATATATAATTTAGATAATAATTGAAGTACATGTAACAACTAAATATACAAACCATATGGCACTCCTATACTAATTGCACTGTTAAATTCTGTTCTCCTACCAAAAAGAAAAAATATATATGGAGGCTGTTGAGGCTAGGCATGCATATTTCACTCGTTTTGTTTGTTCAGTTGATGGTTGTCCTTGGTCGAAAAGCAAACTTGGTGATAAAACTGTTGGCAACAAAAATACCTTTCAAGCGGGAAAAACCACTAGGTGAAGAGATTGGATGGTAAGGGAGAGAATGGCGTTTGCTATATGCCAGCATAAGCGCATGTTCATGTACTATGTGTGAGCTGAAAATTGTGTAAAGAATAACTGCTGGTTGTTTTTATTGTCAATTTTTTATATTGTTAACTGTTGTCGCTCTGGGGGAGATGTAATAACCAGACACAACCACCTCAGGGACTGCATTGCTGACTTCTGCCACAAGGCATGCCTTTCCCCACAAATTTAGAAAGGAAGTGGCATTCTTCCTAAAGACCAATCAAGACCAGCAGACATTCTAGTGCCAAACTGGTCCCTCTCACGCCCAGCTGCATTTGACATAAAGGTAATCAATCCGCAATTTATACAAGAAGCGGCTCAAACCTGTGGTCATGCAGCGGAGATGGGAGAAGAGACCAAGCACTCAAGAAATGATGAGGCATGTGCCCTTAGAGGATGGTCATGCATCCCTTTGGTTGTAGAAGTGTTTGGGGGATGGGGCAATGAAGCTATCAATGTACTTTTAACCATATCCAAAAAGGTAGCCACGCATCTATGTCGACCTCTAAATGAGGTTATACCAAACATCTACAGTCGCCTCAGCCTCACCCTCATGAGGCAGAATGCCAGGGCAATTTTGGCCAGATGTGTCTCACCAAACACTTGCTGTGACTTTTAGTTATTTGTAGTGCTTATGTTTTAAATTGTAGTCCTTCATATTATTTGTTGCATAACAAAAATATATTCATGCATTATTTTGTTTATGCTCAAGCCTATTATGCTATTAATCCTACTATATTATAATAACTGTAAGTGACAGTTTTACCTAAGTAACTAAAGTGCAAATATCATTAATAATTATATGGGTGGGTCACGTCATGTATAATTGGTTTAATCTTATTATTGAATTAACAGACTGAAACTTGATAAAACTGGATATTAAATAACTTAGTAGAAATGCAATGTGATTTTCAGATGTGTCTTATTGATAATTAATTTATTTGCATAATTTTATATAATGATAACATTATTAAACACCTGTGTAAATGTATAATAATCGTAAATGCACAAGTGCAGATCTGCAGTACTGGTACATCACAATAGACACCTCCTTCCCACTCCTGTTTTAGAGTTGTATAAGCAATAGTGTTTTAGCAGGCTACAGGTTAGCGGAAAATATAACAACCAGCAACAAAACATGTTTGGCATGATACATACATTGAGTTATGACTACAGGTACATTATAAATTAACTACTCACTCATGGCATTAATGTGAAGAGTGGCTTATACCTGCTATAACTTGCATAAAAATACCCTACCTTAAAATTGATATCTTTCACACATTTCAACAGGCATTTCAGTTCTGCTACATTGCCATTTTAACAGCTGAAACAAGCTCTTTTTGTTTCTGTATTGGACAGCAAATGGAATAAATGAAATGAAAAATGCACTGACACTGAGTGTCTATTATATTACTACTATCATTTTCTAATCTTTTAACTCCTTTACAATAGGTAGAACAGAATTCTTATTTTGAAGTCTACAGACTGGTATTCTTTTCCCTCTCATACTGTGAATTATTTTCCCCATCTCATATTGCATTTATAGTGAATAGTGATCAACAATTATTGTGAATGTTATTTGTACAACATGCCCATTGAATAAGATGTGCCTTGAATCACATCTGAACATAGCATGGTGCAAAGAAATCGCATATAGGGGTCGATTTTGCTTCATGGTATCTCACAAAAGCCAGTACCAGTAACATGAATATAAGCATACTGTATGTGACATTTGGGCCGTATTGATTCAAGTTATAACATGTCATTTGCAAGGTAGGTAATAAACGTAATAGTATGTTATTATGCACATTCATCAAGCCCTTTAACTTATACAAATACACTGTAACAGTCCCCTGGGACAAACACATACATTATGTTTGCGTTGCAATATATGTATAAAGCAAAATGTTTCTACTCAAGGAGAGGACAGAAGTGTTAAGCAACGAAGCAATGATGTTTTATAATAGCTTGGGTGCACTAATAACAGGCCTTTCTTTTATTTGTAAACTGATAGTTCCTGAATGTATCTCATAGTTTGAGCATTGCATTGAGGAACTGAAATTACAACGAGGTGAATATCCGGAAATGTGAGTAGTAGTTGGTTCAAAGTGGGTATTGAGAGCCATTAAAATAAAAATAAAAACTAATTCGTTGCTGTATGATATACATGTAACGCTTTAGAGTTTTTACGAATTTGTGATTCGTGTACCTTTGTGCCATACATTTCAACATATGGATGTGCCCAACGTTTTCATGACCGGAATTTGAAGTGCTGTGCATAAGTACTCTCCAGTACATTATATAATTACTCAATTCATTGTGCATATTACATTTTTTACTTACAACAATACAATGTCCCCTCCCCCCTCCCCGTCCCACACACAAAATCTCAAAACTTGTCAATTCAATACTAAATCAAACCGAAAGCAAGCCCTATACAGAAAACTGAGCAGCTAACAACAGAAAATAACTGAAAGAGATCCAGAGAGCATGCAAGCAATCGAACCGAGTCTTTTATTTACCACTCTACATCTCAAATCAATGGAGCTAATAGCCTCCTGGACCCCTATCTGGTTCTACAAACTGATACACATAATGTGATAGAAACAAGCAGGCTAGGTGGTCTATTTGCTTCAACCTAATCATGACTGTGGCACTTCAATACAACAAACTGTGTGTACATTGTTCTCAGTTTGTTGCACTGCAATCCCTCAGTCAAGAATAATAATTCTGGAGCTACCTTAGTATGTCCATCAGCACACTTTGGGAAAGCATAATCTCACCTTGCTTAAAACTGCAAATCGTATTTGCACTGGTCACTGATGGTCTTTATCCCCATAATGCTTTACTAAATCGCTACCTTGTGGGGTAGGAACTCACTGCTGTCATCGGAAGTTTCGTTAGAAACTTAGATATACGATTCACCACGATTATGAAGTTATTAAAAACATGCGACCCATTTGTTACAAGACTACCAACAATGGATGGTTTAGCTTGTTGTTGTAATCGAACTAGAAGACAAATGTGAGCATTTTTTTTGTTTGTTTTTTGTTTTATGCCGCAGAACCGTGGGGTTGTAGAGAACAAAAGAGGCAACTGATCGTCCTCTTACCTGGTCCTGGGAATAATCTTTTTCATTTTCTTGGGAAATCATAACTCACTTTTAAACAATGAAATTCACCAATAGCTTAAGAATCAGCTGGATGAGTACCTTCCGTGATAAAATAGCCTTGATGCTATATTTAGGTAATTGTGATTTGGACAGTAAAAAACCCTGCTCATATAATTACAATAGGTAGATCTTAACAAAACTTTATAGGTAGATCTTGGCAAAAAATGTTGTTTAGAATTGTCAAAACCAAACAAGAAAACTACAGGAGTAGTAGCAAATGGTTAACGAATTCAACTATAAGGTCTGTGTAAGACGCATAATTTGATATCTAAATTAAATTCAGTCTAGGACAAAAATTATGTCGTATTACTATAATGTATAAAAGTTATAAAAATGCTTCACGTTTGAATCGCTATAACTTCTGAACGGTTATGCTATTGGCTACCTATTTGCAACACTTCATACTAAACCATTTCTCTATGTGAAACCTTATTTTGGTGCCTTGTAACATGAGAGTGCCGACATTAGGAAGCAACCTCGAAAGAAGAAACTGACGGCTGAACACGAAATGTATCGAGCACAGTTAGAAAAGAGACGTGCCGTTGAACGCGAAAAGTATCCAGACAGTTGAATGTAAAAGGTATCCAGACAGTTGAATGTGAAAGGTATCGAGCAGTTCCTGAAACGAAGCGGTCCATAAAAAGGCGACGATATAATGGGAGAGTCCTGAATTTGCTTGCTTGGCGAAGAGAGTGCGATACGGGGAGGCTAAGGGTACCCTGAAATACCAACGAGGCCATCAAAAGGGTACTAACGTTAAAGTTGCCCAAAGGTATGTCGTACATGTACCTACCTACATTATCATAGATGATCTATGCTCTTACTACGCAATGTTGATGTTCACCTGGCACTTTGTATTCGTTTATGTATGTGTATTGATATCTGTCCGCTGTTTGTGACGAAAGTACCCTGCGCGTTGATCTGTAGGGCTTATATTTTTGGTTTGTGCAGTAGACATGTAGCTAGGCATGTTGATTATTATCATGTAATGAATTGCTTCACTAATCAATAGTTTGCTGCACGGGCTTGCCTGGACTTGCTCATATCAGATGCTTAGCTTGTGATTGCATGACTTTTGTGTTTAACATCGGTGTCGGAGGAATAAGTGTCCCCCCGGACATTATATCTTAGGAAAATGTGTCCCCCCGGATATTATATCCTAGGAAAATGTGTCCCCCGGACATTATATCCTAGGAAAATGTGTCCCCCCGGATATTATTTTCTATAGGGAAAAGTATCCCCCTCTGGAAAAAGTATCCCCCACCCCTGGCCCCATCTCTTAGCAAGTTTTCCATTAAAGATTAATATAGTATTTATACTGTTGATATATATTGCTAGCAATCTCCTTAGCCTGCTAGTACTATCTGTGGCGTCTTTGTCTGGCGCAACCGCGCTGTCTTTAGAGGTTGTTTTGACGTCATATCTATTATCTTGGCTGAATATGACAGCATCAAGGAGTTCTTGCGTTAACGTTGCTATCCCTCCGACTGTTCAAAGGATCAAAAGCGTGCTTTCAGAAGAAGGTCATCAAATTACAAATTGGAGCGTGGCGTTCTGTACTACTCCAAAGTGGTTGGAAGGAATCCATCTTTGCCCGAGCGAAACTGGAGAAGGGTTATAACGAGTACCTCGGAACGCGGCCGGATAATGGAAAGTTGCCATGCTGCTCTACAAGGTAAACTGCTACAACAGCTCTAATTATATGTGCATGTTATTGTACTAACTGATGCTGAGGTACGTTGTAGCCAGAAATTAACAGACACGTGGGAAGGTATTGAAAAGGAGGGGGGGGGGGGATTAATGGGCGGGGCGGGTCAATAGGCGGACGGGAGAGGGGGACCTGACCTAACCCTTTCATGTGTAGCACTTCTCCTTCCTCCCTCCCTCTTTATATAATACGCCACCCGTTGATTAAGATTGCATAATTTACCATAGGTGGAGGCCATCTCGGAAGAGATAAGACACTTGAAGAAATTTCCTCTATATTTTACTGCAAAGACATGGTGACGTTCGTTTGTTTGTACGGATTTGTGATACATGCCAAAGCAGTAATGATGCTAAGTTTGTGAAGACTGATGCTTCTCTATATCCCATACCTATAAAGTCAAGAGTATGGGACCAGGTCAGCAGCAGATCTGAATATAAAAGTATACATAGTAATGATCTTACTTGTGTGCTTTAGGTAGGCATTGATCTAGTGGGTCCATTGCCAAAGACTGCAGCTGGAAACTGCTACATAGTCACTCTCATGGACTATTTCTCCAAATGGCCTGAGGCAGAGAAGGGTCTTCAAATTTTCATTTCTATTAACAGATATGGCACTCCTCGTTGCATCATCAGTAATCAAGGGAGGGAGTTTATCGTTTATTAGGAAAGCAATACTACCCATTGAAAATGAAATATGTCCACATGACTCTGATGAAGCGTTTGAAGGCCAGACAGAAGTAGTGATCAAGAGCATGTATGATGTGCAGAAAAATATATTTAGCATTGCCAAGAGCATGCAATATATCGAAGGCGTTACAAGAGTGATTATGACAAGAAGCATTGCAAAGGCGAAGTAAGGGAGTTTTAATATGTATCTATGCATATGTATGTTATCATGCAAACTTATGTATAGTAGTGTGTTTGTTGTGTGTGTGCATTAAGTCAAGCAATTTAAATGTATGTTGCACGTTTTCATACATTTATTTCTTATTTTTCAGCCGCTTTCAGTAGGAACATTAGTTTTACTGAGAAACTCTCACCAGGATGGTAGAAAAGGAGGTAAGCTTACGAAACGGTGGAATGGTCCATATAAAATAGTAGAATCACTTGGAAAGGGAGTAACAAGATATTCAATCAAAAAACCCGAAAAGTGGTGAAAAAGGCTGTCAACATTTGCAAGCTGAAACTCTTTTATTAGGGTGAACAAAAAAAGTCCCTTCATTTTTCTGATAATTCAATTTTTCAAACATGTTCCCCATCCATCACTGGAAACCTTTCTACACATGAATTACCCAATGTTTCCAATCAAGATCCAATTTCACACTCACACCAGGCCTTCAAAAGACCCATGAGATAGAGAGCTCAATTGAAGATGTTGGTACACTGGATAGTGCTTGCTTACCTGGATCAAGTTGTAATGAAAGCAAAATGTCAATACCAGCAGTGGGAAATGTGGGATTCCTTCGTATAAGTGGTGAAGAAATAGCCTCAGTGGATACCTCCAATAGTCACTCTACAATAGTGATTGGAGAAGATCTTCATTCTGTGCTGTCTATGTTCAATCAGGCTTTGCAAAATGCATATGATGCAGGGAATCGGATACATAAATATTGTGCAACCAACCACCCATGTTTTAAGTCATCAATACCTTGACTTTGCTGAAAGTACTGAACAATCATGCTACTGTGGCAGTGATGCAGTACAAGACAACTTTGACAACTTTACAACAAGCACCCCACAAAAAACTGCGGTTTGTTAATGCCTTTTAACTGTTTGAGTTTTTCCCCTATATGTAAACTGCCATCAGTGCCAATGGAGAGTCCTCAGCACAGGAACGAGTCACCTACAGCTTCAACTGTACAAAAATCAGCAAGAAAAAATCTAATCTTTTAACATCATCCTCGGTGCCTAAAAAACCTCAAGCATTCAAAACCAATGCAGCACCATTTTGGATCGAATCACTGCATTTGCTGATGTCAGATTATGATGCACTTCTGAATGGAAGTTGGGTTACAGACAACACTGTAAATGCAGGACAAATCATTATCAAATATACATTTCCTCACATCTGTGGGCTGCAGAACATTTTACTAGGCATGAATCTTCAATTTGATGTTCAGTCAACAGAATTTGTTCAAATTCTGCATATAGATGGTAACAATCGGATTACAATTTCGACAATTGGATGCAAAGTAGGAGAAGTGAATCTGTATGATTGCAACCAATGTGAATCCCTCTCTGCTTCTACAGAAGAACAAATTAGTTGTTTATTGAATTCAAAGGAGAAGGAATTGCACGTGAAGATAATGCCTGTACAAAGGCAAAAGGGTTGTTCAGTTTGTGGGTTATTTGCACTGGTATTTGCAGCAACACTGTGCAGTGGGTCATGCCCCAGTAACATGGTCTACAAGCAGTCTTCAATGAGAAAGCACCTACTTGATTGCTTTTTACATTTCTGTATGACCAATTTTGCAGGGAGAAAGATAACAAGACCTAGTAAACGAGCATGTTCTGAAGTAATTATTGAACTGTTTTGCAAATTTAGGCAGCCAAAATATGGTCTGATGGCACAATGTGACAAGTGCAAAGAGTGGTTTCATGAGAACTGTGAAAGCATTTCTACTACCGTACTGATGTCCAATACAAATTGGTATTCTTCTTAATGCAAGAAATCATTTCATTCATAAACATTATTTCTTTGCATCATTCATTTACTCCTTGCACTAGCTTTACTTGATTTGGACGCACATGCGATTATATGAATCGAATTAAAATACAGCTAAATGCGCGAGCGCGGTGACATTGTGACAGCTAGGGCTGTTGTAATAAAGGATTAATATGTGGGTATGGCTGGTTGGAGGTGGAGGCCGCGGCATCGAGGGATGCCATGGAAATACAATATCGCATGTTTGGAGAGACACTTTGTGGAGGGGGGGGGGGGGGGGGGGGGGGGGGGGGAGGGGGACACTTAACCCTAGGATAGAATGTCCAGGGGAGACACTAGAAACTAGATGGGGATACTTTTTCCTAGGATAAAGTATCCAGGGGCACACATTTGCCTAGGAAAAAGTGTCCGGGGGGACACTTTATCCTACGATTTTGTGTCCGGGGGGACACATTTAGGGGGGGGGGGCATTATTTACTACGACACCGGATCTACGACATTATATATATAATTATTATGGGTCAGTTTCCGAGAAAATGAAAAGTGGCTATATATATGAAAAGTTATAATAATGCTTCACGTTTGAATCGCTAAAACTCCATAACGGTTTAAGCAATCAACTTCCTATTTCGAACACTTCGTGCCACACCACTTCTCTCTACGAAAATATATTTTGGTGTCTTACCCTTGTTCCTTGCCGACGTTACAAGGCACAGTACCCCGAGGGGTTCAAAATCCAGGTAGCTCCCTGCAGGAATGTCCAAATCACTTCAAAATCGATATGCACGTAAAGGAGTCCTGTCACTATTGATTTCTGCAGATCGTTGATTATTACTTCTTCCGTTATGGAGATACAGCAATGCAAAGTAAGTCCACGTTTCCCGCTCGAATCGCGCCTTTCTCACTCTTTGAACCGCTTCCATTCTCCCGAGTGGGACTGAGAAAGGCGCGATTCGAGCGGGAAACGTGGACTTTACTTTGCATTGCTGTATCTCCATAACGGATAAGGTAAAAATCAACGATCTGCAGAAATGAACAGTGACAGGACTCCTTTACGTGCATATCGATTTTGAAGTGATTTGGACATTCCTGCAGGGAGCTACCTGGATTTTGAACCCCTCGGGGTACTGTGCCTTGTAACGTCGGCAAGGAGCAAGGGTAAGACACCAAAATATATTTTCGTAGAGAGAAGTGGTGTGGCACGAAGTGTTCGAAATAGGAAGTTGATTGCTTAAACCGTTATGGAGTTTTAGCGATTCAAACGTGAAGCATTTGTATAACTTTTCATATATATAGCCACTTTTCATTTTCTCGGAAACTGACCCATATTATATATATTTTTGCGAAATTTGTCAGAAACGAGTTGTTTACACTTTAACACACATATTCCAATAGCCCGACTCTCCCTGAGCCTGGTGATGCTATTTTTAATCGCCCATCTATAGTATGCAGCAACCTGCATTCGTTTGAAGAGACGTGGTTTTCGGTTGTCTCGAGTGGAAAATGCACATGGCGTAAGATCGCTTCCTAACGTCGAAATCAGGAGGTAAAACATGCGAGATTGATAATCCCAGTATGAACTAAATACAGAATGTGTTTTGGATAGGGGTCAAGGGGTGGGCACATGTGCTCAAAGAAGGCATTCAGCTGCCTCCAGTCTCTTGTAGGATCACTTGAAATGATTGAAAACCCTGTCAACATGGATGCCCAAGTACTAGCCACAATACTAACCACTATCAGGGACATACTAAAGGCAGAGAAGAAGCAGCTCAAATCCTGCAAAGCTAGGAGGCTTTTTGTTTCTTTTTTTAATGTTTCCATTGCATATGTGGCATCTTTGCTAACTCTCAGCAAAGACCATGCAGCTCAGGTGATGTTCCAGGCTAAAATCGGCAAGCTGTACCTAACTCATGGCATGAGTATCGAACAATTCAGCAACACACAACCTTGATTGCCTAAGGATGTAATAGAATTTGCTATGGAAATCATCTATAGTGACAAAACCTTGGCCGGTTAGCATGGTAAGCTAAAAAGCATGCACCAAATAGAAAAAAAAGGTAGAAAGAGCTCAAGAATGTGCTTGCTATAAGGTCTCGTGTGTTGAAGAATGACATTCAATTTGCAACATTATATTGCAAAGCATGAGGATTTCATGCCTGAAAAGCCACCAATTGGAAGGTCATTGTTTTGCACCATAGCAAAACAGGTGGAAAGCAACAAGAGGCTCATGCAGGGGTAGATTATATAAAGGTGAACTTCCAGATAGACAACTTCACCATTGAGGATGAGGTAATTGATGCACTTGTACCTCGATCTGATATCGACCACACCCTGTGTGATGAGCTGCGTGGTCTCCATACTGATGTGCACACCTTTCGTAGCTACAGGTATGCATTGCATACAAGGGAAGGTGTGAAGGCATCAGAGGATACAGAAGACGAATGTGACGACTCCCATCAACTCAAGAACATGAAGTCCACCAGTTTAGGGCATATCAAGAGCTGGAAGAATTGATATCGCAGCCTGACAAGTTGGATGAACCAGGTATACAGGAGGCCTTAGTAAGCATCATTAGAGCCAGCTCAGCTGTTGCGCTCAGTTTAAGGATTGGTGGTGCAGAGCAGCAACAGTATTTTCACTGGGCCTGATGCCTAACAGGAAGCCTAGCAAGAACCCAAATGGTGGTGGTCAGCTTGAAGCGGAGGCATGCAGCCCTTATCAAACTTGATGAGAACCCTACCAGTCTGCCAGAACTAGCCAATGTACTCCTTACCATACACCAATGTGAGCAGCGCTCATACAGATATATGGCTCATGTGGTGCAATTTGCTGCTCAACAGGCCAATAGGATGAAACTTGCCATTGCTGAGATGGACTCGAGCATGCCTACATCGTATATGACTTCAAGCAAAAATTCCTCGCAAAAGGATTCCAAGAGGGAGGTGACTCCTACTATGGTAAGAAGGGAATATGTGGTGGGGAGCTGGAGTGTTCATAAAGCCAGAGAATAAGGCTGTGATCATCAGTCCATCTTCAAATTCTATGTGGAAATAGATTTCAGTTCTGAAGAAGCACGATTGCAGAATGAGATGGAGGCAGTGAATATCGATCAGGATTGCAATTTGGATGAAAGTGATGGCTGTTTGCTGGGTGAGCTTGATGAGGATGAGGTGAGGGGTAAGGGAAGTGAGCATGAGGTGGAGGATGAGGGAAGTGAGCATGAGGTGGAGGATGAGGGAAGTAAGCATAATGGAAGTGAACATGAGGTGGAGGATGAGGAAAGTGAGCATGAGGTGGAGGATGGGGGAAGTGAGCAGGAGGTGGAGGATGAGGGAAGTGAGCATGAGGTGGAAGATGGGGGAAGTGAGCATGAGGTGGGGATGATGAAAGTGAGATTGAGGTCAAGGATGAGGGCAGTTGAGCATGAGGTGAGGGATGAGGGACATGAGCATGAGGTGGGGGTAAGGAAGTGAGTATGACAATACTGAGTCTAATGAAGTTTGGGTGTACATGAGAAGGACCTACACTTCATTGATTGCATTGTGCAAGGATAGCAGACACGTGATGCAAGTGTTGTGCTGTCATACTTTGAGGCTGCACTGCATGGTTTGAGATCTCAGTTTCCTCATCATGTAAAGAAGTTAATCATCCAAAGTGACAATGCTAAAAATGTAGCTGGAAAGCAGTCCAAACTACTTTTGCCTCATTTTTGCTCAGGTGCTGGTGTCAAACTTGTGGCTTACTACCACAATGAAGCACAAAGTGGGAAAGATGTCTGTGACACGCACTTCTCTCACCAGCAGACACAAGTCGAAGCTTATTTGACACAGGGAGAGGGAGGACGTAAGATATGCACACCAAAATAGCTTGCAGTACAAGTGGCACTGATGGAGAAGTCAAACATTAACACTGCTGTGCTGCTGATAAAGCCTAACTTCAAAGCTCCATATCGATCCGCAGTATGCCCTTCCATAAACGGAATCTCAGAATTCTATGCTACCAGTACATCACAAATGTTTCTAACCAGCAGAGCATGCTGTTCTATAATTGTTTTGGGTAGACAATACCAAATATTGTTGTGCATTTGCCTTCATGCCATGCCTCCTTGCTCATTACCCCAATGGGTGAGAGTGGTATCAATTTCACAGGAGTGTTATTCAATGGTGATAATGATGATGCATGCATAAAGGTGAGGATGGAGAAGAAGCGATACACTAAGAGAACTAAGTGTACTAGCAAGCAGGAGTTGCAGAAAATGGCAAAGCAACGTGAATATGAGGAGGCATTGAGGTGGATAGGAGCTTTGTATCCACAGTGTTCAGAGTGCCTCTATCACTATAAAGTCACAAAAGTTGCTAGATAAGCACATGTGTGGTGAAGCACAGCAATGTCTGGATGCCCTTAGTATAGCAATGAGACATATTGATAAGCTCTTGGCACAAATGAACCTCTCTGTTCCTGGTGCCATTGACACAGCATCCCTCATTGGCACTGGTGATGAGATTCTATTTACAACTTTTGAGCCCATTTCTATGCGGGATGGGGATGTTATCAGAAGTGAAAATGCAGTAGTCCTATATTTCGTACACAGACAACAGATGCCCTACAAATGTGCTGAATATAGGACTATTGCATTTAAACACCACTATTGCCTTGAAATCCTATATGCACCAACTGTCTCCTAGACAATGTTTTTAGTTACTTGTCAAGATTAGTAGTTTCACTACAGTCAAATTCTAGTTGACAGCATCAATGCTTTGTGGGCTGATAGAAGCTACAAGGCGCTTTCAGTTGGAGGGTCACTGCTGTCAACAGGACTAGTTGTTTCACCGTGATCATAGTCTAATATATTTCCTGTCAGGTTGAAAGGATTGAATTAGACAGGAAATAAGCTCCTGTCTAAATATAGCCTGAATGGCGATTGGTTGGAAGGGTGAAACACGTGGTCGGAGGGTTGATAAGGGAGTGAAGGGGTTATTGAGTCATTCTAGGCATTCTAAACGCACGTGGTGTGGCTTGCAGTTTTTATGGAGGAGGCTCGGGTTTCGGCGCAAGGAGGGACGAGCAACCCGTTGGATACCATACTGGCCGCCATTACAAGTTCGCAGCGGGAAACACGTGAGCTGCGAGCGGAACTGAGGGCGGCACAGGAGGAAGCGGCGGAGAGGGCAGCGAGGAAATCGGAGAAGCCGTACCATTTCCAGAAGAAGGCTCACGAAGATCAGGCCTTTTTCAATGAGAGCGTAATGGATCACATCCTCGAGGCGGAGTCACAGCTGTCGCGCGCAGCTAGGCTCGTGGCCGACGGTCCAGCTAAAGTCGCCTTGGAGAAGGCCAAGCAGAGCCTGAAGCTCGGTAAGGACGCGCTGTCGCATAGGCAGAAATTGATTAAGTTGGCCGATCGTTCGGATTTTGGTTGGGCGGTGGTCAACGAGTACGAGGCTGACGCGTTGGCAGTCGACTCGGATGACGAGAAAAGGCTGGATAGGGCAGAAAGGGCGGCGGAGCGCAGGGCCAATGCGAAGAAAAGGAAGTCAGAAGATGCTGAGAGGGTGAAGAAGATGGAGCATGAGGCGCAAGACAGAGCTAAGGCAGCGGCGCGGTGGAGTGGAGCGGGAGTGGTGGCGGGAGCAGGAGCGCTCGGGAAGCCAGCGTTGCCTCGGGGTTCCGGCCCGGTGGTGTGCTATGGGTGCGGTGAGGCAGGTCACTTCAAGCGTGAATGCCCTAAGAAGTCGGTGGTTGCGTATCCCTTGGTAGTAGAACACAGTGGGGGTATATGTGGGGATACCAGTGCACTTGGGGTGGGGGGTTCAGCTGCCCCTGATCAGGAAGCAGCACATGGTGAGGGTTTATCACCTGTTGTGTTGCAGGATGAGTTGTCCCTTGAGGGGTCACATACTGTTGAGTTGTCACCTGAGGCAGGGACTGATGGGGATGAGTTAGCATGTACGCAGAGGTGCTGGGAGTATGAGGAAGTGGAGAAGAATAGTATGGCTGTTAAGGGCAGGTTAAGGCAGCATGTGGAGTATTGGGTAGAAGAGCTTCATGCTACACAATGGATCATTGACATGATTAGAGACGGGTACATGTTGCCATTCCATGTGGAACCGCCAGCTTATAGAAGGGGCAATAAAAATACAGCCTACGCTAATAGCGTGTTTGTATGCAAGGCAGTAGCAGACTTGGTGGGAGGAGGGTTTGTGGAGGAGGTAACTGAACAGCCATTCATATGCAGCCCAGTGTCTGTAGTGGAGAACAGTGCGGGCAAGAAACGGTTGGTGGTGAACTTGAGACATGTCAACCAGTATTTACTGAAAAGAAAGTTTAAATATGAGGATTTACGAATAGCAATGATGCTTTTTAGCCAAGGTGAGCTCATGTTTAGTTTCGACTTGAAGTCCGGGTACCATCATGTGGATATTGCTAGGCATCATCGTAAGTATCTGGGTTTTGAGTGGGAGCGGCAATTTTACGTGTTTACAGTTTTACCTTTCGGGTTGGCATCGGCACCGTATGTGTTTACTAAGTTGTTACGGCCACTGGTAAAGCTGTGGCGGTCTAGAGGTTTAAAATGCCTCATGTATTTGGATGATGGGATTGTAGCCGTGAAGGGGAAGGAAAGTGCTGAAAAAGCTAGCATGTGGGTCAGGGGTTCTTTGGAAAGGGCTGGTTTTGTGATGAATGTGGATAAGTCAGTGTGGACACCGTCTCACAGGGTAATGTGGTTGGGATTCAATATAGACCTGCTGGATGGGTATGTTTCTGTTCCCCGGGAAAAAGTAGATATGTTGGTGGCATTACTGCGGGCGGCTCTATTGTCCAGTTGGTTGAGGGCCAAACAGATAGCCAGTATAGTTGGCAGGATTATTTCAATGGGTATTGCGTTAGGCCCAGTGTCAAGGTTTATGACCAGAAATTTGTACGCTGTGTTAGAGTCCCGGTATGCTTGGTGCGATGTGCTAGAAGTGTCCCCGCAGGCGCGTGCGGAACTAGAGTTTTGGGTAGACTGCCTGCATAGTTATAACTCACAGCCAATATGGCATAGCCCTTCAGCAGTTAGAGTGGTGTACTCAGACGCTAGTGATACGGGGTATGGAGGGTACACTGTGGAGCATGGCATGCACGTGGCCCATGGTAATTGGTTGCCAGAGGAAGCGGTGAAGAGCTCCACGTGGAGGGAGTTAGTGGCAGTTAGTAGAGTTTTGGATTCCATTGCTCCCAAGCTGCGGAATGTGAGGGTTAGGTGGTTCTCAGATAACCAGAATGTAGTGCGTATCATACAGGTTGGCAGTCGTAAGGCACATTTACAAGAGCAGGCCATGAGGGTGTTTGAAACATGTATCGCTTACCAAATTAGATTGGAGCCGGAGTGGTTACCACGGGAAGAAAACGAGTTAGCGGACTTCATTAGTCGTATCATAGATTACGATGATTGGCAGGTAGATCCAGAGTGTTTCTATGATTTAGATGGCATTTGGGGTCCCCATTCTATAGATAGGTTTGCTGACAACTATAACTCGCAGCTTCCGCGGTTTAATTCTCGTTTTGCATGCCCTGGGACTGAGGCTGTGGATGCATTTACGGTGGATTGGGGTGGTGGGGAGAACAACTGGTGGTGTCCACCGCCATCATTAGTGGTGAGGGTGATGAAGCACGCTGAAGTGTGTCATGCTAGTGGTACACTTGTAGTGCCATGCTGGGAGTCAGCTCCCTTTTGGCCTTTGTTGTGCACTGATGGCATGGGTTATGCATCTTTTGTAGTAGATGTAAGAATGGTACCTGCATGTACGCTGCAGGGGAGATCGGGTGGTAATTTGTTTGGAGAGTGCAGGCTTAGCGATCGTCTGCTGGCCTTGAAGGTGGGTTTTTAGTATGACCCTGTGTCCCTGTAAGGGGCAGTTTGGTCTTAGTTGTCACTATGTTTCAAGCTTTCAGCCAGTGTGGTAATATGTTGCCGGTGGCAGGATTGTGTTTTTTGTTCGACCAGTGTGGTCTTGTGTCTGCCGGGGGCAGGATTGTGATTTGTTAGACCAGTGTGGTCTTGTGTCTGCCGGGGGCAGGATCGTGTTTTGTTCGACCAGTGTGGTCTTGTGTCTGCCGGGGGCAGGATTGTCTGCATTCGACCAGTGTGGTCTTGTGTCTGCCGGGGGCAGGATTGCATTTTGTTCGACCATTGTGGTCTTGTGTCTGCCGGAGTGCAGGATTGCATTTTGTTCGACCAGCGTGGTCTTGTGTCTGCCGGGGGCAGGATTGTGTTTTATTCGACCAGTGTGGTCTTGTGTCTGCCGGGGGCAGGTTTGTCTGCATTCGACCAGTGTGGTCATTGTGCTGCCAGGGAGCAGGATTGGGTGTCATTGACCAGTGTGGTCAATGTGGCTGCCGGAGAGCAGTGACAGGCCCAGGGGGCCTAGGTTTGACCGTGGGTCAAACAGAACCCAGGGGGCCAGGTCAACGATGGTTGGACCGTGTGGCCCAAGAGGGTTGGCTTGGTGTAGCCTGGCCGTGCGGGTCAGGGTAGTCTATTGGATTCACTTCTCTTGTTTTCCCATGGTAGATTTGGAAGCGGCAGGGGTTTGGTCGCGACTTGCAGATTTGAAGGACCCGGAGTTGCAGCGGTTGGCAAGGGAGGTCCCGGATACGCTGCTTAGCGGGAAGGCCGATAGTACAGTGAGAAAGTACATTGGTGCCTTCCAGAGATGGAAGCTTTGGGCAGAAGCCAGGCAGGGCGTTCCGAGTTTCCCTGCTCAGGAGGCTCACATAGTCCTCTACCTTCAACATCTTAGCCAGTCCGTGCAGTCAAAATCGGCAATAGAGGAGGCAGTGAATGCACTTTCCTGGCTACATCAGGTATCAGGGCTACCACCGGTGAGCAGTCTACCTTTGGTGCAGGCTGCTCTGGCAGGACATAGGCGTTTGTTGGCACAGCCGAAGGTGAGGAAGGAGCCGGTGACAGCGGAAATGCTGAAGGCGATGGTGGTGGCTGCAGGACCCGAACCTTCCTTGTCGGAGGTCAGGTTGCTAGCTATTTGTTTGGTGGGGTTTGCGGGTTTTATGAGGTGCGAGGAGTTGCTGAAGCTGGAGTGCGCGGACGTGAAGTTTAAGGAGGAGGGTATGGTGTTGAGTATACGATCCAGTAAAACAGATCAGTTTAGAGAGGGTGACTCATTGCTGGTGGGGAGAACAGGTGCTATTACGTGCCCGGTGCAGATGATGGAGAGATATTTTCGTATGGGTCACCTGAATGGAGAGTCGCATGACAGGGTTTTCAGGGCTATCGTCAACTCCAAGGGTGGGGAGACGCTGCGCAAGTCTGGTGGGCTGAGCTACTCCAGGCTGAGGGAGCTGCTGCTGGCGAAGATTGCTATGTTGGGTATGGACCCGCTGCAGTTTGGTATGCATAGTTTAAGGGCGGGGGGTGCAACGGCTGCGGCTAATGCTGGGGTGCCTGATCGGCTGTTTAAGCGGCACGGCCGATGGCGGTCCGAGTCAGCTAAGGACGGCTACGTCAAGGACTCGGCGGGCAGTCGTCTATCTGTGTCTAAGAGTTTGGGGATTTAACTATGCTTGCTTTGCTGTCGTTGTGTGCCTATGTTGTAATGTGCTGCGACGTGCGAATAGATGCTGGCACCAAATGTTGGTCAAGTGGGAAGGGTGATTACCATGTAGGGCATGTGACAGGAGATATATTTCCTGTCAGGTTGAAAGGATTGAATTAGACAGGAAATAAGCTCCTGTCTAAATATAGCCTGAATGGCGATTGGTTGGAAGGGTGAAACACGTGGTCGGAGGGTTGATAAGGGAGTGAAGGGGTTATTGAGTCATTCTAGGCATTCTAAACGCACGTGGTGTGGCTTGCAGTTTTTTCCCCTTGTATTGTGAGCACTTGCAGGTGATCCTTGACAGACATAAAGCTGATGGAGGGAATCTGACGAAGAGGAGCTGTTTGTTGTTGTATCTGTGTGTATGTGGGAGAGCAGTTTAGTTAGAAATGTTTTTGCCCCAAATGGTGGAATTTTTTCCTTCAGAAGGTTTTTTCCACGGGGTTTTTCCAAGATCAGGTGTGGGCTCACCTGTTCTAAATATAGTTAGCTAGGTTTTCTTTATGCCCACTGCTCTTGTGTGTGTGTTATGTGTGTTATGTGTCTGGTTATTGGGTTCTGCTGGACAATCAGGACGGTGGTTCGGTATTGGATGACTGCGGTGTGATGTCAGGACTGAGTGGTTGAAGATTGAGTGGCCGATCAGTTGTGTATATGCTTATGCGTTGTTGGTGGATCCTATGTTGTAATGTGCTGCGACGTGCGAATAGATGCTGGCACCAAATGTTGGTCAAGTGGGAAGGGTGATTACCATGTAGGGCATGTGACAGGAGCATCAACATTTCTATTCAAGTTCAACAATTTAAACATCATTTTATTTATAATAAAATAGAACTAATACTGTATAAATTGTGCCTGCAGTGAATAAACTGTGTATGTGCATGTCACTTACATCTGCATAACCATTCAGCAAGTCAATGGCAGATTGGTGATGTGCCCTTCTTGCCAAATCCAATGGTGTTTCCATAGCCTGTGATGCATCCATGATTAAACAATCAGTGACACAGAAATCTCAATACGAATGCATCACATGAATGAATAATACATGCATAAACATTGCCTTCATTATGTACCTTGTTTAGTGCAGTTATGTCTGCCTTTCCTTCATTATACAGTATCTTGATAATTTCTGTGCGGCCAAGTGCAGCTGCCCAGTGCATCGGTGTGTATCCACCCTATATGGGCACCAAACGTGAGTGTGAGAAACCATATCATGTCATTCATTAATCATGCTCTTGGCGGGACAACTAATTCTACACAGCCAGTATAAAAGATTGATCCGTTTTATCCTGACCCCTTTGGAATATTAGTATTAGATGAATCAATTCGGAACGTAAATGTGAAAGACCATTTAAACAATGATTGTGTATATTAGTTTCAGTGTGTTGTGCAGTGTACTTACAGTGTTAAAGTATATTTGGCATATCTACAAATATGGGAGAAATACAAAGTATATATGTATATAAGATTTGGCGAGGAAGCCGCTCTAAATGCTGGGGGATTTTGGCATTGATCTCCAGGTGCATGGTCTCAATTAGGGTGCATAATTTCCTCTGAATATAGGTTTTGTTTTCAAATAAGTACTTCTAATACACTAATTTGAGTTTTTTGGAACTGAAAATCGATTTTCGGTATCTATCTCTTATTTGACACTATGGTCGGGGACCAAGAAACTAGGACATATCTTCAAAAATGGTACCAAAGCATCCAGGGGTTTGCATCCTTGTGGGGACTACAGGCACCTCAATGATGCCTCACTACCTGACCAGTGCCCAATGCACCACATTCTGAATATCTCAACCTTCTTTGCCATGCAGCAAGAACGTTTTCTCCAAGATTCATATGCTAGAGTACCATGCACAGGTTGTTAGTTGCCACTGAGGATATGATTAATTTATACGATGCATATGGAGAAATGAGCAATCACCAAGTTGTAGAAGTCTTGATTCTGATATTCCATTGCATGATTTCTGTTGTGCTTATTTAGAAAGACAAAATAAGTTTTTTTTTTGTGAATTATCCGTGACCTGTTTTTCTAAAATTTTAATATTGAAGAATAAGGGCTATTAATGATGCACAGCAAAAATCTATACTTGATAATTACTAACTAGACCACGATGATACCTTTACTTGTGGCAATGGAATCTTGCTCAGTATCCTATGTCATTACATTCTAAAGAAAAATACCCCCTTTATATTGAAAGTTTTGGTCCTGGAGGCAAAATAGTGCTTTCCATACACAAGTACCCATTTTTCCTGACCTAATTACAGTATTCTACCAGCTATAAATCTTGATTCATGATGGGTTTCAACAGATTCCGGTTCACTATACACCAGTGTGTTTTACTGTGGCTAAACCTCTCAGTTCCTGGAGGATTTATATTGTAATGGCCACTGGTGCTGATTACTATTAAAAATGGAGGTCAATGCCATATATGGCGTTACTCTTATAACACCCCCTCGCTCGTCCACCAGCTCCAGTGGAAAAATGGCACCCTCGTTCATTGGCCAAATGTTGAAGATTTTATCAGATGCAAGACGGATGTTTTTTGACAACGGATTCAGAATGTTGGTGAAAAGTTGACCTAGTTCATGCACCAAAGACGCACGCAACCTAAACCATAAGCTCCAAATATCTTCCTCAGACCGCTGCTGTGCAGCTGTGTTTAGTACCACAACAAAAAGACTCTAGATGTACTTCCTTGATCCTTTCTGTAAGTTCCCTATTTATTTATTTTTATCTTCTTACTCCAGACTCAAGTCTGTGACATTCTGATGGGAGGAATGGGGACAGCAGGTTCCCCACAGAATTTATATCCCAAGCTCGACAGGGGATATACTTGCCACACCCCTTCCCCATCAGATAAACTCAAGTGAGGTAGAGAATAGACTGTAGCTTACCACATCCACCCAACACATATTAAATTTTAAGTCTACAACTACAGGGCTAGGGAAAGCAATTCAGTGGCATCCACATGGTACAGGGTCATTGGAATGGGTCAAGTTTTCAGGCCATGACCTGACCACTTTTCACCAGCCTGATTGCAATATAGTATGAAAACGTATATTTTTATTGGTCCCATTAGTTATTATTCTTTTATTTGCTTTTTCTATTACAGATTTAATAGTTTATCTGGCTTGGTATGCATATAGTCAACTCATGGATTGCAACAAAGTGACCACAATTCTCATTTACCGGATAGCAAAAAGCTTAATGAAGCAGCTAAGTTCAACTTGAATATTAAGGGCAAAACTTCAGTGGCACAAAATAAAAAGTGCTTTTCCTATCATCCTGACCCATGTAAATTGGCGGGCAGGGGACTGGTGCCCTCCCTCCAACCCTCCCCCTGTTCTCTGCTGGCCTGACCACTCTTTAATTGCTTCCAACGGGCAAGTCTGCAGGTGGCCTTGTTGCTGTATTAAACCTGTGCAGCCACATCTACAAGGCACATTAAGTTATAATTACATCAACCCCAACCCCCTTGACATATAGTTAACATGTATTGTTGGTACTTTATTATTAATAGAATTTTTACCGTAGTCCACTTCCTGTACATACATGTACAGTACATGTAACCAGTCCATAGATTATACAGACTACAATCTATGCCAGATCCCATAGATACCAGACCTCTGTACACAGACTAACCATTATCCTGCAGGTCTGATAGCTATGGTAATCAGAGCAATCTCTCTTCTACAGAGGATATCATTGGATATGGCAGCAGGTCCATGTAAGTGTACACCTTTTGTGTGCCTGTGCATGTATGTATGTGCAGGATTAAACACCTTCTTAGTTTATTTAGCTTGCTCACTGTCCTGTACTAGTATCAGTTTTCTTATGGAAAGGCAAGGTTATATGTACATGTATTAGGCCAAGCCGGGCAATGGGCATACATATACATCGGGGCACACTGGCATACATACATGTACGTTCGGGCATACGATTAGAGTGTGGGGGGGAGGAGGGAGATAAATTTGTAGGCATGCAGCTATACATACCTACAGCCATGTGCATGTGTGTGTGGTAGAGATTTGCAGATCTTATGCTTTCAGGCTTTTCTACGAGTGACAGCATGCCTTGCAAGACCTTTTGCTGAGCTGTTACATGTACACATACCATCAGTTGCTTTCCAACCACTGGGGTTTTAAGATTAATGCAATTACGTAATGTGACTCGTAAAGAACTGTATCGTTTGTACAGCATTTCCGACAGTACCTCCTTGGACGGGAGTTCACTCTTCGAACAGACCATGGATTGTTGGTCTGGATTCGGAACTTTATAGAGCCTGAAGGTCAACTTGCACGCTGGCTAGAACAACTTTACCGTTGTTCATCGTCAAGGATCGCGCCATTGCAACGCAGACACGCTCTCCAGAGATCCTTGCCAACAGTGTGGTCGAGAGAATGAAGACTATGAAACAAGTCATGCAGGGTGACAATACTGTGATTGCAGATATTGTGTCATCGCCGTTCCAGATGTGTACTCCCAATGTAATGCGTAAATTGCAACTTCAAGATGAAGCTACTGGACCAGTCTACTGTACAGTGCTCGATCGCAAGACATTGCCTGCAGACGTATCTAAGTCATGCGGGATTTGGGAAAGTTGTGTTTTGATGCAGCACTGGGGCTCCCTCAACATCTGAAATGAGGTTCTCTGGAAAAATGCATTCATAAGTGTCGTGATTGCTTGCAGCTCGTATTACCGGCCAGGTTGCAGGTGAATACCCTTCGGGACATGAAGGCACCATGCATTGATGGTAATCTTGGTGAGAAAAAATGCTACACAGACTCAAAGAGCATTTCTACTGAGCAGGATGTACCGAAGCAGTCAGAGATTGGTGCAGAACCTGCATTCGTTGTACAACGAGGAAGACAGCTGCTCCGAAAAGAAAGGCGCCCCTACAGACGACATTACGAGCTGGGTATCCGATGCAAATAGTGTGTGACGATATCATGGGACCCCTTTTTGAGACCGAGGATAGCTGCAAGAATGTTCTGGTAGCCTCAGATTGTTTTACTCGGTGGGTAGATGTGTATGGAATACCTACTCAAGAGGCCACGACTGTAGCCAAAAAGCTTGTAGACGAAATGTTCTGCCGTTTCTCTCCCCGAACAATTTCACAGTGATCAAGGACGTCAGTTCGAGTCAGAGTTGGTGAAAGAAATATATGTGCTTCTGCAGATCAGAAAAAAGCATACTACGCCACACCACCCCCAATGCAACGGGATGGTGGAGAGCTTTAATAAAACTACGTTGGACATGCTAGCCACAACAATTGGCAACCACGGTTGATTGGCAGCATCGATCTATATCACATACGTAAGCTCTGCCTGGCTTATAATTTGAGCATTCATTCTACTACAGGCTTCAGTCCGTTCTTCTTGATGTTTGGTTGCCAAGTCAAACTACTGAACGATTTATGTATGGAACTAACCGGACGGAGCCGGGCACCACTGCAGGTTTTGCGCAGAAGTTGAAGGAGAGTTTGCAAGAAGCGTACAAGCTAGTGAGAGAAAGATGCCAAGTTGAACACAGAAGAAAAAAGATGCTATACGATGAGAGAATCCACGGGAAACCATTCAGTCCCCGGTGACTTGGTATGGCTCCATTCACCAGCAGTTCCTTGCGGACGATCCAGAAAGGAAAGGGCCGCTGAAAGTCGCTGAACGCCTGGGCGAGAACAACTACAAAGTCATAAGCCTTCAGGGTCGAAACAAAACTCAAATTGTTCACTTCGACAGGCTGAACCCGTGCGTGACTTCTACCGCTGAGGATCCACAGAACAGCAGACCGTCTGCAAAGCCCGAGGTACAAATTGATTGCCAACCAACAGGAAAGAATGCAGAGCTGCTGAAGACCAGTGGCAGAATAACCAGCTCCAGAAGCTGCCCCCCCTCCACCGCAAGAAATTAACATCCAATGATGGTACCATGCAGGATGAAACTGACATCTCTCAGATCGTTATGGACAGTGTAATGCAAATATCTCTCTGCGCATGTGCATGTGTACATACGCGTCGGATGGGCTCGAACTTACCAAAACATTTGCATGTGACATCGTGTGCGCACTCATATGTATAAATTCTCTATTTTTTGTGTTCTTAGTCAGACTGCATTTACACGTGTTATTGTATATCCTTTTACGCGCCACTTTCAGTGACGTCCCTAGAGCTTCTTTTCGAACTCCTTTCGTAAACCTTGCAACCTTGAATGGTTGCACATATTCAGCAGCGGGCAAACCCCACCACTAGAAATTCCTTTCGTTACCCTTTCAACTATCGGTGTGCACATAAATTAAGTTTGAAATTGAAATGGAAAATAGAAAACGCAGTGATGAAGCGACGTTTTCAGTGGATATTATACATAGGTTCGACGGATAAAGTCGCGCTAGACGTAGTTACTATAAATAGCTTTGCATTCGCATTAACTTGAGTGGCCAAAATGGCGGCGGTGGAATGATTCAAAAGAGTAAAATTAATTATTAGCCTAGTAGAAAGTACATGTATACATTGCTCGTGCTGATCTTCATGTTGATAGGACGTGGCACAAACCTCAATCACCTTGGTATAGTTTTAATGGGAGTTTCAATAACTCAGAGCGGTATCACGTGGCGTAATTATGTCACTATAGGTATCAAAGTGCAACTCTCCGTAAGCGCTGTGGCATTTATAGACTAAGTTATAGTAATTAACATCAAAGTATATAGGATAGCCTGGGCTTAACTGCCCCTATATGGACCATATCCAGATGGTACCTTGCACACCCTCCAATGGTTTCATCCACCTCCTAACAGTGATTGATTGTTTCTTAGCTTGAGAAGACATTCACATCAATGATACAGTCAGCACCCACCATCTGCGCCTAAAAGTTAGCTTCTCACTCGACTTTCATGCATTTTTTGTTTGTCGTATTACAGAGGATCAAAATATACCTCATCAACTCAGGGCACATCAGCAAATATAAAATGATTTATACATGTGTGTAGTTAGTTGCACATATATAGCTATGTTATGTTATCACTGAGAGAGCCTTTACGGTGACTGAAAGAAGTTGAACCTGATAAAGGATTTGTAAAAATGTAAGATTTATGCAAAAATAATGGCATGAAGATAATTTTTGCGACAGTGCTAACTTTTTATCCAATGCCCTGAAATACGTTTCAAAATTACATGTATGTAAGAGAATACTATATGACTCACGAATTGTGTTCTCTAACCACATTTCAACCTCTAAAATGAGACACTTTGTAATCAAGACTTGTATGCATATCAGAAGTGTTCCACTATAATTAAAACCTCAATGCACATCTACAGTGTATTCAATATAACAGTGCATCTTGTTCTGCATAGGGTGTATACATTAATACATTATTAGATAGCTAACCTGTGTTTTTATAGAAACATCTGCTTTCTTTTCACACAGCAATTGAACACATTTTACGTTTCCTCTCCATGATGCAAGCAGAATTGGAGTTCGATTCCACTTTCAAACAGAAAATGTACACAAAAGGACAATCACAATGAATTGAACTAGAAATACACATGTATAACATAGTGACAGTGATTTTATAGCATATATATGGGAGCGTCATTGTGACAAATTTCTTTATTAGTCAGCATAATATAAATTCATGACAATATTTTAAATCGACGGCAGAAATAATCAAGGATAATTAATTTATCTTGTAAAATTTCAATAATTATAAAATAATCAATATACTTCAAATTCAATGTGTGTGTGCAAAATGAATCATAATGCTGTGATTAGTTAAACATTGTGTTGAATTCATTTCATTTTTATGGGCTTATCAATTTCACAGTTAATAACTTACCCTTTTATCAACTTCATTTATCATTCTCTTGCTTTTTAGAATTTCATTTTGTAGTAAAGATTCCAAAACATCACTGTAACCACCATCTGCTGCAGCGAGAAGCACTGTGAATGTTTTCTGAAGAAGGTAGTGAAGAACTATCATTTTAAAATTAGTATTCTTCTAATGTTTTAGCAAACAAACTTTGGATTTAAATTACTTTATTATATACATGTATATGGAGGCTGCTTTTCGTTCTTTTATGTGTAGTGAATTGCAATATAGTTAATATTGTATGCACTGTGTGCATGTATACGTGTAATAACAATGAACATGAATAATACTATGTGATTAATTTCATTTTTCAGGTCAAAGTAAGGGATGTATAGTAAAATTAATTTATTTTTAACAGAGAGAGGAAGAGAATAATAGACTAAGTGGAGGACAGAGAATGTGCACTATTGGCATAGTTAAGCACATGATGATATGAAGGGACAGACCGTATCCTATCATTTGTTGAGTATAAAGGTGACCCATCAGGTGACATTGCATGTATACCTATACATAGAATAAATTATTATTCTTTTAAAGTATTTTGAATACCATAATGTTCCAAAATATTTGGGATTCAAACTTCATGAAAGGGCATCATGACTGGGTCACAGTGTAATTTACAGGGCTAAAATATGCACTTATTGATGCAAGAAAATGGGTCACTAATTGTTTTACGAATCTAAAAGCATCTCAAAATATCTTTGGAACAGTATGGTAGTGTAAATGAATGAAATAAAATTATTGTTACAACTAGGACATACATTTTTGTCCACTTGCTGAACATCTGCTTCCAACTCCAAAAGCTTCTTAACAGCCATATTCTTACCTTGTGCTGCTGCTATATACAGTGCTGATTGTCCATCCTGTCATATAATCATTGCCAGTATAACAATGTACTTATTAATTTTGCTTATATACATGCCATAGGTGATATCTACAAATAGCTAATACATGTATGCACAAACAGATATGCAAACAAATTTCACATCAGTATTAAATGGGCTGGGTTTGATAACCTCACTGGTTAATTTCATCCCATTTTATTAAATGTAGATTAACCAGGATTACAAAGTGATAATATTTTCAGTTGATACCATCCCCCTAAGACCATTAATCTAACTGTCATATGATGAGTGCTGTCAAAATTTATGCTATGTTCATTTTGGACATACATGTAAAGTAGGATGATAACATTTCCAAACAAAGAAGATTATATGGAAGATTACTGTGTGTCTGTGAATGTACCAATTCCATGCTCTGTTGAATTATAAGGTCCCAAGCACTATTTGTTTTGTATTGTGCAAACAATAACACATGAACCTAAGTAACAATTTGTAATCCATACATCCAAGTCAGATATTAATGATATTCATTACTGCATTAGGGACCCTGTATTACCATGTGCCATTAAACATATTGCACTGATGCGAATTTTCTGTTGGTATATCAATCGTGCAGACATTGCAAATACTCAGATAATGAATGAGACATTCACCCCTAGAACTACTATGTCCTTATAAGTTATTTGATAAATTCATTGGTTTGTGCGTTATTGGTGCAACATTAACTTGATAATCTGCCTTGCTGCCCTTTGGACCATGAGCAAATCACAGTCTGTCTGAGTTTAAATAATAAAGGACAACTAAATATATCTTCAGGCATAAATTACCAAGAATGCAATTTAATCTGATATTTACAGGATGGAGATTCAAAATGAAGTCAAATATTTTTCACATGCAAGTAAATGCACATTATAATGTATATGCCAAGCCCTGTTGTCACTAAACGATGTGAGTGAAAATACTTATCAGTTGCTAATCAATAATAACTATTCAATTTTGCAATCAACAACTCAGTAGCCCATGTGTGAAGCAAATATGTGCATGGAGATATAGTTCAATTACAAGAAATTTCATTTACATTTGTCTCAAAAAGAGTACCATATAATGGAGTTTAAATATGTTGAAAGCATTCATCCATTGATACAGCAAATACAGAAAAGAAATGGATAATCACTAAGCTGAACTGGGCATGGGACACTCTAAATAAAGCTGCCGATTGAGAAGGCAAAATTCAATAAGTAGTGTCCGCGACTACTAGTGATGGGCAATAGAAAGTACTCCAAGTATTCATGTTCACCACTTAACAAATTTGAAACTTCACTGAGTTGTTGAAACTTGACTTCTAAAGGAATAACATTGACCTTATCCAGGAATATAAAACTTGAATTAACTGATTCATTACTTTACAAAACAAATGTATGCACCCTTCAAAAATATAACAAAAGGTTACGTATTTGTATATTTATGAATACCTGTGAAATACAAAACTCACAGAAATGTACATTTCAATGCTACTGTGTGTACACAAATTTACCGCATTTTCCGTATTAAGAATCTCTTTATTGTGGGTCACCAAAGCTATAATTATATCCACATTTCCAACGAATGCAGCCATATGCAGTGCTGTCCTTCCATTCTGAATTGGAAACAAAAATGTTAGAATGTAGCAATTTCCTTATTCATATAGCCACTCTCCATCATTTAGAGAAACTAATCATTGTGTAGAATTGTGGCATATATGAATATAAATATTCAGATGCATCAGATTGTTGCTTACGCAGTAAGGTTAATACAACACAGCATCATGGAGTTTGAAAAATGCGTTTTCATTGAAGAATATTTAATGGTGCCCAAACTACTCATAAAGCAATTACATATGAGTGCATGTATGACACTGTGTGTGCAACAATTGTGAGCAATTAGAGCACAATAGAGAAGAAATAATGTTTTAGCACTGTGGGAAAGTGTCATATAGCTCACAGAAGTTTGAGAAAGCTATCTATTGTGAACATAGATATATATGTAATGGACACAGAGTCTAACATAGGATAGGACTTGTTCAAGAATGGTATTGTCATAGCCACACGGGGGAAGAAGACCTTGGCGCACAAGGATTTGGTTTTTGAATGACATTAGAGCAGATGCAGGTGGTCGTAATACTATGTGTACATGGGGAGAGCGTAGGTGTTGTGAATATGAATATTGAAGACTGGCATTTGCAATAGAGGTCGCTGTCTCTAGCACAATTACCAATATTGGTGTTGCTAGGGTTGGATATGCCCAAGTTGGCTAGGTTGGTTGGTGGAAGGTTACAGCGGAAGGAAAGGACGGTCCTGATAAGGCAGACAAGACGGACAGGAAGGAGAGAAGAGAAGGTTGGACCAGAGGAGAGTTTCAAGTGAAGTCGGTCAACTGGCTATAAATCGAGTCGAGCGGCGAGTCAAAATTTGTAATCGGGCCGTAATATTTATACTGCCCAACCAATAATTATTAATTTAACTGATGTCATTGGTTAAATAGCGAAATACCAAATAAGGTAGTTCATCCTCGATGTGATATACATCTAAATGACCTCTAGGGGCACCCTGCGGATACAGTCTGAAACGATTGGTACTATTGCCGTTATTCAAAACCGTTCCTAGCTCAAGTTATACGTGACAGAACGACGGGACTATGATTTTTGGGACTAGGTACGAGGAACTGATTTGAGCATCCTTTCTCTAACAGCGCACCGTTTTGTGTCATGCAACCAACGTCAAACTGTAGAGCTTAATGTTTTCGTCCGATTGCGACGAATAGGTCAGCAATACGTTTCTCCATTGTTCCTCTAGACGCGTGTTACGTTTTCTTAATTATATTCATCAATCCCCAATCAATCCTTCTGTACATGGAACTTTTACATGTACGCTGCCGCCAGTTCCGATAGACAAGAAGTGAAAGCTTAGGGACGCATCAAGCAGGACTAATAAAACCATCAGCAAGTGGTTGGGCAATGACTTTTTGTTAGGGCTAACTTGAAGCTAAGGGCATGAGCTCAAACAGTAATACTGAAAGGCAACATAGATGAAAAGCCAAGTTTATCAGGATCCCTTACTCACAATTGGCATGTGCCAGTTGCTAGGCATCTCATAAGCTTCACAACACACTTTGGACTGTCCCATTGTCTAATCAATGCTTTTCTTCACAAAATGAGCCATGCCATGGCAATGCAGCTAGCATTCGGCATAACATTATCTGAATTCAAGGGAAGCGAGATGAAGAGGGCTGAATGGCTCTCTTTGCCATGTGATGGTATGTTTTTGAGAATGTATGTGCGTTGTATTGTGCTGTTATGCTAGTCACAATTCTTCATGATTAGACCCAGAGGCATACATTTACACTGTAGCTAAAGAATGGACTTCATATACCGGGCTGTATGTTGCAATACTCTGTCTCGTTAACATGCTTGTAATGCACAATAGAATTGAGTGATTTTCAATAAACTATTTGAATATCTTCTTCATTGGAGGCAAGCAGACTTCGCTGGCTATACTAGTGATGAAAGTTACTGAATAATTTGTACGAAATTATCATTTTAAACGTGTGTACAGTTGCCACAGTTGGAAAAAAATATTCTTTTTCCTGCTTTGTATTTATGCATAGTCATAGTCATATGTAGCTTGCACTACTTTTTCGATATCTTATAAGTTTATATTCTTTAGCAAGAAAACATGGACACAATAAAATAAGTAATAAGTGGTACTTACGATATCTTGTAGGTCTGTTTTTGCTTTTGCTTTCAGTAAGGCACACACCACATTACAATGATTATTACGACTTGCCACCATCAATGGGGTTACCTTGTCCTGCAAAATCATAAGTGTTTAGAGTCACACTTTGTAAGCTAAATTGTATCTGTGTCAAATGCTGGCACACATCATCTGTTTATGTACTGCACATAGGAGGAGATACCACATGCATGACACCATACATGTTTATGTGTAGTGTATAGCAAGTACTGTTCAATGCATTTTTTATTTACATTACTTTTTGCATCCTACACCCTCTCTATACACACTGGTTCTCTCAAGATTATAAAATCTGGTTGGTACAAGCAAATAGAGACATTGGGCTAATTGATCCAAAATGTAAAATAATAATGTATGAAAAGTGCAATAGATTGGCAAGAAAGTATCTGCACATGCTATATAAAGATCTTCCCTATTGCATTACTTTTTCATCATACTTGTTTTTATATTGATGATGATATTGAAACTAGAGTTTTTTTAATTTTATTCAGTCGTCTTATTCATTCATTTAATAAGAGCAGACTTTCATCAAAGGATATAAAATTTTGTATTCCTGCAACAAAAGCTGATAAATTGAATTGTGCTGTAAAAAAGATTGATTGACTACTGGAGGAGGAACACATTGCACCTTTATGGTCCTCATAATTTTGTATCGCTTATTAATTAGACACACTATAGAAATTGCAACATCAAATTGCTATGCATGTGGTGATTATTTTACTACAGATTGAATAGTTTGACAAAGATTGATTGAACCAAGCACTCCTGCAGAAGGGAACACTATACACCAAATCCTATAATACACCATTTTACAGTGTAAAATAGAATGTAGCCTTGTTGACTTGTATGATACATACAAGCATATTTATATAATTGGTATAATTAATAAGAACCGTTGCCGCGAAGTGACATAATGTGCATGTAATGATACAAGCAATAGAAATGTAGAGCTTGTGTTTAAATGTATGGACAATTAAAAATCCTGCATTACGAGTCTGTGACAGATAGTCCTACTCCTAGTGCATACGAATCACTGTGTAGAGGACATTTCAGACGTCTAGTTTGGTTCCTTTGCATTGCAACAATCCAATATCGGAAGTTTCGTATATAGGATTTGACCCCAACTATGAATGACATTAAAAACACACGACTTGCTTCTAACGAGACTCCCGACGATTGGATAATTTAGATTGTTGTTTGAATCAAACGAGAAGATAAAAATGAGCAGTGCCATCGTTGTTTTATGCATGTGGCAAACCGCGCGGTTGTAGAGAACAAAAGGGTACTGCCCGTCCCCCGGAATTATCCTCCTCCTCCTCCTTGACAACGCATAACTCGGGACAGGAACACTTTTAAAGAATGAAAATTGCGCCAATAGCTGCAGAATTGGTCGGCATTATCGCTTTTGTGATTAAATAATCTCGAGCTATGTATTGACAGTTGTGTTATAGCAACTACCAAATAAGGTTTGGGTAGTACAAAAAGCTACACGTGTCTGACAGGACTCCTGGCACAAGATTAATTTAGAATTTGTCCTTACCAAACAAGAAAATTACAAGGATATATAATGTAATCTAATTAATGTATACAGTCTACAATGAAAAACCTCTGAACAAATTGATACCAAGCGGAGAGCAGAGCCCGAAAAGTAACGAACCGCTTGAATACGAGAAGGATAAAGCAGAACCTGAAAAAAAAAAAAACGGACCGCTGAATGTGAAAAGTATAAAGCAGTCGAGCGAATCAGAAAAGAAATGGACCACTGAACGCAAAAAGTATCCAGCAGAGCCAGAAAGAGACGGGTTGCTAAAAGGCAATTATTTTGGAAGAGTTCTGAACCTGGTTGCTTGGCGAAGAGAGTGTGATACGGGGAGGATTATCTCTGGTTATATACACTGGAATGCCATCGAAAGAGTACTACCGATAAAGTCACCCAAAGGTATGTCGTACACGTACATATACCGGTAGCTACTGTACCTACTGTTACCATTGATATAATGCTCTTAGTACGCGATGTGTGACGATGATTAATGCTGCACACTAAGGTGATCACGTGGCACCCGCACCTTGTGTCTATAAAGCCGTTGTGTCCAATGTATACCCCCCAACATTTAACAGGCATATTTCAGCCCAAGCTGTTGATAGAAGCCATTTGCATGATTGATGCAGTAGCAAATTATTATGACAGCAGCCAAATGCTCTGTTTACATAAGGTGGCTTTTATCTTGATATCCAGGTGTTGCATGTTATTGCATGACTCTGTATTAAAAATCTCACTATGTAACCAATTTTCTATTACAGTGTGCCATCTTGTGTATCAACATATGAGTTTAAGAATTCATGCATATGCAGCAGATTACATGATTTTGTGGCTATACACTTAGTAGTACAAGTAAATAAAAACATTTTCTAGGAGAAAGTTGGTGGGATATAGGATTTGATGGCATTTGGTGGTGTAAAAAGCAAGGAAACAAGGTCTTATCAGAAGGGAAAATGTAATAGTCCTATATTTAGCACATTTCTAGGGCATGTGTTGTTTCTGTGCTAAATATAGGACTATTACATTTTCCCTTCTGATAAAACCTTGTTTCCTTGCTTTTTACACCACCAATTGCCATCAAATCCTATATCCCACCAACTTTCTCCTAGAGAATGTTTTTATTTACTTGTTTCATAGATTTTTTTTCTATGTACAACGGGTTGGGTGACGTCATGTGGGTGCAATTTGCTAAGACATGTAGAACTATGAACGAAGCTAAGCAATCCGATATCAGAACTAAAGTTTTAGTTAAAGGTGGGATGCGTGTTTTAATCATTCATGAAACCTTTCCTTGCTGTACTTAGACCATCCATTATCATTAGCGCATTTGGCATAATATTTACATTAGTAGTAGTAGTATACATATATATTGTCCGAATAATAGTTCACATTACGGTCTCGTCTTTCACCGCCTCTTCCAAGTCGCCATAGATCTTCCTTCTCTTACATATACTCGTCCTCTATCTCTCCCATCTCATCCTCTTCCACCTCGTCCTCGTCGTCTGCCATCTCGGCCTCGTCCTGGACGTGGCGAAGGTGGTGGTGGCCGTGGCAAAGGTGGTGCTGGACGTGGCGAAGGTGGTGCTGGACATGGCGAAGGTGGTGCTGGACGTGGCGAAGGTGGTGCTGGACGTGGCAAAAGTGGTGCTGGACGTGGCGAATGCGGTGCTGGGCGTGGGGAAGGCAGTGCTGGACGGGGTCCAGCACCGCCATCATCATTGCCATCTCCCCGTCCACCACCGCCTTCTAAATCCCGCTCTATTTCCATTACTTCGTCTCTCGTGATGACGTACTCCATATGCTGTGATGTGAGCATGTGCAGATCTGGTACGCACCTTTTGTGCTAACCATGGGTGCGTCTTGCAAAAGGCATCATTTAACTGAACTAGTAAAGTGCTATTCTTAAGAATAGCCTTTTCGAGGCCACCCTTATACTTACTTAGTACAATATCCTTTGGTTCGTACAGAGAGTAGCTACAGTGAAAAAGGAAGTGCGTACATGCAACATTATGGATGTGCTAAACTATATACACCAAGGCTTGAAAGTTGTACTCTTACATGCAACAGTTGCCCACTAAAATAGTTTCATGCCATGAAATCCAATGTAAACTGAAGCCATTCTGATTCAATGCACATATGATATCAGCAAGCATGACATTTGCTACATTGCGTCACATTGCACTAAACAATAACTGTATGCATCTCATAGGTCTCTTCCAACATTACATAACGACACTGACAAAAGGCAACGCTGACGCAACGTTTCAGCTAATGTCATATGCAAACCAAGCTTAATATCTAAGGTAAGAGTAGGTTACTACATTTACATACCTTTGTCGGTAGTACTTTTTCGATGGCCTCGTTGGTTTTACACGGTACTACGCTTAGCCTTCCAGTACCGCACTCTCTTCGCCAAGCGAGCACATTCAGGACTCTCCCAATAATGTTTCCTTTTAGCGGACCGTTTCTTTTCTGGGTCTGCTTTATAACGTTCGCGTTCAGCGGTCTGTTTCTTTTCTGGGTCTGCTTGATACCGCTCGCGTTCAGCCACTTCAGCGGTCTGTTTCTTTTCTGGCTCTGCTTGATAGCTTTCGCGTTTAGCTGAGTGACCGTTTCTTTTCTGAGTCTGCATGATACCGCTCGCGTTCAGCGGTCTGTTTCTTTTCTGGGTCTGCTTGATACCGCTCGCGTTCAGCGGTCCGTTTCTTTTCTGGGTCTGCTTTGTAGGATGCCCGTGCCGATTCTAAAACATCGTCTCGAACTTCAAGGTATTTCGCTCGTTTCTTTTTCTGACGTGAAGGCATTTTTGAGGAAACAACTTCACTAACAAAAAGGTTTCACACCATTGAATCACCCGAAGAGTTTTTCCGCCTTTAGCTTTATACATATCGTGCATTTATTTTTAGATATCTAATTATACGTCTTGCCTAAGACGTATAATTAGATATCTTACATTATACGTCTTACATAAGCCGTATAGTCGTATAGTCGATTGTTGACCAATATATAACATTAACTATTTCATCCATAAAGGACCTCTTCCAGCCAATTCTGAAGCTATTGGTGAAAATTACATCGTTTAAAAGTGTTCCTATCCCGAGTTGTGCATTGCCAAGAAGAAGGAGGAGACCCGCCCATTGTTCCGGGACTGGGTACGAGCACGGACAGTACCCTTTTGTTCTCTACAACCGCGCGGTTCTACGATATGAAACAAAAACGAAACTGCTCATTTTTTTTTTTAACTTATAGATCGTTTGCTAAAACAAGCTAAATAATACGATCGTCGAGAGTCTTGTTACCTACGGGTCGCGTATTTTTTGAAATTCATAGCCGGGGTCAAATCCTATATGGAAGTTTCTAACGAAACTTCCGATAACACAAGTTGAATGCACTATTCATCTCCTTTACTTCTGTAGCTTCTCCCGTGTGAACCAGGATAGCATGCTAAGGGAGATGGCCTCAGAATGGCTATTCTTAGGAATAGTGTGTTGTTAGGATACCTTTTCAAGACTCACTCATTGTTTGCAGCTGTTATTGATGTTAGTCAATAGTGCAATTGCATTGCTATAATAAGGCGCAATGATCAGGGCTTATTATAGAAAGGTAGCAGATGAATTTCTACATGATGTTGATGCTATTAAGGCTGTAACGGATCGGATCCGAATTCGAATATCTTATCCGAAAGGCCAACGGATCGGATTCAGTTTCATTACATTAATCATTCAGATTGATGTTTCAAAGTCGGAACAGATTCGGATTATAGCCCGCCCAATCCCATCGGATACTAACACGCATATCTGAATATCCGGTGGTCTGGGACCGAGGGAAAGCAGCCATTTTTTTGCAGATTCAACAGTCCGCGTGCGTCTAGTATTTTTGGCAAAAGGCGGTTGACGATATGTGAAATAAACGTAGGCTTTTATTTCTTCCCTTTTTTTGTACTTAATGCATTTTAATTTTTGCCACCGCTCTCTTCCAATTAAGGCATTTCCCCCTTGCTCGCTTTGTATATGAGGTGTGCGTCAGTCCGGTGTGCGTATTTTTTTTTTTCTTTTACAAGCATTGGTTTCATTTCTCATGTAGGTTCGAGACAGGTTAGCTAGAAACATTAATCCAACCAAGTTTGTCACATTTAGAGTTCGTCAGAATGTTTCATAATGTAATTTTATAATATTGTGCAAGGATAGTAAAGTTACAAGAACATTCTCTTTGAGAAATGGAGTAGAATGTAGGATTGGTCTGGATGGTGTAAAAAATAAATAAACACTAGATTTGGTAAGACCACATGCAACGAAAACTGTCCTACAATTTAGCAGAATGGTCTTCATTGATCGAAAACCCACGCCCATGGAGCCAATCCTACATAGGACCCACTACCGTGGGTCCAGATATTCAGATATCCAATGACAATTATCTTCAGATTCAGATCATGTACCCTGGATCCGTCTGCTAAATCAGATCAGATTCAGATTCATGCCTCAAAACTAAACAGATCAGAACAGATTATAATGCCAAATCTGATCTGATCTGATCTGCTAAAGCCTTACATGCTATTAATGGAATTAAAATAGCAGGTAGTGAGTGACATTGTGGCCAGGGTAAGGTATCATACTGAGGATACGTTAATGTATATTACTTATTATAGGATGTGAGCAAATATTTACTTTTCTGTTTCAGAGCCCCGACCATAGTGCCCTTCTACTTGGATGATCCAGGTATGAGAAGATTGCAAACTTATCAGAGAACGAGGACAGGCAAGAGAAGGCAATGGAGGACAGGCTTGTTTCCTTGCTTTTTACACCACTATAGCCTTCAAATCCATATACCACCAACTTTCTCATAGAGAATGTTTTTAATTACTTGTGCATGTAAATACCAGGTGTTCGAAATGAATGTAATGCTTTAAAAAAAGAATTATATCTGAAATTCAAAAGATATGCAATATAAAATACACTGACGCACAATTACATACACATAACAATTCATGAGGGCACAATCCTGGTGAGGATAGCTGAAGAAATTGATCTCATGAGGCAGGTGTTAAGCCTTCCGTAAATCTCATTTATGATGACTGATTTAGGCTTGGAGCATGCAATTGCCAGCCTGGATGCCAACTGCGCAAAAGTTTTAACTGCCTCTTGACCCCATGCTCCGTACGTCTCGACAACCAAAGGGATGCACACCCAACCTAATTCCACACATTTAGCATCATTACTGTTGTGTTTTCTTATCTCTGAGGCCTGAGCCGCCACTCCTGAAGACACTCCCGCTTCCGAAAGGATAAGTGAATTTAGCGGAGAGGTCACACAGAAGTCAAAGGCTGCAGGCTTGCCCAGTGACCAATTGTTGACGAGGACATCTGCGGGTCTACTGTGGTCATGGTCTGGAGTTAAATTATTACCTACTTCGAGCTTGACAGGAAGGTGAGCCAGGCGGCAGGAATCTGCAAACACATCTCGCAGCAGGTTATGGCGATGAACTGCGTCTCCCCCTCGTTTGCACGTGGACGCATGGTGGCCTAGTGGATCCAGGATAGAATCTGGGCAGAATGCACAACTAGAGCCACATGATGTGTCTAAACCTAGCCACCATTTAAGGGCTACATTGTATTGGTTTGGTTCGAAATGGAGCCCGAGGCCTTCTGATGGCACAACCGAAAGCCAAGAAGAGGAATGGGGGGCAGAGATGGATAATAGGCGTGCCCTATCAGCGACTGAGGACCTGTTAAATATGCCCTGAAGTTGATAATCATCCAGTTTGGATGAGAGCATCTTTTGATTTATGTTGGAAGATGCGAGGGAGTCCAACGAAATCTTATCAGCTGGTGCTACACATACATTGAACATCTCCACAGCATGGGTGAGGTGGGTAAGAGACTGGAGGCCATAGCTGGATGAACAAACGGAGGCAATGTAAGCAGCTGGAGCATGAAGCATGAGAGAGCGCATACCCAAACCACCTCTACTCAAACTTAGCTGGGCCTGATTCCATGATACATCAGTCAAGTCTACCGAAGTACTCTGAGACAGACAACTTCTAACATCCTGGTCGAAAAGCTCCAGAACTTTGACGGAGAGCGAGGGTGGAGTAGCGCGAGCCAGATGAGATAGTCTGCAAAAGCCACTACAAGTGCGAAGTAGCATTAAAGCTACTTGAGGATCAAGTGCTCCAACTTCTTCTATCTGTAGCATGAGTTGTTTAGCCAAACCATGCTTATGAGAAATAAAGGTGGTACAGAAATCTAGGTCACCAATGGGGATCCCTAAGATTTCAATGTTTCGCTGGTGGGATTGCTTCATTGATGGGGGGAAGTGACTTAGGTCGCTGTGACAAAAAACTTCACATTTATTAATGTTGACATGTAGTCCCAAAGAGTGACCTCTTTCTTCTAAAATAGCCAGCACTCTACATACCTCAGTGCTCGAGCCTGCCACAACACCATCATCCAAATACCAAGCATGGTACAACAGATTGGCACAGCCTGGCTCCAATACAATCTCAGACACTAAGATATTCAACACCAAAGAGAATAAGAGAGGACCGAGAGGATCCCCTTGCTGGACACCACATTCTGAAGTTAGATTCCCCATCGTGTGCCATAAGTATGGGTGCTGGCTATAACACCAATGAGCCCAAGGGTAGAGTTCAGGAAAATGTTTGGCACACTCTGAGAGGAGTGCCTGACGCGACACCAGATTAAACGCATTCTTCATATCAACTTTCAACACTACTAGGTTTTCTTCCAGCCAATGCTTTTCGACACACGCTCTAAGACCATGCACAATCTTTTCTGCTCCCATAGGACATGCCACCCCAAACTGGTGTGGTTGAAAAAATTCAGAGGCCTTAGACCTCACTAACGCACATAAACACTTCCCGGTAAGACGGCGAAGAGCTTCTCCCACTGCAATGGGGCGAATATCAAGCGAAGAACCTTGCTTAGACTTAACCAAAGCAGTGAGATTACCTCCAGCAAGAAAGGATGCTATCATGGGTGGAGCTCTACCAGCCGCAAGGATGTTGACTACACCCTTTAAAGATTGAAGAATCGAGCATGATAAAGGAACCTCAGCTGCGTCTATCAAGTGCTGAATACGCAAACCTGTGGGGCCTGCCCCAGTTAGTTTGGAGAATGATCTTAAAACAGGAACGATGTTAAAATCATGAGGCAACACTGTCTCTGTCGATGGAATAGGGAGGTTTGACGGGCACTCACCTTGAGGGTGTTTGGAAATCAACAGATTCCAAGTGTTGTCATCATCGGGGGCTAAGCCCTGAGATGTTAGCATCTGACAAGCTTTGCTGTAAAGTCCATCTTTGGCTAGAGCTATTGCAGAATCCACCCTTATGAAATTTAGAATTACGTTTTTCAATAAGGCTGGAGTACATCATATGATTAAGTAGCTATGTTAATTGGAATCATGAGATGAACAGCTTATACTTTAAAACTGTTATCATAACAAATTTACAGATTTATCAATATTTATAGGAATTATTAAATCAAGCCATTAAAATACAGATTTTAATTACATTTTAATTGTTTTTAATTACTTGATCTTTGCATCAGTAACTACATAAATTGTTCTAGCCATCTTATTTGTCAATTGATACACACAAAATCATTTAATTTACCAATCTCATATCATGATAAAATATCGATTCTAACAATTTACACTCATTCAGAAATACCCAGGATAATTATAAATGTATACATATACATATGTTGCACAGCTTTCACACATTTTCCAAAAGTGTTTGCATGAGCATATACACAGTGCACATTCGAAAACACTATTTACATACCTCATCAGCCTGGTCAATATCCACTCCTTCCAATTCAATTAGAACATTTACAATATTTATATGTCCTTTGCTGCTGGCAATCCACAATGCATTTGAGTCACCCTATAATATAAATGTGTATTCATTTCATCAAGTTGTATGTGTAGTTGCATTGTATACAACAAATTCAAGATTCGCTGCGCACATCTACCAGCCGCGAAAATGTCTGTGCAGACGATCTATCGCACAATAATTTGACTTCCTTCTTTACCAACGCGTCACTGTAGCCATCAGCAATCCCCTCCCCCCTTGTGGACCTTCTCCAGTCACGGGAGTTAGACTTCCTCTCATTGTAGTGGAGTGCTCTATTTGGAGATATTTTCAAAACGGCCTAGCGTCTTCTACGCAGCGGACTTATAGCTCAGGCTCATAGAGGTTTCTGCACTTCTTTATTAGAGTTATGCGATCCCATGCCCATTCCTGGTATCTGAGCATGTGCTGTGCTGTTCTGGTGCATTTTTGGCGCACGAGAGCCTATCGATTAAAACGTACCTAGCGGCAGTTAGAACTTAGAAGCTGGGCCCCATAGTTGTCTGCGATGCCTATGTTGAAATAAGTCCAGGAGGGCATACAGAGGCTTCAAGTGAGGAATGTCCTGTCAAGGTAGAGAGTACGCCTCCCAATAACCCACGCCATCTGTCATGTTTATTTGTACTTTATAGCTGGTTGCCTATCTAAAAATTAAAGCAAGATCAAGGTTTTTTTTTTAAATATAAAACCATTGAAATGATATTGCCATTTGAGGCTCATGAATACAGGAGTTGTTATGACTTCCATACAAGTCAACTAATAGCATTTAACGGTCCGTGCTGTGTTGTTGTAAAACACTGCGAAAATACTGTTAATTTGTGTACCGAGAGAGCTAGCTATATATTATTGGTTACCCACAAAAAAAACCTGAACTTCTGCTCAGGCTGGTAGGCAAATACTGATTACACAGCGAGAAATCAATAATTGGACCAATATTGACGCATTATTGGATCAGGATGATATCATCCTTGGTAGGCAATATGGGTAACAGTATTGGTTCAATGATTTAGGGGAACATGACCCAAACATGTGTACGCAATATTGATATAACACTGATAAAGTGTTGATCCAACCATGATAGCAGTCTTGTGCCAAGCATGATATACCAAAGTATTGGCCCAATGCTGTTATTACAATATTGGCCCAAGACCATATTACCTTTTAAGGCATCAATATTACCTCTTTATTAGGCATTGAAATTTTATTTGAAACAATACAGATTGCATCACAATAAACTATTCTATTAAGTCCCTTGTTCTCTCTCCTTCTATTAGCACTGCGATCACCATATCCTCGAAGTACCAGAGCAATGGACGGATACTTTGCATCCACTCAACAGTCTCGATGGTCTGTGTACAACCCTATGTTTGGATAGCAGAAGCATTACCACCACATATGTTCACATACCTTGCAGTGTAACTGGTCGTTTGGAAAGCTGTATGACAAATCACCACCCTGGATATTTGCTAATACACACCGTTATTAATTTAACTCACATCCAAGTCAGTGTACTGGTGTTTGGATATCCAAAAGAGTTAGCCTGTGTGGATTCCACAAAAATAAATGATGTTCTCAAGTCAACTCACGTAGCCACACGCATCCAAGTCGCAAGAACTCCATACCGGTAAATGACAACACCAAGCGCACTGGTGTTTCGATATCCAAAAGAGTTAGCCTGTGTGAATTCCACAAAATAAATTACGTTCTCAAGTCAACTCACGTAGCCACACCAGAGATATACCGGTACCTCTGGTCAAACGAATCCAACTCAAAGACAACACCTCGTCCTCATGTAACCTGTCTATCTCCATCGCTTTCTCTTTTTCACCAATTCTCCACGGCACACCCAGATGCGCTCTAATAAGAGGTACAATATGAGAGAATTCCAATAACTTGGCATCTAAATACCACTAAAACGAAAAGGGACCGATACAATCACTCGCTTACCGATTCACACAGAACAGCGCGATATAGTCACTAACAACAAATCCGTGAAACGGCTCCACGTCTAGAAGCTTCCAACAATTTTCACCGTGTGTAGCTATAGTCACTGTAATAGAAGCTTTCACTAGAGACCATATCATTATGTACATAACGATGGCAGGGCATTCACTGACTTTACACACTTGCTGCTGACGGAGGAACGGCTGTCAAATTTTTAGGCATTCAAACAATAATTATTAAAACAATACAGATTATTTGAATAATCGTGAACAAATACTTTTTTGTTAACTCCAACTTTCTCTCTTTCTATTGGCACTGTAGTTACCATTTCCTCAAAGTGGCACCCTTCACTAAAGCAGTCGTGGACGAAGGACACGGCTTTTAACACTTTGCATCCTTCAACTGCTTCGATATTTCGCGAAAGTTCAAACATGGGGCAGTCTGTATCACTTAGTAAAGGTTCACCAATCCTGATGAACATGGGCTCAAACATTTGTATAAAACAAACTGTCGATCCAACAGCCAATTTGCAGACTGAGAGTAGAACACCAAACTTAAGCTGAAAAATGATTGAACAGCGCAATTAACCAGTACACATGTACTGTACTTAGACACACCTCACAAGGGACATCCAGTTCAACATAATCTCCTGTGTGAACTAGCTGAAAGGACTGTGCCACAATACCTCTACACTCTGTGGTGACCTTGTCATTGAGTTGCACATGGTGAAAAGATAGCACATATGGTGGATCATGTTGAGCCAAGCCAAAGAGGGTGCACTTCTCCATTCCAGGAACAGAAACAGTAAGTGCTCCAACACTGAGATGGCCAGATTGCTTTGATACCTAATGAATACATGGCTGATTTCATGTTAGAACTGTCTATCTTACCAGACGAGGTGTTCCGGGCTTATAGATCCCTTCATGGGCAGAGAGTTCTTTCACAGATGTCTGGTACAAAAACGCTTGCATTGGCTTAGTTGAACATAACGTTCGCAATGAATCACCACACCTGTATTCTCAAATGCAGATAGATAACATTTATAAATGTCTAACAGATTTTCACCTTTCTTGGCCATATCTCCCTCCATCAATGATGTGCCTGACATGTTCCAGCACAGCAAAGTGTTTACCAATGTCGCGGCTTGGTGCTTGACGGTTACTATAGATGTTCTGTGCCCTGACATCAGAATTAAATGACTCGCATCTTTAAAAAGATTCACTTTCAACTGTAGTAAGAGATACATCAGTATTATACTAACCTTTCAGCACTGAATGCTGATGTTGGGCCATACTGCTCTAAGCATTCAATAAGGTGTAGAATGAGATGCATCTTTGGTCTTCGCAGAAGGTTCGGAAAGTGAACTTTAACACTGTCAATAAAATTCTGGCAAACAGATTTCCACTGTTCTTTTAGATGTCTGTTGTAGGACTTGGCATATGCAATTGCAAACACCTAGAAAAAGGTTATGTAGCATATATAATATTATACATGTAAAAACTAACCTTTGAGTAATTTAACAAAACCTCTTTCCTCCCTGCGTCTAAGTATGGGCTCAGAATAAATATGGCCATTTGACTCCATGCTTTAAAATCACGGCCAACAAAAGAGTTGTAATAGTAGCACACATTGCCGTACATCTTCGTTGTGAAACCTGACATATTGAATGCCTTTATTAGTGCTAAGATTTCAGTTTTTTGGTCATGAGTGAAATCAGGCATAAAAAGCTGCAAAAAATACTTTGAGGCTCCAAGTGCAAAAACGTGAAGAGCTTCTAATGGTGTGGCTCTATACAACGAAGGAGATAAACAGTAAAAGGTACTTAAGTCTTCTAAGCACTGACTAACTTGTAAATATCAGCTCTGATATTGGTATGTAACATGGGGTTATAATGTTCCTTGATTCCATACTTCTTACGAGTGTTATATGTTCTGCTAATTGATGTCTGCGAAGATATTTCTTCCATTTGTGATAAGGAGAGTGCTCTTGTACGTGGTACTCCAATGACATCAGGACTGTCGATTTTGTCCGCCTAATTACATGCAGAGGAAAATGACATTTTAAAAATTACCTGTGCCAAATGTTGGAGGTCCTTACCATACATATCCGGCAATACTTTCTGGTAGAGCTTGCTAATTGATTACAAAGCTCTTTTGCTCTAGGATTATCACAGATGACACAAATAAGAGGAGCAACAACCAAAACTTGACAGTCACTGAATGCATCATATGCCTCTATCCCTTCAGATTCCAGCAGTAATAGCTCCTCAACTATCGGTACACTCTGGTCAAGAGGAGAAACCTTATTTGAAGTTGTGAGGAAATGTATGTTACTTGGCTTAGCATTCGCATGACGGCCAAGGCCAGCAAGGAGAAGGTACCATGACTCAAACTTATTCCATTTTTTGCTCCGGTTTCCTGATGTATCATCCGTAAAGAGAATCAGTGGTACCATGATGACTTTTTTTCCCCCAGCTTTTTCCTTCCATTCATTTGACGCAAAGTACTGCATCTTTTCCTAAAATGTGAATACATAAAGTAACTTATAACATGCACAGATGCAACGTTTCACCTCATTGCTAAATCTCTGTATTCCTGCCTCTGTCCATTTAATGACTGATAAAGGTGGATTGGCAACCCCAATTATGGAGGTAAAATGAATCACTTGAGCTCCATATATTACACAGCAGTCATCAGGTAGATAGCAATTAGTGTTTTCAGTTACGTACTGATACTGATAGCAATTCAGAAGCAGCTCCACTTCAGCATGCACTCCTTGCAAAGTATTCTATAGTTAGATATAATATTGCATAAATAGCATTAATGAGCAACCTGAGCTGCAAACCTTTTCAAAAAACTTTACAATGACAGCCTTTGTTGTTCCCAAACTGTGATGCTCAAACGTTATGCAGTCTCGAACAAATATGTGTTCGCCATTTGGTAGTGCTGCCATAGGAGCTTGAAATCTCTCATCATCATTCCACACTGAACCATGGTATATTTCTCTTTTATCCAAAATTGATTTAGAAAAAAATTAATGAGGTACATATACCTAATGACTTTCAAAACATATTTTTATATTTTGCACTTGCATGGAAACCCCCAAAATGCAGACACATAACATACTCAACAGCTCCTTCAGTCTGCACAGGGTATCTTGTGAGGGATGAAGCTATTTTTGGATTAGCCATACAAAGCTGCAGTGTGGACACCACCGATTGACAGTAGAAAGGATTGCCCTGAGATGAAACATGCTGTTTGTTAAAAAAACAAAACAAAAAAAACCCATAAATTTCATCTGAACATTCTTATTTACGCTCTTACCCTCTTTGGCAAATCAAGCCCTGGAAGTTTGAATGATCTTACAGCTTTCAGGCTTGGAACTGAAATCCCAGTCTGATTCAAAATAAACCAGATAAACATAAGAGTTCTGTTGCCCTGGAAAAAAAGAAGTCATAAACCTGATCCTGATCTATAAATTAACATATACTCACAATGGGGTGTGGACCATGAACCAAAAAAAATAACAATGCGAACATCTTGCTGGGAAATGGTTTGTAATCTTGTCTGTCATTAATATCTAATGATATTTGGTCCATCCATGATTCAAATTCATCATCCAAACCACAATCAGCCACTGCAATATCATCCTCTTCATCAAAAGCTGAAGGACATCCCGCATCTTCATCTGTACCCTTCAATATAACCAGAGGTCATAAAATATACGAACCTAGTCTGCTTAATGCTTATTTTAGCTAGTCAAGGAGGCCGTGTACAAATCTAGGCCGAATGGTACTTTTCAGGTTTCATATGTGTGAAATGGTGCTATTAATGAGATGAGCACTAACCTGGGTAATTCCATCGTCTGTGTCCAGAGCTGAATCAGGTTGCAAACTCGGCTTTGATACTTCAGGTTGCTTGAGAGCCAGTACAAACATGCAGTGTGAACGGGTCTTCTTGTGCCTCTCCAAAGCATAATGACACTTGAAACTAACGCAGCACTCTTCGCAGGTATAATCAGCACCTGAAAGAACGCAACAATTTACTTTAAAAACACCCGTCGGCCGTCAGTTTATACCGCAACCTTCTGCCATTATAACTCCCGTTTTCGGCCGCGGATCATTCTGATTTCGAACACGTGGTTCGATGATAATGAATAGTCACCGTGGCTTGAGCGCTTCTCCGTTACCAAGACCTTCAACATCAGGAACAATAGTTAGTACTATTAGTACTGCGTCGTCAACCACTAGGCCTATTGTAACGAGTAATCATGATCAGCGGCGAACGACGGCTACTTCTAGTATTCATGGCTCAGCACCGCCCGCAGTTTCCCCTAGCAGACCTCACACTCTGGGCGTATCTACATGTACTGTGTCCGAGCATCCGCTAACGCCCATGTTGAGGGACATAAAAGAAATCTTGCTAGCTGGCCAGCAAGCGCAAAAGACTGAGATGAGTAAAATGAGAACATCGCTTTGCAATATGCAAGATGAACTGGCTAAACTGCAAAAATTGGTCAAAGAAGAAAGTGAAAAGGGGTTTTCGATTGAGGATAGTGTGTTCAAGGTACCATTTTAAAGTTTAAACAAGCTATAGTGGTTAAGCGTGCACGATTATTTTCCTAGAATGATCTCGCTGTAGCAGTAACCATTCTGTTTATGACCACTCTGACAAGATTCCCATCAAAGGAGGCGATAGCGGCAAGTTACATCTGTAGAAATGTATACCGTTATTTAATTACATTCTTTTCCAGATCGCCATAAAAAATGTCCTACTGGCTGAGTGTGAATCGAAAACCAAGTTTCAGAAAGCTGTTACATTTTGCGGCCATTTACTCACAGCTTTGCGTGCGGAGGAAAGACGAAGGGTATACTCATACATGTATATCATACTTTAATTTCTTTCACTTCTGCATAGATACTGGGGAAAGGTGCATGCGGATCTTTTCCGTCCTACACCACAGACGTTTTTGTGGAAAAGTTTCTGTCCATATTAAAAGTGGAGGACAAAGATGCAATAGCCATGTACAAGCAGCACGTTTCTATTTTGGTATGTATATATTTTTGAATAATTATATATATAATTTAATTTGTTGCCCTTCATTACCATTTACCTTCTTAGCGTTCTTTTATAAGAGAAGACCAAGCACAAGGGGTCATCAGGATGACCACTTGCATTTTTACGAAGCACAGGTGCAGCTCAGCAGACAACACTCGCCATCATTTTCTGAGCCACATGAACATGTCTGAGCACTGATCTTCCTCAACCTGTATCAACTGTGTAGGAACTCAAGCTTAAACTTCTCTCATTTTATTACTCACATTTTATCATCGTGCATATATCTCGGTTTACAATTGATCGTTTCCCCTTTGATTCAATTAACCTTTTAATACACTTAGCTTTCATGTAGGCTTTGACATCACAGTCGTGCATGCGTAATCGTTACATTTCTACTAAAAATACCCGGTAAGTCCGAGTCGCCTAACGAATTGCCTGCGCTCGCATGCGAAGCCTACTGTATACGCTTACTATTAAAGCTGCGCGTGTGTGCAAGTTCGTGATCTTTCGATATAAAGCCTTATATATGTGCGGTGCTATACCGCGGGTATATGTGTATCATTATTGAAGCAATATTGATATCATGGTTTATGCAATAATGATATTCAGCTATTGTCCCAGGATTTTATCAACCTGTTCCATGTTGCTATATCAACATTGACGCAATGAAGATAATATATCAGTATTGGGTCATGTTTTGTATCATTATTGTACCAAGGTTTTTGCGTTTATCATCCTTGAGCCAATATTGGTAAGGGTTGGCTGTGTAAGGCTTGAAACCTGTTAGTTTAGAAAAAACCGGTTGTAAGAGGTTATTAAAATTTTAAAACCGGTCGGTTAAGGTGATTGTTTAAAAAAATAACCGGTCGGTTGAGGTTGTTCGTTTTAAAACAACCGGTTATTGCCGGTTTAACAATCAATTATCGACTATTTATGCATAATCGATTGGATCAAAAGTTAAACCAGCACAACCTCGGACTTTGCCACATGGCAAGAACGGCGTACCCCTAAGAATGTCGCCTTATTGCTAGTGTCCCGCAAAGTCACCCTTCTGGATAGTTTTTCAAGTTTTCAAATTTTCCGTGAACTCCAAAGAGTTTCTAGCAAATGGTCCTGACGCATGGGCTATCTATCCATCATAAAGTTATAGGGTAAATTTCTAATTAGCCATACATTTCAATTCGAGCGTTACTTTTCTTTTGCTTGTCCTGTAAAATTTGATAGTATCATAGGGGTGATTTTGCTGGACACTGTTCCAAATATAATAAAGTTACTCTAAGTATCACCATGCATACAACGAAGTGATGAATCCCTCCAGTTTTCGCTTTAATTCGTCCGCTACTTGCTTTCTGGCGCCCAGCATTATTGGTAGATGTAAGCACCAAACCACGATTCGGAAGTAACGATATATATTTAACACTGTTCACTAAATGTAAATGTATTTACTGTTTTGCATTGTAGTGCATAATTACATGTGTTCATGTATGTAATGCAACTCACCGTATTCATTGTGTGTGCTTTAGTTTCAATACAGGTATACAGTCCATACTCCTTTCTGGTTTTTGGATAACTACTTTGGTTTTGAATGGACTAGATGAGAAAAAAATATGGCAATATCATATTTATTTATAGGATTGAGGCGATGTACTGCTGTTCTTAATTTCCCTATATAAATTATTATGCCTTCAATTCTTGTAGAGTTTATAGGCCAGCTTTGGAGCTAATATATTGTATCAAAAGCTGTATATTACTAATGCAGAGAGCATGAAATTGTGACATTTACAAAAAAATTCAACGCATTTAAAAAAACTAATGCATTTCCATTAATTTATTGTTGTCAGATACTGCACTATGAACTTGATCAGGAAGTAATGCTTACTAAATATAAGGCCCTGATCAGTAAATTAAGGCAGATATCGTCATGCACAAACCCAGTTAAATAATGTATCCTAGATAATTCCCCTAAACGAAATGCATGCTCTGATGTATATTACATATGATCACCCATTCACCATAGCAATTTGTATTCACGAATTATGCGTGTATTAATTGCTATCAACTTATATGTGTTGTGAGCCATGATAATAACCAACAGCAACTCATTATATTATTGGTTATAGTGTACCTCAATGAAGGATTTGACTGCTAATAGTTCTTCAGGAATCTTATCGCTCTCCTTGTGCACCTGCACAGGGATTGACAGACGTTAGAATCTAGAGTCATTTTGAGGGGGGAGGGGGGGGGGGGGGGGGAGAGGAATTAGAGTGAGAGAAAATGTAAATAGGTCAAAGGCAGGGCACACAATAATACAAGCCTCTGCGAGAATTCCATTTAGCAGAACACCTTGAAAGATTGAAACAGCCTCGCAAGCTGATTACATTCGATAGGATAAACCAAATAATTCTATCCCCATGTTTTCACCAGAAAAACAGTGAGCCATTACGAGATCCAATATGTGGTAAACCATCCTCTCAAAAGGTAACATTCAGACCTGTATGTCTCCAAATGAATTCAGGGATGGTGTGTCATGTTGTGCATATCGTCCGGGCCATAAACCAGCCACTTGGAATAATAAAGACTGGTGCATACCACATGTGGTATACCTTTCATCCTGAGGGTGATAACTGGTCACATGCTGAATTTACTGAGGGGCACTCCAGGCCTTTGAAACTGGTTCAAAAACTAGACTGAAAACTACATTGGCAAAACAATCAAGTGATAATATCGATAACCGTGATGCAAAAGGACTACCATATGATTGTCAGCCATTAAACACATTACCACAGTACTGGAAAGGAAAAACACGGAACACGTGCATTGAGAAAGTGTTCAATGTGTTCTTCGCTTGCAAGCTGCTACTGCACTTTATGTTCTAATGTAGAACAGGACAAAATAGTTAGCGATTGTGGTTTAGCCTCAAAACGAGGTAGTGAATGCATGGTAAAACCAGAGATAATATATAGAGGGATTGGAAACCCACCCACATAACACCAATTAACGCGGATAGGGCTGGCAAGGGTTATGAAACCATACAACACTCGCATTATACATTGAACTGGAAAGAAAGCTTGATCAAACCTTGGTAGGAGCTCTCCAGACCAACACAGAGTACAACGTCTAGGCTACCCGTATAGAAGAAAAGATCATATGAGGAAAGTCAGTTCAGAGTACTCTGGCTTATTAATAACCATGTACATTGAACGCGTCCATGCATTACAATTGATACACTTTCGCGGAGTGAGCAGGGCCCAAACAACTTTTGATTCGAACCAAAACAAGCATCGGTCAAGTTATCAACATAGCACAATCAGAAAATATACCTTACACTATCGTCTTTTCAGGTAGTGCGGCGATACAGGTACAAAACGGAAGGGACTCCAAAAGTCAAACAAAAGCCAGAAACACGCGTTTTGCTTGACAGGAGCTCTCGAAAACACCTTTGTGTCACTCACAACACCGAGATCTACCTGTTGCAGCAAAAATGAACCGCATATGTCATACAGGAAAGCCGATGGAGGTACAAAACGACGCCGTGTCAAGATGGCGCCCCGAAGACAAAGGAATACAACTTTTTTTAACAAGGCTCACAACAAATGTAGCGTAAAACTGTATTCCCTCACGCCTTTACTATCTTACAAATCGAATTTGCTGGGCTGTTGTCGCACAAAACTCCACTGAATTTGACAAAAAATCGATCTCTACTCCCGCCTTTTCCAGAGATTATGCACGTTTATAGGTGTGATTCGCACTAGATAGCCCTGTCCGCGTGCATTGCATAGAGAGTATACGCATGCGTGGGTGGGTTTCCAATCCCTCTATATATTATCTCTGGTAAAACCATACTTTGCTGTGGATATTCAATGCAACTGGGACTTTCCTGAGTACTGTATGCAATCTGTTAATCATGCACTCAGTTTATACTATCATTTTATTCACCAATCATGAGTTTAAAAGTCGTACATTATGGTCAATCTATGATTAATGAATATATAGCTACGAAGTAAGCTCCGTGACGTCATATTGCGCGCAAAACGTGCAGCTAGGCAACCGTTTATGAATTTGCACCTGCTTACTTCACCGATTTCTACGACAGGAAAAAGCGTTTGTCAAGCATTATTTCGCTTCTTACGTGCACAGTAAGTGTCAATGAGTTATTCTACGTTGATAAAAATACTTTTGGACCACAAAGTTACGCCCACGCACGGCATTTCCGTTTATTATCCTCATCGGCTGATGTTTGCACGTGTTATTATTATAAAAAGACACGTTTGGAAGTAAAATGCTACAATTTGGTCTTCGTACGATGTTCCTATCGCGAGTTACACGTGATGAAGTGAAGGATTAAAAGTCTGAAATGTCCTCTATACAATGCTTCTTACGCTCCGAGAGTCGGAGTATCTGTCATGGAGTTGTAATGCTTTGAATTTTTAATTAGCCATCCATTTCAACGCAAGCGTTACATTTCTACATGTATTCCGCGTACTGGAAATTGTATGCTTTAGATACCTTTCATCCCAAATAATTATAATTTTTAGTTATGCGAAGGCTCGGAAACTGTCCCAATTATATATATTTCGTACCGCATACGCTATTTCGAACTCCTATTTTCAAGACTTCATAGTACGCCATTTCTCTACACAAATATATTTCGGGGCCTTGCACAGGATGCTACGAGGTTCAATACCCCATGGGGTTCACAATTAATTACCACACTACCGGTGGGAGTGTTCAAATCAAATTCGATGTGTAATTAGAGGGGTTCGTCGCTTTTGATTTATTCTGTTTTTTGATTTTTACTCTATCCCTTAAGGAGATACAGCAGCTGTTGCTCATTTCCCGCTCGATTCGCAAGTGCAGTTTCTCGTTAGCACAATGCCTTGCTCCTTATGCAAATCACCCTTCAAATGCTTTCAGTGATGCACTTCTGGGCTAGTCATCATCAATGTTAATCTTAAACTTGTACTGCGGAAGGTGCCTTTTGCGTAAATTGCAACTCGCAAACAGCCCTGCCATATGCAACCTGTACAATGTATGTGCAACCGAGCCCGATCTTTGTTCGCTTTGCCTTTAAAGGCTTCCATAAGAACTTGAGTAGATAGAGCCCCAAGCAGAGGCAATTAATGATTTTCATTGCATTGCCGGTGTCATAGGGTATATGGTCTGGCCCAATTTTCGGTCCGGCGGACCGTATTCCCTTAGGGAATACGGTCCCCCCCCCCGGACCCAACTCCCTAGGGAATACGGTCCGTCTAAAATATTGTACATCCAGGGAATACAGTCCGGGGGAGGAGGCGGACTCAATTCCCTGATAGAATAGAGATTTGATTTTGACGACCCAGTTTATAGCGTGTATAATTAAAAAGAGAAATCGATTCTCACCGAAATCGACATGCACAGGACAGAAGTTCTAATTGATAATGAACGTGAAAGGAGAAATCGATTCTCATCGAAATCGCAACCGTTATGAAAACAATTTAAACACAGGACAGAAGTTCTAATTGATAATGTTATAATGAAAACAATTTAAAACCAAGACAGAAGTTCTTTCACGACATCATGTAATTTATAGCTAATTTATAAACACAAGACAGAATTTATATAATGAAAGCAATTTAAACTCAAACAGAAGTTATATAATGAAACCAAGATAGAAGTTCTTTCACGACATCAGATGTTTAATGTAATGAATAGCTGACAGAAGTTCTAATTGATAATGTTATAATGAAAACAATTTAAAACCAAGACAGAAGTTCTTTCACGACATCATGTAATTTATAGCTAATTTATAAACACAAGACAGAATTTATATAATGAAAGCAATTTAAACTCAAACAGAAGTTATATAATGAAACCAAGATAAAAGTTCTTTCACGACATCAGATGTTTAATGTAATGAATAGCTGATTGTTCGTACGATGTTTCTGGACTGTGGTTCATCCTTTGCAGGAGCGTGATCATTAGCTATACAATGTAAAGAATAGCTAGATTCCTATTTGCCACCTCAAATGATTTTGACATCCTTTACCTCTGGGAGAGGACATCCCAAGCGCTTGAGGGCCCTTAAAACCTTCATCTATTGCAATCCCGAACAAGAAGTGTTGGACTGCCTCTACCTGTGCGATAAGAATTTTACAGTGCTCAGTCTCAGACGTTCATAACATAACCTATACCATTCCATGCACGGCCTTCTTGTTCTCAGTCTTAGTACATGTACGTGACGCGTATGCACGTGATATGTTTAATCTGCCTTTTGCAAACCATGCACCACGTATATTGACAGAACGTGTACCACAAATTTAGCTCGGCAATGTCATAATATTTTTAATTGGTGATGTAGGATTTGTAGGCACCAATTTACTAAAAGTATGTAAATAAGGGATTTCGTATATTCTCGCAATTATCAAATATTATTTGACAAATGCTGTGCTTAATTGGTGCCTACAATTCATACATAACCAATTTTATACATTTCATTTCTCTCATAGCTTGTCTGTGAGCAGTGCATTTTTATATGTGTATCAGTACATGAGTGCTAGCCATGCAGCAATTACGATGGTTCATGTCGAAAGCTTTCATAGAACATATACTGACATGTGTGTACACTGGAACACATGGTTGGGATTTCATATTTCATTTTGTAACCGAACACTATAGCTAGATGAGCCAACATCGCTTGCGCGTCCTAATACCAGTTCAGATACTACGACTAGATATCCCCTATCACTGTAGCGTCTGCTAGTATCGGTCAGGTAGGATCTTGATGCAACTGAACTAACAGGCATACTGTTGGGGTGGATCACTGAACCCCAATCTTTCCTTCTATTGTCCCCTGTATAGATTCCTGAATCATGGGCGGGATAAACTGTATGGTGTGGTGCAAGGTGCTAATTAAGACTTGTTATTCGTGTACTTTATACTTATAAGTGGTATAGAAGCCGTACTATGGTATGGGCATAAAAATTATTGAGCAATTCTGTACATAGTGTTTTCACCCTCTGGAGGCATGGAAAGAGAAGCGAGTAAGTTCTATACTGGCGCCGCGTGAGGATTGATATCGACGATTGAACGGATTCGTAGCTGTATTTAATTATCACAGGTACAGGTACGATTAAAATACTATTTGCAGTTAATCGTTTCATGACCGTTACCCCGGTAGCGCTCTACTCAGTTTGGTCTATTAAACGCTCCTTCCTTACTTCGCAATCAATGAACAGACTACGGTGAACTGACGAGTGTGTTGGTCACTTAGATTTAGCGATAACATGAATTGCTGTGTTTTCTGGCAGTCCAAGTTTCTACTCGGCTCTAAACTAGTTGCGTCAGGTCATTTTGGAAACCCATATACCAAGACTTATGTTCATCTGGTCCCATGGGTACTAGCAATAGGGGGAGGATGTAAAACTGTTCTTTCAGTGTGTTTCAAAGGTGCATTCTTACTGATGCACAACTCTCGGCAGAGGAAGACTGGTGACAATGTGTTTCTATTGGAGAGAATCTGTGTGTTAATTTAAGGTCAATGTACATGTATCATGTGTGTTTGCACTTACTCTCAGATGATATATCCATTCTTATAGGGTGTAGATGCACACCTCTCCAAGGTGATTGGAGACCATGCATGTATTCTCATAGGTCAGTGTGCTTGCACTTACCCTCAGATGACATACACCTATATGTATATGCACCTCTAAGACAGGGTTTGGCGACTGTGTGTTTCTACTGGAGGGAATCAATTTATTTAAGGTCAGTGTGTTTGCACTTACATGTACCCTCAGATGACGAAATGTAGACACGTCTTTTTACCGCAAAAAGACATGCACACAATGACAAGCCGACAGCTTAAAGGCATGTGAGCATATAACAAAGAGATGCTGTCCCTACAAGATATGTGATTTTTCGTTAAAACCTACACAAAGACATCCAGCCCATACAACACCACTAAAACAGTAAGTTATTATTGTAATCCTTATCTTCCATGAGCATGGCTTTTATCATATACAGCAACAAGTAGCTATCTTGCTAATGCTATTTGTCTAATACACAGTGACACTCGAGACTAAAAAGACACAGGGCACACAAGCAATATTAACGGATGCCGCCAAGCTTATATTTGTCTGTGAAATTCACTTTTTGGCTGATTTTACAGGTACGAAATTGAGTACACTCAATATATCAGCATGTCTCTTATGTTCATTTGACTAGTATCCCCCACTCATTCCTCTCTCATCTCATTTCTTTTTCTCCTCACACAGGACCTGGTGTATAGAGGAAGTATGCAGTCACACTTAGAGTGTGCCATGTCGATTTAACCGCTAATTAAGTACCAAGTTGTTGAGGGCCCATGCAGCTTAAAGCTATGTGTCCCTGTATCTCTTCTCATCTCCCTTCCTTTTCCTACCTCCTCCCCCTCTGCAGAAAATCTCTGGGCACACGAGCAGCGTTATTTGTCTGTGAAATTCACTTTTTATCATGTACATGATTGAAAAACACTTATGCATCATTCTCTAAACAATAATGGCTGAAGTGTACTAGTTTTATTTTCTTTTTTACAGGTACGAAATTGAGATTTATCCAGTACCCTCATCTCTCTTATGTTCAGTTAACTATTATATATTTTTATTTCTTTAATCTTTATTTCTACTTTGTTTGCACTACGATTTGATAGTGCTGCATGTATAGTTGCCGACCTGCACGCGATCCTTTTCGAACCAAATGGAAACATATATAAATAGTAACAAGACAGACCGAAGAAAAAGGTTAATACAGAAGCTGCATACATGTATATAGTTGGCGACCTGTGATCATTGTGGCTTTTGATTTTCGAACCAAATGTGCTGTTACAGACCGAATTGAAACTGCATACATAGTTGACGACCTACAGCTTTTGCTTTTCGAACCAAATGTTACGTGCATGCAAGGGTTGGATATATTTAAAACCAGGGAATACGGTCCGGGGGGGGACTCAATTCCCTAGGGAATTGAGTCCGGTTAATTGGTTTTGTACAACCAGGGAACTCGGTCCAGGGGACCGTATTCCCTAGGGAGTTGGGTCCGGGGCGGACCGTATTCCCTAAGGGAATACGGTCCGCCGGACCGAAAATTGGGCCGGACCGTATACCCTATGACACCGGCACGACGAAGGTCATAATCAATTCCAAAACTAAATCCACTTTACACAAGTCATTGTACACCAAGATCAAAACTGTACGTAATTGATGTCATGAACAGCATACAGACAACTACATAGAGCGTCTGTATTAATAAAATAAAGGCGCCATTCGCAGTTCAAGAGTTAATTAATTGCAACTGCATGTAACTACATACACCCAGTCTCGCGTTTTCTATGAAAAAATGCGGTTCTGCTGGCATGGCGATAATGCCTGTTCTATATCGTCATGCATGACAGCCATATGCATGTTCTAATTGCATGAAGGGCTCAACTCATTGAAATGGATCATTTTACGTCACGTCAAACAGACCTTTCTAGAGTTATCCTCTTCGAATGCTGACGGCTCTTCACGGCTTCGCTTCATTTTTTCTCCCTCCACCGGTCAACTGTGGAGTAGGGCTGTTCCTTCGTTCCGCTTGAAAACTGCAATTCAGATGCTTAACTTGATTATGTGCCGTAAATACAAAGAAAAATTGTAATAAAGTTGTGGGTATTAGTTTGCCTTCCTACTAGTACACACGTAAGAAAAAGGAACACAATGCAGCATGTCGTTAAACAATTAGTCCTTTGCCAAATTAACTCTTAGGACCCCAAGTGCATATGCATGTGCGCACACCCAACTGTTACGCCGTTCACGCATGATTTAGAGCTTACGGTGTTAATCTGATCACAACTCCATGATGCATGCATATGCATGCTTGCTGCACCTGTAACCCTACAAAACATTCTTTGTGAGAAAGTTAGGGATATATAGGATTTGAAGCATGCAGTAGTGGGGCAAAAAGCAGGGGAAACAAAGGTCTAATAATTTCATAGTCCTATAGCACACAAGTAACATGGGTAGCATCTCCTATTGTCTGACTTCTGCGAATTCCGTAACTCTTGCAAATTACATTTGCTGACGTATTGAAATATGCCGAGCAAGGTAAACTGCCAAATTAGAACCGGTATTGGAACCGGGTGGGGGGTCCAAATTGGTAGAAGACTAGAGGTAGGGGTTTGAAACCAATTCTATGTATCACTACACAAAGAAGAATGAGGTTCAAACCCCTACCTCTAGTCTGCTACCTATTGTGCGCTGCCGCACGCTCATTTAAGTAATTTCTAGGCTACTGCATGGTGAAGTGGTGATGCTGTGTTATGTACTATATATAGTAGCCTGCAGGCTACTATAAATAGTACATAACACAGCATCACCACTTCACCATGCAGTACGTAGCCTAGAAATTACTTCAATGAGCGTGCGGCAGCACACAATAGGTAGCAAGAAACCTTTGGTAATGTTAGTAGGAATGCCTAACGTACGTCATATCGAGAAATGAGCGGTCAACGGGAGCCCTTCATTAATTCGCGGTTTGCATAATCACGACATAATTCCGTAATCGTTCCATACACAGTATGGGGAAATCATACCAAATGTTTTTTACAACTTAGCTCCTGACAGATTGTTAGTGCGGCACATTTGGCAAGATTTTTAAACACGTCACCATATTTTTCCCGAATAAGCCCTCGGTTCCATTGAATTGTAGGGGCCTTTTTTTCAAATGTTCATGAAGTCAACGGGGTGAGTTCCTCATCACAAAATTCCACAGTCTATTACGTCAAAACCTTAAAGATCTACTGTTAGCTCCTGACAGAAACATGTAGCTGATACACAGAGCAACTATTCTGCGCTTTTAAACGTAGGTCTTCGTATTTGAAAATTCGGTTCCATATTCCACAGAAGTATTCCTTCTTGGATTTCATAGTGTCCCCGTCTCGTGCCCACAAAAATTGAAATACGGACGTACGTACATTAGGCAACATTACCAAAGGTTTGTTGCTACCTATTGTGCGCTGCCGCACGCTCATTTAAGTAATTTCTAGGCTACTGCATGGTGAAGCGGTGATGCTGTGTTATGTACTATATATAGTAGCTTGTACATATCCCGCGTCGTATCCATAACGCTTACCCACGGCTGCCGGCTCTTGCTGGAGCACTACACTCCTCGGTACCCTGCACAGTGGCGTGCACAGTGGCGTGCGCTTAAACCTTGAGCATGCATGTAGGCGTATGTTGTTTCTAAATAATGCACACGGTACGGGGGGGAAAGGGGGGGGGGGGGGGGGCCGGGAAGGGAAGGGTTAGGTGTACGCCACTAGAAGGCTTAGCGTAGCTTGCTTGAACTGTTATGTCGCGTTTTGCTGCAAACCTTACAAGCTTAGACCTTATACGTAGGTCCAGGATAGTAATTGTAGCGGAAGGTCCAGGGTAGTAATTGTACATTTAGGTCCAGGTTAGGCCGATGTAGGTACATGTACATTGTCCAGGTTAGGCCTGTGTAGGTACATTTAGGTCCAGGTTAGGCCTGTGTAGGTGGTACATGTAGGATCAGGGTAGGCCTATGTAGGTCCAAGTTAGGCCTGTGTTGGTACATGTAGGTCCAGGGTCTGACTAGTGGTGATGAACACTTAGGCAAAGATGCCGCATCGCATTCTGTAAATGTACACTTTGCCCTTGATGATAAATATAATAATTCTTTCATTGTGTGCTATGTAAACTGTGGTTAGCTAGCTGAATAGTGTATTGTCTAAACTGATGTTAGGCTGCCTGGTGTACATGTACATATGGATCTACTAGCTATAGCAGCTCTAAGAGAGCAAATTGTGTATGTTTTTTAAAGCACATACTATACATGTAGCCCCTATATACAAACCAACACATTGTGTGCAGAAACGTGTTTTGGTGGTGATGACATGGACCTTTTAGGCCTGATGCGGCAATGCCAGCAAGTATTAGGGAGGGGGTGGAGTGTGCTTTGGACCTGATGCAGAGGCTCTTTGGCCTAGTGGTAGACTGCTCAGCGTTCCGATGTGTAGACATAAAGCTTTCCGTTACGAACCTTCACATAAGTATAGTTAAATTTGGGTGCTATACGTGTACTGTGACGCTCTAGCCACATGCACACATGCAGACAAAGATTGAACGATATGTAAGGCTCAAGCCTGCGTAGGTCGTTCTGCACTGGAAAGTGCTAACGAATCAACTTAAATTCCTGTGTAAGCTGCATGACTATATAAATGCCGATGCGCGATGACGACGCCATGTATTACGTTAGCGGTTGTTATAATTTAAGCAGAATCAAGTTATTGTGCACATTTATTCACCATTATGATAATATTGTCAATTACATATTTACTGAATAATTATGGCAGATGACGCAAGGCATTGCGCAATGACATACATGTATAAATAAATTATGCGCCAGCGGTAGAAATTAATTTTTTGTCTTGATTTTAGTTAAAGAACAGTTCATGATATCAATTTATAAAGTACACATTATAATCAGACCGATTTATTGTACATGGTGTGCTACCAGGTTGCATTTGGAGCATCCAGGTCATGATGGCACTGGGAAAAAAGTTGTACAAGTCCTACATATTCTATAAAACAGCAGCCACAAAAGTGCAAAGGCTTTCATTTCAAAACATAGATAATGCCTGTTCCCTGTTCCTACCCACCACCAGATTATACACTGAGAGGTGAACCAACCACAACAAACACACACACACACACACACACACACACACACACACAAACACACACACACACACACACACACACACGCACACACACACACACACAAACACACAAACACACACACACACACACACTATGATACATGCACCACACACATCTACTTCACACACACACACATGGACACACACATTTTTTCATTCATTTTACACATTTTTTTGCAACATAAAAAGTAATATTATACATTTATAAAATTGGTGCCAAGTGAGTTTAAGAAATATTTTGCCCTCATGCACGGCCTTCCATTTTATAAATCAAATATACAGGAGAAACCAATCAAAACAGCTCACAACAATATAACATAGATGTAGGTCAGAGGTCATCAACAATAGTGTCCAGTGCAATTGCCAAGTAGTCCTTGCAGTTTAAGCTATTTCAGTTCATGCAAGTGGAACCCCGCTGAGGAAATATTGCTGACATAGTGGAGAATGACAGCTAATTCATTACTGTGCAGGAAGAGGAGAAATTACCAAAAAAGAAATTATGAATACTGGGAAGAAAGCATACAGAATAACAGAAAACGACGAAGAACTTGAATACTGTTACATGTACTTTTTGCTCCTAAAAAATACACTCCCAACCATCTGGATCTACATGCAGCAAAGTAAATAAAACTGATTAAATAAAGCATAAAGCAAGGCTTAGCATACAAGCACAAATTTCAACCAGTAGTGTCTGATTTTATCGTGACGGTGTGGAAGTTGACATCGCCTTTAGCCTGCAACGTATACATAATTATTAACTCTGCTCCACACTCGGATCACGTGCCATCCCCCGGATAATTATCGCGCAACGTCTAAGTTAAAAAATAGATTCAAAGCTTCTGGGGCCCTATATGGGGAAGCGTACAACGTTCCACATAACCCATTGCTGGGGTCGAAGGGGTACCCCTCTTCGACTACATCATAGGTGTAGTCAGGGCGAGGTACCCTTGCAAGACGTTGTGAGGAGCGTTGTACCAGAAGCTTTCAATCTCCATTCGTTGTAACCATAATTTAGATGTTGCGCGATAATTATCAGGGGGATGGCCCGTCATCCGAATGTTAATACATATGTACGATTAGATAAAATTTAGCAGCCTCGCCATAATTGGCCACCCCCAACCCCGGCCCTGTACTTACTTGGCCTATGCAAGACGGACTGACTCCTTCCCCTGCTCATATTTTATCGCAAGGGGGGGGGGGGGGGGGGGGGGGACTCGTGCTTGGCAAGCCAGATGTAACCGTACTATGACTACTAGCAGTAGAATAGTACGGTCACGTCGAACTACGTCCGTCTGGCTTGCGAGACTAGTACTTGGTCCCCTCCTCCCGTTTGTATTTTATCGCAGGGGACACTTAGAAACCCTCTCACTCCACCCCACCATGGAAATCCTGGATAAGCGCCTATTATTTCTATTTAAGGTGAAAAGAAAACCAACCCAGGCCACGAAGTTCCGACATTAACTAGGCTCCATTAATAGCTGTGGTGACGTAAATATATAATCCCTAGGTCTCGTGAGCTTGCTCTCGCCATTATTAACAACTTTTATTGAATGGATTACGCAATGTCATTCTTTTTATGAATAAATTATGCGCGGTAGAAATTAATTTTTTGTCTTGAATGTAGCTCAAGAATTGTTCATGGTATAAATTTGAAGTACATATACCATAATCGGACCGATTTATACTACATTATAGACTAGTTTAAAATTCAATTTGCAAAAAAAAAGCAAGATGACCGCCTATGTATGGGCCATTTCTGGATATGTACGTCCGTATTTCAATTTTTGTGGGCACGAGACGGGGACACTATGTGGAGTATGCCCGAACCGAATTTTCAAATACGAAGACCTACGTATAAAAGCGCAGAATAGTTGCTTTCAGTATCTGCTATATGTTTCTGTCAAGAGCTAACAGTAGATCTTTAAGGTTTTGACGTAATAGACTGTGGAATTTTGTGATGAGGAACTCACCCCGTTGACTTCAGCAACAACGGCCCCTACAATTCAATGGAACCGAGGGCTTATTCGGGAAAAATATGGTGACATGTTTAAAAATCTTGCCAAATGTGCCGCAATAACAATTTGTTAGGAACTAAGTTGTAAAAAACATTTGGTATGCTTTCCCCATGGGATGATTACGGAAATATATCGTGGTTACGCAAACCGCGAATTAATGAAGGGCTGCTGTTGACTGCTCATTTCTCCATATGGTTAACTGCAAGATTCCGCGGCTGGCTGGCATCTGCAGATCTATTACGGGCTTCCGGTCACATGACTCAGTCTTGGACAAACTTTTGGCTTCCTCAGCAGTTTGAGCTTCCACTGTACTTGCCATGGCCAGATGCACGGAGGACCTTACACAATATGCACGTGATCGGTCTTTAGATATAGATTCATTACTGCATGCACCACTCCGACACCATGTACTATAGACCCTATAATATATAATTAGAGAGCACTGTTTGCAATCCTGTGTTGCGTGGGAATCAGCTCGCTGGACTTTTTTACTCTTTCAGCAACAAGGTTGAATTGTTTTTGATATGGGCTCAGGTTGCGTTGTGTAAATTTACCACGGGTGCAGACCTTACAGTTGTGGCTAGATAAGAACTCCATCTGCAGTTTAGGTATACAGTTGAGAACATCATACTTGGCCTAATAATTTTTTTCATATGTTTCAACTTCACTTGATTTTGTTTATCACTGGTGCAAAAGTAAAGAAATCACAAATGCAGAAATTCATTTTGAATGCTTGTAGCAATGTGAATCTGAAAGGACCAAGTTATTAATTAACATCTACCGTTAGTTAATAAATGATTTAGCCACCCCCCTCCAAACTAACTTCTTCGTTGATTTTCTCCCTGAAAATTGGGTGTTTTCCAGCTAAATTAGGTTTATAGACACTTCATCATTGTCTTTATCTTTTCAGTCTTACGCGTCCAACTTTCGATCAATCGTTACAGTTTCAAAAACCCAAAATGTACCTTTTTTGTAACCTTTTTTGTTCGTCGATTTGTGCTCTCCAGCAAGTGCGGAATAGCTCCGAATTTATTAAGCGAGCGATGCATTTGATATAGAATCAGCCTCCTTACGTATTTGTATCCTTCAATGCAACGTACAAAAACAGCTAAAAGTTGAAAGCAGCTTGGTAACGTCGCCATTTTGAGTTATTAGCAGATGAAATAATTATATTACTCGTAAACATAAATAACTATCGATGCTATCGTGGCTGAGGGCGGTGCCTAGGACGTTGTTTTGGACGATCTAAACGGTTCTTTTCAGAACCAATCAGAGGAAGGACGAGGAAATCGCACAACTTCCTTCTTCCTTCTTTTCTCTGCCTGCTGGTGTTCAGTAATTCCAGTTGTGCGATTTCCTCGTGGAGATTCCTAAGTTCTGCCCACGCAGATACTATTTCCACGCTAGCGCGCCTGGAGCTTCGCTTGCTAGTTGAAGCTTCCTCTGATTGGTTCTGAAAAGAACCGTTTCGATCGTCCAAAACAACGTCCTCGGCACCGCCCTCAGCCATGATAGCATCGATAGTTATTTATGTTTACGAGTAATATAATTATTTCATCTGCTAATAACTCAAAATGGCGACGTTACCAAGCTGCTTTCAACTTTTAGCTGTTTTTGTACGTTGCATTGAACAATACAAGTACGTAAGGAGGCTGATTCTATATCAAATGCATCGCTCGCTTAATACTGAAAATTCGGAGCGATTCCGCACTTGCTGGAGAGCACAAATCGACGAACAAAAAAGGTAACAAAAATGGTACATTTAGGGGTGTTAAACCGTAACGATTGATCGAAAGTTGGACGCGTAAGACTGAAAAGGTATAGACAATGATGAAGTGTCTATAAGCCTAATTTAGCTGGAAACCACCCAATTTTCAGGGAGAAAATCAACGAAGAAGATAGTTAGGAGGGGGTAACTAAATTCTTTATTATCAAATAACATACATTTAATAAATAATTTCATTTTTCAAGTTCACATTACTAAGTGTATTTTGTATGCAACTGCATAATTTTTTTGTCTTCAGCTTTTACGGTTGGTGATAAAATTTCAATCAAAGAGGGTACATATGAAAAATATTATTAGGCAAGTATGATGTTCTCAACTGTACAGCAATTCCAAAGGTAGACGGTTGCTCCTTCATGGCAGGAATGGCGCAATTTTCGCCATTATTTACACATACATGTTATTGAACATCAGTTTTGACTTTGTGCACAGATGGAACGCTCAACTGGCAGAATTAACATCACAACGCACCTGGCTGGATTTGTACAAATTATCCTCAACCAACCGTTTTACAGTTTTCAGGCCGGCTCTCAAGCGAAAAGTTTAGCATGATTATATTGTTATCTAACAGAAATTGTAGGGTCTGCACCCGTGGTAAAGTTTACGTAACACTAAAACCACCTAGACCACTGCTGATGTAATCTGGAGTTCTACCAACAGCCTCAAGGTAGGTTCTCAAACAGCCTCTCCCCCTACTAGGCTTAGTTATTTCTCCAAGGTGTCTTCGCAATGGCCTCCCTCCTCTCCTAACCACAGTACCTCCAACAGTCAAACACAAATGCACATCACTTGTGAACACCCCATATCTAAAACACTCGTAAAACTATAAAGCCTCAGACAGTACTCTCCGTCAGACCTTCAAACGGCACAGGAAAAAAACGCGTAGAATCATTTTGGAATCATTACGAGATTGAACAGTAAAAATCACACGTGTCTGATTTTTATGTTCAATCACACAATGATTTTACAGAGGATTCTAAAATCCTTTATAAAATCAAAACTTGATTCGACCCGTTTTTTCCCTGTGCGCGATGATCGTGCGCTCCCCGTGTCCAGTCTCGTCAGAGTACGATGTTTTTTATTTAGAAAAATGATCCACTTCGTCTTCTGAGGCAACCCACGAGAATGTTCCCTGAATTGCAGTGGCAAGTGTAGCATTGTGTAAACTTACCACGGGTTCAGACCTTACAGTAGTGGCTAGATAAGAACTCCACCTGAACACAACAGCAAATAAAAAGGTGCGACAGTCGCTCCTTCATGACAGAAATTCTTGGCGATGTACATGTACACTTCATATACCGTAAAGTACCGCGTACAAGCCCCCCCCCCCCCCCCCCCCCCCCTCCGCCCCCAACGTGAGACCCTGAAAAAAATGGCTAGTTTTTGTAACGATCGTATCTCCTGATCGAACCATAAACGTTGCGACCTACCTTTTTCAAAGTCTTGTTGTACTACCATTCCTTTCCTGAAATAATATCCTGTTTGGGATCGGATCGACATGCCTCACGAAAAACAAGGTCTGAAAACATACCTGGTTCAGAACAGCCATATCGTTTGAATCGCTCATCTCCAAACATGGAATTTCGGTGTATATGTTCCGTACGGATGCCCAGCAATCGACCGGTTACGTAACCGGACAACCGGATACACAACCGGACGGCCGGTTATGTAACCGGATAGTGACTTGCGCATGCACCAACAAGGTGTCACATTCACTTATCCACGTGTTACACGCCCGATGGATGCGTTCGTAGAATACCTTGTTGCTGCATTTCCAAAAGACGCTAAGAGAACAAGAAGTGCCGTAATTCACCAGCAGTTTGGAGAACGGATCATCAGCTGTTTAAAGAATCCTCTTTGCATTGAGGATAGAAACTTTCGCCACCTTATTAAAAGAAGTGGATTTCAACTGCTAGACTTGCCTGAAGCTGGAATAAGGGATGCATTGGTTGTCCAAGTCAAGGGGGAAAAGGAGGTAATTCCTTTTGTGTTCGTAAATTCAATTTGATTACTGTTCGTTGGTATACATGTATAGAACGCTAATGACCGCACAATTATGAAAGGCTACAGAAGGGTCGCTATAGTAGAGGAATTCTACCATATTTTGAAACAGATCCATGATAAAGATTGTCTGCATGCTGGTTCAAGAAAAACCTATGCTAGGGTAAGTAGTATTTCCTTGCTATTGGAGTGCCGTATACATGCATATGCTAATTTGAGTCACGTGTGTGTCACTTCTTATACACTGTAGGTCCAGTCATTGTACTCCTACATACCAAGAGTTGTGGTTGAAAAGTATGTAAGCTTGTGTCAACATGCAGCTTAAGGAAACCACAGCACACCAAAGCCCCTTTAAGACCAATAATAGCTGATGGGCTATTTTCTCGTATCCAGGTAGGTTTAATCACTATTCATTCTTACTACATGTACAAAATATTTATTCATATCTGTAGATTGATCTGATTGATATGAGGCATATGCCACATAATGGATGCAACTGGATATTACACATCGTGGATCATTGGTCAAAGTTTAATTTTGCATTTCCTCTTGTGAAAAAGAAGGCAAACCATGTGGTTAAAGTATTGCACAACTATGTTTTCCCAGTTTTTGGCTTGCCTGCTATCATTCACAGTGATAATGGCAAAGAATTTGTAAACAAACTCTCATTGGAGATGTAGTTTCAACATGGCCAGGTCATGTGCAGCTAATCAGTGGTCGTCCGTGACATCCCCAATCACAAGGGCTAGTTGAGCAGGCACACTACACACTTGAGAGAATGATCAGTGCCAAGGTTGTTGAATGCAGCGATCCTTCCCCACCATGGTCTCAATGGCTTCCACATATTGTGTGTAAGTGATCCAATGTTTTTCTATATATGCTTTAAATGTTATTTATCTCTGCAGACACAATGAACACTCAGGTTCATGACACCACCAAACAAATCCCATATGAGTTAGTATTTGGCCAACCTCCAAGGGCAATTTTTGTTCCAGATGTCAACTTTCGGGGACAGCTAGATGAAGATGTTTTGAAGCGGCCTTCAGAGGATGTGAAGAAAGACAAAGAAGAGGATGATGTGGGAAAAGAAGAGGTTGATGAGGAGAAAGAAGAGGAGGATGAGGAGAAAGAAGAGGAGGATGAGGAGAACGAAGAGGAGGATGAGGAGAAAGACGAGGAGGATGAGGAGAAAGAAGAAGTGGGTGAGGAGAAAGACGAGGAGGGTGAGGAGAAAGAAGAGGAGGATGAGGAGAAGAAGGAGGATGAGGAGGATAGAGAAGAGGAGGATGAGGAGAAAGAAGAGGAGGATGAGGAGAAAGAAGAGGAGGATGAGGAGAAAGAAGAGGAGGATGAGGAGAAAGACGAGGAGGATGAAGATATAGCAAAGTACAGTGGGGATGTAGACAAGGAAGATGATTTTGATGATGATGGGAACAATGTAGTGGAAAAGGATTTGGAAGGTACGTATGTGGGCACTGTTGCAAGTCAGTCCGAATGCAATGTTGAGGAGAGAAACAAAACCAGTGCTGCAAGTGATCTTCCTGATTCAGAAGTATGCGATGATCATGAAAGTGATTATGATCAGGATGGTAACAATAATGGACATGTAAGTGCCTAAATATATATTTTAACCTAATTAATCTTCCTGGTTCTTTTCGTTGTATAGGTGGCTTTACTAAAGTCCAATTCAAGGGTTTTGGCTACTACTGAGAAGCACTTGCCTGTTCGCCAGATTGCAGATAAGGAATATTTGAAAAATGCTAATAGGATGATGGTAGAATACAACCTTAAGCACAAAGTTAAAGAGTTTCATGTGGGAGATTGTGTTACTGTAAGAATTCCTCGCATTGATCGGGCTTCCACTGACCCAAATAGACTGCCATGCATAATTGTACAGGTGATTGGAACAGCACGTGCAATGTACCGCTTGCGGTGCAAATCAGGAGTGTTGAACAAATGCTATTCTGCTTGTAATCTGGAATTGTTTGAAGGGAATTACAATCTATCTGTGAAAGGATGGGAAAGGTCTACTCGTGTGTCACTTCAAGCGGCTTCTAAAGAAAGTACACCATGGAGTGCATTTTCAAAGAATAGGTGCAAGTGCACAGCAGGCTGCAGCACACAACGGTGCCCTTGTAAGAAGAATAAAATTGAATGCACCTCACACTGTCATAAAGGGGATAATTGCAAAAACAAGAATTGTACACCTGCATCTGCAATGAAATTATCAATACCATCTAATAGCAACAAAACTCCTTTCTTGGATACTCAAGCTTCATTATCATGTGCATGTAAAACGAGATGCAACAGTGCTAAGTACTGCTGCTGTAAGAAGAACAAATTGTCCTGCACTGCAGTGTGTCACCCAGGACATTCTTGCACTAATGGAGATCACAATAACCCCTTGTGCAATATTGATTTAACAGCAGATCCGGAATTAAGTAAAGATGATGAAGATGATAAAGATACCTGGGTTACTATCTGTCATGTTAAATTGACAATGTACCACAAAGCAATACTTACAACTTCAAAAAGCTGGCTAGATGATCTTATCATAACCGTGGCACAATAAATGCTGAAACTGCAGCACCCATCCATAGGTGGCTTTCAACCACCTGCACTTAGCCAGAATTTGGCAATGATTCTACCACAGGAGCAATTTGTACAGATCGTAAATGTGAATAAAAATCATTGGATTGCTCTATCCACTGTTGGTTGCCAAAAAGCATGCGTCCGAATTTATGACTGCAATGGAGATAAACAGCTTCCTAAGTCTACCCTGAAACTTATAAGTGCTTTACTTCAAACACAAGAAGACCAATTTGCTGTTGAGTTTATAGATGTTCAAATGCAGGAAGGATCACATGACTGTGGATTATTTGCTGTGGCGTATATCACTTCCATTTGTAATGGACAAGATCCAGCGGTTCTATTGTATAAACAGAATGCAATGAGGAAGCATATTTTGAAGAGTATTGAGGACGGGGTGATGTCTGTCTTCCCATCTTCTGCAAGTAGATGCCCCAAGGCATCTGCCAGGAAGAATATACCGGTATACTGTATTTGCCGGCATATTAATGATGGCTCCAAAATGATACAGTGTGATAGTTGCCAGCAATGGTTCCATGTAGCCTGCATGAAGATTGACAAAAGTGTTCACAAAGATCGTAGGTCACAGTGGAACTGCCCTTTGTGCAGTAGAAACGTATTGTAATCTTAGTACATGTATATTTATATTTCTGCTGCATGTTGCTGTATACTGGGCAGTTGAAAGCCTCATATCAGTATTATACAACATCATGGGTCAGTTTTTGTATTAGTGTCTCTGTATGACGGATCATATTCCCATAAATTTGCATTTGCATGCAAGTACTGTGACATGTACATGTATAATAATAATATTATATTATTTGATTTGATTTGATTTGATTGATTGCATACATATAAACACACATACATATGCAAGAAGGCAAGTAGTGGCACAATGTGTACGTGCACTTACAAACTGCCTAAACATGGAAGGGATATAACGTACAAAAGGGTGATAGGTCAACAGATCTAAGTCGGGTACGAAAAACTGTAATGTTCAATGAGGTGACAACATCATGGGGTAAGTGGTTCCATATAGGTATCACACATTCAGTGAAAAAATGCGCTCGGAATGCATGATGGGGTAAATGTTTGGATCGCAGGATACAAGGATGACCTCGGATGGAATAAGACCTAACCGGTTTGGTGAAAAAACTCTCAAAAGGTAAATCAACCAGGTTATTATAGATCTTGTAGCACATGACAAGGTCGTAGAAGACTCTCCTGTACTCTAAGGACTGTAAACCCAGGTTCGCAAGGCGATCATCATAATCCATATATGGTACACCAGCACGTTTGAGTATGGCACGAGTGAAAAATCTCTGAACGCGTTCAATACATTGAATATCTTTATGGAACCAGGGATTCCAAACTTGGGTATTACTTTCCAGAAGGGGACGAACATACACCTTATACAGACGCACAAGGAGAGACACATCGTTAGAATGAAAGCATTTTAAGAGAAGACAACTCCTATTGAAAGCCATGGCGGCAATATTTGAGCAGTGCATACTTGGCGTAAGATCTGAATTCAAACACACCCCAAGATCTCTTATAGATGATACGAATTGCAAAGGAATACCAGAAAGTGAGTAAGGTGAAGTAGGCTCATAACCATGAGAACCAAAGGAAATGACAGAGCACTTGGAATAAGCAACAGTCAGTTGCCATGTCTTGGACCATGAACAAAATTGATTTAAGGATTGCATAAGTGGTGTATTTTGATTTTCAGTATAACCAAGATACAGTTTTGTGTCATCGGCAAAGATTTTAATGCCAGCTGGAGATTGGACATGGTTAGGAAGGTCATTGACATATAGCAGAAACAAGAGAGGGCCAAGGACAGAACCCTGAGGTACACCACTGGTGACGGATTTAGGTGATGATACATCAAGTCCTACATATACGCATTGTGTGCGGTCGTTTAAAAAGGCTCTTATCCACTGAAGTAAGTTTGATTTAAAGCCATAAGCCTCAACCTTTAGCAATAATTTCGAATGGGAGACAGTGTCAAAGGCCTTAGCAATATCAGTGTACACAACATCCACCTTCATGCCATTGTCAACATTCAAAGTCCAGTTGTTCAGAGTTATCAATAACTGAGTACAAGCAGAACGTCGAGAGAGGAAACCAAATTGATCCTGTGAGATAAGATTATGAGTACGCAGAAAGGATATCATAGAAGATGATATAATACTTTCCATAACTTTACAAAGGATACACGTTTGTGAGATAGGTCTATAGTTACTGGGCTGTTTACGTGAACCCTTTTTAAAGACAGGACATACAAAAGCAGTCTTCCAAACTAAGGGTATATGTCCTGTACTCATAGACATCTCAAAAAGGAGTGATAATGGGAAAGCAATAGCCGGGGCTAAAGACTTTAAGAAAAAAGCGGGGAAGCCATCAGGAGTTTTAGAACATTTTGAGGGCAATGATTTTAAAGTCTTAAGAACCTTGTCAAATGGGAAGAGAACACAGTTTAGGGATTTGTTTTCAGAGAGACGAGGCACAAATTCTGGGAGCAAACCATCATCAACAGTAAAAACAGAAGCAAAATAATCATTAAGCACAGTACATTTATCATGATTTGAGACAGCCAAATTGTCATTGGAGTCAATGAGAGGGGGTATACACTGAGAGGTAGTAAGCTTGGAATTTACATATGAATAGAAAGATGATAAGCTTTTCTTCTTGAGAACGTTGTTTTCCTGAGACAAGATGAAATCTTTGACAGCCATATCATACTTTCTAGCAAAGTGTTTATAGCGAACCTTGTCTTTACGATACCACAACTTTTTCAATCCCAGCAGGCGCCTTATGTGCAAGGGATAAGAAAACGGTTTACGGGACTGATAACGGCGAGGAACAAATTGGGCTATACAGGAATGTAGGACGTTTGATATTTTAGACCAGAACATTTCAACAGACAAACTATTTAGACACAAGAAAGACCGGTCAATATCCTTCATAATTGATATCATAGAACAATAGTCAGCATTGAAGAAGTCAAGAAAACAATGGTTTTGTCTATCACTAATCACAACAGGGTAAGAAACTGAGAAGTGTATAGCCGAATGATCACATGAGGAAGAGAATGGTTCAACAACAGAAATGTCCCAGATCAAGTCAGGAGTGGATACCAAAACCAAATCAATGCAATTGGATCCATGCGTAGGATGTGAAACCATTCAGTAGTCACATCAGGATGCATATGGCCGGTTGTATCACGCCTCAGTTATACACAAAACAACAGCCTGTGTTGTGTGTAGATATTAAATAAAGGCAGCTGGTCACACAACGGGACAGCCGGTTACACAACGGGACAGCCGGTTACACAACCGGACAGCCGGTTACGCAACGGGACAGCCGGTTACGCAACGGGACAGCCGGTTACGCAACGGGACAGTCGGTTGTGTAACCGGACATCTATTTTGTGATGCATTGAAACGGGACAGCCGGTTACATAACCGGACAGCCCGTTACACAACCGGCATCCGGATACGTAACCGGCAATGTTGGGCATCCGTACGGAACATATACACCGAAATTCCATGTTTGGAGATGAGCGGTTCAAACGATATCGCTGTTCTGAACCAGGTATGTTTTCAGACCTTGTTTTTCGTGAGGCATGTCGATCCGATCCCAAACAGGATATTATTACAGGAAAGGAATGGTAGTACAACAAGACTTTGAAAAAGGTAGGTCGCAACGTTTATGGTTCAGGAGATACGATCATTACAAAAACTAGCCATTTTTTTCAGGGTCTCACGTTGGGGGCGGAGGGGGGGGGGCTTGTACGTGGTACTTTACGGTACATGTTTTGAACACCAGTTTTGACTTAGTGCATAGATGGAGCGCTCAATTGACAGCGACCCGCGGGGCCGGTTGGATTAGCGTCTCGACACGCAAATTAATCACAAGAAACAACTCTTTCGTTTTTCAGCATTTTTCAGGCTCTCAAGCGATATATATATTTAAATTATAAAGTTGAGCTTTCTTACCTTTGGAATACATGTATCTGCCAGACTCGACTGAGTTATATCCTTATCTTAGAAATTGTAAGGTCTGCACCCGTGGCAAAGTACCCTTCTTTTCTCAACAGCCTCTCCTCTCTTACACCACGACACCCCATATCTCACACACAGCACTACATGTAGCACACTTTAAAAATAAAAAAATGACCAGCACAAAAAGCATACCAAGGTTACGCACATGTATACTGCCCAGCTTCAATCCGGCCATGTTGCCTGTGTGTGTGTGTGTGTGTGTGTGTGTGTGTGTGTGTGTGTGTGTGTGTGTGTGTGTGTGTGTGTGTGTGTGTGTGTGTATGTGTGTGTATGTATGTGTTTGTGTGTGTGTGTGTTTATGTGTGTGTGTTATGGAGAGGTTGCTGCTTCAGTTTCAAGCTTGGCTAATTGGTGCATGGTGCTCTGTCGATATATATACATTTGCAAATGTACAAATGTGCATATAAAGACAGTGTGATGGGTATGCTGTATACACCCAGCCCAGCTCTAACACTTAGGGTCATTCATTTTATTCTTCCTGGTCTCAGCCTCCTCTGCTGCAGCCCCTTCAGACAGGCTTGCTGCTTTTAGGATTGAAGGGATTAAGGGAGAGGTCACTGTGATGTCAAAGGCAGCACGTTTCCCTCCCTCCCAATTGAGGACAAGTACTGTACATCCGCTGGCCAGGTATGGCTTAGGTCAGGTGTAAGACCACTGCCTGACTCTACCCTCACTCCAAGGTGGGCAAGATGGCAGAGCAACAAACACGTTACACAGGTGATTGTGGTGAGTGACGACACCTGTTTTACAGGACAAGGGGGAGGAGATTAACTAACCACCTGTACTTTGTACTCTATCTCACAATGGGTTTTTTTTTCACACTGCTAATCAAACAGTAGACAGCCTGCATAATGACCACAGTGCCACATTTCATAATTACATCATAATAATAAAGCACAACTAATCACAAATAGACATAAGTTACGCAAAAAAAAATTCTCCGTCTGGTCATTAATCTTTAAACCCCAGTGGTTGGAAAGCAACTGATGGAATGTGTACATGTTACCAGCTCAGCAAAAGGTCACGGCATGCAGTCACTCTTAGAATATAAGATCTGCATATCTCTACCACACACACATGCTGTAAGGGTCCGGGACCGAGGACATGTCGACAACTTACATTACGTAATGAACATTGACTTACAAGTATCTACCGCTGGAGGAAAAGAACGATCCTACCTCGGACCACTTCGGGCGAGTTATGTTCCGGACCCCCCACGGACGCAGGATAAAGAAAACTATTTAAACGGGTGGCTAATGTGTATGAAAGAGGCTTATACGCGTGTACTCAATTGTGTATTTCAAAATATATCCTTGACGGGTGCGCAAGCCCAGGCGTTAGGCGTTAAAGCTAACGGTGGACCCTAACATTTGGTGGCAGCGGTGTTCTTTTGTTGTGCAGTTTCATGACAAAGTCGCATCACAGGCAGGTGATTGCGAGTGTACATGACAACGCGGTCTGGACTTACGTATAACGCCATTCAAGGAGATAGTGGGGAAATGTCACAACAGTCCTCGTCGGTGTCGGTGGGTGATCTACTGAAGATCCTGGTGGACAGCCAGCAGCGACAGGCCGAGGCGGAGGAGCGTCGGAGGGCGGCGGAGGATGAAGAGAGGCGTCGAAGACTCGTGGAGGAGCAGCGACGACAGGAGGAGAGCGAGCGGCAGATGGCACTAATTGCCAGGCTACTAGAGAAATCTACCCTCGACGACGGCAGGGACAGGAAACCACGGGAGAGAGATGCGCAACTGGTGAGGCTTACGGATAAGGACGACATCGAAACGTACCTAACGACGTTCGAACGCGTGATGGAGGCCTATGAGGTGGACAGGAACCGGTGGACTTTCAAGCTGGCTCCATACTTAAGCGGGAGAGCACAGGAGGTCTACGGTTCCCTCGCAGCTGAGGCGGCGGCCAACTACGAGCAGCTAAAAGAAGCCATTTTGGTACGGTACGGTATCAGAGAGGAGACCTACCGCATGCGGTTTCGATCCACCAAGAAGAAAGCAGAGGAAACCTACTGAGAACTCGGGAATAGACTGCAGGACACAGCAAAGAAATGGCTCCGGGACTACGAGTCAAAGGAAGAACTGCTGGACGTCCTCGTTAAGGAACAGTTCGTGAACAGTCTACCCACGATTCTGCAAGTGTGGATCCGGGAAAGGGAACCAGAGACAAGCGAAGCGGCATTTGACCTGGCGGACAGTTTCGTACATGCTCGAGAGTGCGGTTCGGGGAACGGAATGGGCAGGAGTGGCTTGAAGAACGAGGGACCTGGAATGGACAACTCCCAGGACAAACCACGTTGCTTCAAGTGCGGAGAAGAAGGTCACTTCGCGGGGCGTTGTCACGAACAAGGGGCTAAGGCAGAGCAGGATGCAGTGAAGAGGCAGAGCTATAGGGCCGACAGTTCTGCTGGCAGCAAAGTCAAGTGCTACAACTGCGGCAAAACCGGACACGTGGCCAGAAGATGCCCAGAGAGTGCTTTGTTTGCAGGATCCCGGTGTAAAGACACTCTGCTGGAAAGGAACGTCACCCGGAGAGGAACGGTGGAGGGCACAAAGGTGCAAGATATTATATTGGATACGGGATGCTCCAGGACCTTGGTTCGAAAAGACTTGGTACCTCCTAGCAAGTGGCTGGAAGAGAGAGCAGTCGTGATCAAGTGTGCACACGGCGACGCAGTAATGTACCCTCTCGCATCGGTGGATCTTATGGTAGACGGCACTGCTGTAAACGTGGAAGCGGCTCTGTCGGATACCCTCCCGGCGGCTGTGCTACTGGGCCGGGATGTGCCAGAACTCCATAGATTGCTGCAGGAGCCGCGGGGAGCTGGAAGAACCTCTGTACATGGAGCACAGGAAGCAGATGAAGCCATGGTGGTGACGACTCGAGCGGGAGCGAGAAAAAAACCACGGGAGATAGAGGAGGACTCTGAACAAGGTGAAGAACAAGGAGAAGAAAAGGAGAAGGCAGTTAGAGACAACTCTCACGAGCAGGAACAGTGGGACGTGGGGGATGTTCTGGACGACGATCTGTTCGTGGATAACGGGAGACTGGAAAAGACGCGCTTAAGCCGATCTCAGAAGAGGCTGAACAGAAAGCAATTTCAGAGCGGTGACAAGAACAGGTCCACGGAAGAGGAAACCGAAGAAAACATAGCAGATCTGGACTTCGGAGCAGAAGAACTACGGAGACTTCAACAGGCAGACGAAACACTGCACGATATTAACCAGCTGGCAGAGAGAGGAGATCCTCAGTTCGTGAAGAAATCCTCACTGGTTTATCGCAAGACGAGCTCAACAGAGGACCACGCAGTAGAGCAGCTAGTGCTCCCAAGGCAGTGCAGAGCGATGGTACTGAAACTGGCACATGAAACACCTCTGGCGGGTCACTTGGGACGCAACAAGACCACTAGGAGAGTGTTGCAGCGTTTCTACTGGCCTGGCGTATGTCGAGATGTGGCAAAACATTGCAGGTGTTGTCCGGAATGTCAGAAAGCGCAGAACCGTCGAGAGCAACCAGCTCCCTTGGTCCCTCTACCTGTAATGGCGGAACCTTTTGCACGAATCGCCATGGACATCGTGGGACCTCTGCCTTGCAGTAAATCGGGGCACAAGTATATCCTTGTTATTTGCGATTACGCCACTCGTTATCCAGAGGCTGTTCCACTACGTTCATGTGAGGCCGAAAAGATCGCCGAGGAGCTCATTAAACTGTTCAGCCGCATGGGAATCCCCAAGGAGATACTCACTGACCAGGGTAGCAATTTCACGTCAAAGCTGTTGGCTGAACTATACAACATGTTGCAGGTCAGGGCAATCCGAACCACCCCTTACCACCCGCAAACGGACGGTCTGGTGGAGCGATTCAACCAAACCTTGAAAGCGATGCTGAGGAGGATGGTGAACAAAGAGGGCAAGGATTGGGACCGGCTACTACCCTTTCTTCTCTTCGCCTACCGAGAGGTTCCCCAGGCGTCTACTGGCTTTTCGCCCTTCGAACTGCTTTTTGGCCGAAAAGTTCGTGGACCTTTAGATGTGATCAAGGAGCGGTGGAAAGCTGACCACAAGAGCAGTGAAAGTGTGGTCTCTTACATCTTGTCCATTCAGGACAGGATAGCGAGTATGGCAGACTTGGTGGGGGAAAACATGCAGAAGGCACAGGAGACTCAGAAGCGCTGGTATGACCGCAACGCGAGGGAAAAAACATTGGAGCCAGGGGAAAAAGTCTTGGTCTTGCTCCCCACCTCTTCTAACAAGCTCTTGGCACAGTGGCAGGGACCGTACACAGTGGAAAAGAGAGTCAGCGATGTAACTTACCAGGTGGACATGAGCAACAAACGGAAGAGACACAGAGTGTTCCATGTAAACATGCTGCGTCAATGGCATGATCAGCAGCCAACCGACTCGAGTCTCTGGGTGGATGACACAGAAGAGGCGGAAGATGAGATACCAGTTTGGGGAAAAGACGACACCTGTGTACAATGGAACCTGCCACCCCATCTGGATGAAATGCAGAAAAGAAGTCTTCAGGGCCTATTGAAAGAATTCGAGGACACCCTGAAAAGCAAACCAGGAAGGACTAGAATGATAGAACACAGCATCGACACAGGGTCAGCACAAGCGATCAGGCTCCCTCCGTATCGATTGCCATATGCCTACAGAGATGTGATTACCAAGGAACTCAAGGAAATGCTGGAAGATGGAGTTATCTCAAGATCCACTAGTGAATGGGCTGCCCCGGTGGTGCTGATCACAAAGAAAAATGGGGAAATCCGTTTTTGCGTAGACTATAGGCGACTAAACTCCATCTCCAGAACGGACAGCTACCCAATGCCCAGAGTGGACGAGCTTATAGACAGACAGGGATCTGCCAACTACATTTCAACTCTAGACCTTTCACGGGGATACTGGCAGGTCCCAATGTCAGCACAGTCAAGGGCAAAGACAGCTTTCGTCACCTCGTACGGATTGTTTGAATTCAACGTCATGCCCTTTGGACTCCAGGGAGCACCCTCAACCTTCCAGAGGATGATGGACCAGCTTCTCCGAGGGTTGGAGGACTGTGCTGCTGCCTACCTCGATGACCTAGTGATACATAACGCAACATGGCCGGAACACTTGGCGTCTCTGAGGAAGGTGCTGGAGAGACTGAGAACAGCGGGACTGACAGCAAAACCGTCCAAGTGTCACTTTGCAATGAAGGAGTGTACCTACCTAGGGCACATTGTAGGGAACGGTCAGGTACGACCAGAAATAGGGAAGTTGACGGCAGTGGAAGACTTTCCTGTACCCAAAACAAAGAAGGAAGTCAGGACATTCTTGGGGCTCACAGGCTATTACAGGAAGTTTGTGCCATGTTACGCCTCACTGGCCGCACCGCTGACCGAACTGACCAGGAGTAATGCTCCTACCATTGTCAAATGGACCACTTCATGCAACACAGCCTTTATGGACCTGAAGCGGCTTCTATGCTCGTCACCAGTGCTGCAATGTCCCGATTTTAGCCGACCGTTCATACTGCAGACTGATGCCTCAGACTGGGGTGTTGGAGGAGTACTGAGCCAGCTAGACCAGGAAGGTCTCGACCATCCCGTGGCCTACTTTAGTCGAAAACTGCTGCCTCGGGAGAGAAGATACGCCACTGTAGAAAAAGAATGCCTCGCAATCAAGCTGGCCATACAAGCCTTCAGGGTGTACCTACTAGGCAAACCGTTCAGAATTGTTACCGACCATCATGCCCTGGAATGGCTAGACCGGCTCAAAACCGATAACGCCAGACTGACACGGTGGAGCTTGTCCCTCCAACCCTACCATTTCACTGTGACCTACAGGCCAGGGAAGTGTAATGGAAATGCTGATGCTTTGTCCCGGCGAACTAGTTCGCCGCTGGAGAACGTTGAGGGAGTGTAAGGGTCCGGGACCGAGGACATGTCGACAACTTACATTACGTAATGAACATTGACTTACAAGTATCTACCGCTGGAGGAAAAGAACGATCCTACCTCGGACCACTTCGGGCGAGTTATGTTCCGGACCCCCCACGGACGCAGGATAAAGAAAACTATTTAAACGGGTGGCTAATGTGTATGAAAGAGGCTTATACGCGTGTACTCAATTGTGTATTTCAAAATATATCCTTGACGGGTGCGCAAGCCCAGGCGTTAGGCATTAAAGCTAACGGTGGACCCTAACACATGCACATGGCTCTATGTATGTATACATGTAGCTGCATGCCTACAAGTTTTTTTCCCACCCCCTCGCACACTCTAATCGTATGCCACAACGTATGTATGCCAGTGTGTCCCGATGTATGCCTATTGCCCGGTTTATTTGGCCTAATACATCACACCATGCCTTCCCATCCGAACGCCATCTCCAAAAGCCTTGTCAATGTGTGGGTGCGTGTGTGTATGTATGTGTGTGTGCATGCGTGTGTATATGTGCGTGTCACAAAGGGCGGATTGAAATCTTGCATTTGTCTACATGTGAGTGCATGTATATGCGTGTGTAAGTGTATTTGTGTGTCAACGCACGCCCATACAATAATGGTGGATTGAAGGTTGGGTAGTATGCATGTACAAACCTTCTTATAGGCATACATGTACATGTATAAACGCAAGCGTATCGGTACACACATAGAGTGTAATACGTACTATAGTAACTGACCTTGTATATACAGTGACTTGAAGTGTTAGTTATATATGGAACGTTCTATACGAAAATGGGTCTTGTGGATTTTATTTTATAACATAAACTTTAAATCGATACATCATTAACGCTATCGGGTTCCTATTTTTAACACACCATACCACACCATTATTATATGTGAAAATCCATTTTGGTGTCTTACACATGCGGGGTACCGACGTTACAAGGTCCGATACCCCGTAGAGTTCAAAACGGCCACATCTTCAGGTAGGAGTGTCCAAATCGGTTCAAAATAGGTACCTATGTAGAAGGGTCCTACCGCTATTGATTTGTTCTGGTCGTTAATTTTTGCTTTATCCGTTATGGAGATACAAGTGTGCAAAGAAATTGCATATTTCCCGGGCATTACGCGCCATTAACGTATTACGACTGGCTAGCGCTTCGAGGACATAAATATGCAATTTACTTCCTGTTCAATAACCGTGTCTCCACCTACCGATATCTCACCGCCCAAAAAGTAATAACGAGTATATCGAACGTCTGGTTCTGTTTCCCCTTCTTGACCATAGCGGACAGAAGATTCGTAAAGCAATAGAAATACGTGGATTCAGCTGCCTTCGCAATACGCAACACGTTACGTTTAGTAGTACACGCACGTGGGCCTGTTGGTTCGGTCAAACTGCTTGGGTGCCACTCCTTGCCCATTTACACATGCACAACGCTATAACAGCATGAGATTACTAAAGTGCATCTAGTTAATGCAACAGGGGTTAGCTTAATCTGAAACTCAACCGTTCAGTTTTTTGCGTTCTGCACACGCACAAATAAAAAACCCTTATAGCTACATGTATGTACCAGCATGTAGTACTCTCATTGGCCGACTAAAATCCATCAATTGGTGAACCTTTTATATTAGGTTGTACAAAATAAAATCCGTAGGTCCCTTTCCAGTGTGATTTATGGATGATTTGGTCACACACACACACACACATACACACACACACGCACACACACACACACACACACACACATACACACACACACACACTCACACACATACACACACACACACACACGTGTAGATGATGGTACATGAGCATCTAGTGTAGGTGATGGGACATGAGTCTAGTGTAGGTGATGGGCCATGAGTGTCTAGTGTAGGTGGTGGGACATGAGCATCTAGTGAAGGTGATGGTACATGAGCATCTAGTGTATGTAGGTGATGGGACGTGACACAGCGAAACAGCTATCCGGAGACGGGTTGCAACGGTGCTCCGTCTCAGGGTTGCCGTAGGCCAGCCAGGGGTCTGGCCTGAGGCCGGCCGGCCTGACTGCCTGGCCTGATAGGCCGACCTTTCAGGCCAATCAATGATAAATTATTCGGTGTTCAATTAATATAATTGATACGCATGCAACGTGATTTTGCCTTCGCTATATGTCGATCGACAATTCTTTAAACACTCCTCTGCCTTCCACTCGTCACCTCAAACCTTGTCCTAACCCCGATCTGAGGGAATACGTGTATTTTCAAGAGCCAAGTTGATCCAGGAGTGTCAACGATGGAATCTACATCCCCAACGGCTGGAAGCATCAATTATGCTAAAGCATAATGCATGGCTGCTGCGAATGCATTAAGCCAATATTACGTACACTCTTTTGCTCAGTCGCTACACATGTATACAATGTATTTGAAATTCTGCTGCTTTATGGCAGTTATTAATTATGAATATTTACAATCGTGCATTTGGTGAATGTGTAAAGTCATTTCAGTACTTCGTATTTATTGGTTGCATCATAGATATTAGACTGGAAGGGATTGGAAACCAGACCAATTAACACCAATCAACAAGTACAGTCCTGGCAGTTCAAGTCCCCAGGCCTTTACGGATAAAATGGCGGGTACCACGAATATCTATGGAAGCTTGATACACAGACATCTTTTCCCTAGATATCTTGACAACAAGTTTCATCCCAGATGAGTGTTTTGTGCGACACTGGGTCAGTCTGAACTTCTTCTGACTCTTGTCACATTCTGCATTGAGATAAAGCATAATAATCCATTCATTTTTATCTCTAGGGCAAAAATTGCGCGCGAATTAAAGGCTTAGCTTTTAGATTTTTTTTTGGTCGTAGAAAACGCAAAGACGGCAAACTAACTATTCGTTGGCACATATTTTTCATCTGGCTATCTGGTAGTCAAGTTTTCAGAATTTTTACGACAAAGCTACGGTCGCTATACCGGTGAGTATCACACCTAGTCAAAAGTAAGTTTTTTTATTTTTTATATCGAGTACGACGCATTCATGTCACAAAAACTATACTGTGGTACGTAAAACACAGTGCTCAATCTGCCTATCGTAACGCCGTACCTTTACGTCGCTTTGTTCGGGCGTAGTACCGGTGAGTTTAATTGTAGACATGGAGCGCTTTAAGTCTAATATCTTCTCTTAGGAATGGAGTATTAAAAAAATACTTACTTCTTTGTGATCCATAGTTTGTGCGCTACCTTTTACTACTTTTCTTATTTGCCTCTTGCGTACTTGACCAAAAACTTTTGAAGGGCGAGGTGCCAGACTAACCAATTAGCAACTGCCAGGAGTGTCCCCGCTACGTTCTATTGAAATGTATGGCGCACGTGCGCGGTTTCCAATCCCTTCCAGTCTAATATCTATGGTTGCATCAAATCCTCCGTAATAAGATATTATAATACTTGTGTATACTGAATATGATTGCAGTTGACAAAATATAAAAATGTAATTAGGAATGAAGGATTTGTATGCCGTCAATAATAGTTGAGTTTTCAATGAGAAGCCAGCCTAACATATTGCATGATGCTTAGGGTGGGCGTGGTCCGGCCTGATAGGCTAGACCCCTGGCCTGACAGGTCAGGCCAGGCCCCTGGCCTGTCAGGCCGGCCTGACAGGCCGGCTGGCCTTCGGCAACCCTGCTCCGTCTCTTTCGATCAAGACTGACTTCCACGTAAATTTCACGAAAACGTTTAGTGACGGTATCCGTGTATTTATGAACGGTAATCGACGAACGCTACCGCACGGTACAGCGTCCTCACTGTTATTGACGCCATGGTCACGTGATACAAGTAACTCCTTCCGAATTCAAAAAATGAGCGGCAAGTGACGTTACTGCAGAGATAATATATAGTATATAGTGTGTGCATGCGTGTGTATGTGCGTGTCACAAAGGGCGGATTGAAATCTTGCATTTGTCTACATGTGAGTGCATGTATATGCGTGTGTAAGTGTATTTGTGTGTCAACGCACGCCCATACAATAATGGTGGATTGAAGGTTGGGTAGTATGCATGTACAAACCTTCTTATAGGCATACATGTACATGTATAAACGCAAGCGTATATAGTATATATAATATCTATATATTATCTCTGGTTACTGTCACCACTGCGGGGAATACGTGTGTAGATCTACATTTTTTGAACACCAAATTCTAGTAGAGTCGTCATCCAAAGCTGATAGTTCTCTTCAAGCTAAACAACAGCTTTCTGTGAAAGGTATGTACCATATATCATACACGTGTACCGATTATGTATGCATATGCGCAGCTGCATATGCGTATACTCGATTCGCGAGATATAGCTAGTGCTGAGCGGTAGCTATTAGCAGCTAATTGTATCCTTTTTTATTATACAGACGTACCGGTACTATGGCAGACAGGAGAGCATATAGAATACCTCTCCGGCTCTGAGTCAGATTCGTCATCAAGTAAAGAATCTTTACAGCAAGGACTCCATAACTATAAATGGCACCAGTTGCCTGTGTGTGTATGTGATGTGTGCCTCTGTGTGAGATGTGTGCCACTGTGCATGTGTGCCTGTGTCGATGTGTGCCTCTATGTCAATGTGTGCCTCTGTGTAATATGTAGCCTTAGTGATGAGTGCCTCTGTGTGATATGTGCCTCTGTTTATGATAGATGTGTCCCTGTGTGTGATGTGTGCCAATATGTGTAGCCTGTGTGTGATGTACACATGCCTCTGTGTGATGTGTTCCTGTGTGTGATTTGTGCCCATGTGTGATGTACACGTGCCTCTGTGTGATGTGTCCCTCTGTGTGATGTGTGCCTAGGCTCTGTGCATGATGTGTGCCTCTGAGTAATGTGCACTTGCCTCTGTGTGATGTATTGCTGTGTGTGATGAGTGCCCGTGTGTGATGTTTGCCTCTGTGTAATGTGTAGCCTTAGTGATGAGTGCCTGTGTGGTGTGTTCCTCTGTTTATGATGTGTCCTTGTGTGTGATGTGTGCCAATATGTGTAACCTGTGTGTGATGTGTGCTTGTGTGTGATGTGTAACCTTAGTGATGAGTGCCTGTGTGTGATGTGTGGCTGTGTGTCACATGTGCCTCTGTGTGTGATGTGTGCCTGTGTGTGATGTGTGCCTGTGTGTGATGTGTGCCTGTGTGTGATGTGTGCCTATGTGATGTGTGCCTATGTGATGTGTGCCTGTGCCTGTGTGAGATGTGTGATGTGTGCCTTTGTGCGATGTGTGCCTGTGTGTGATGTGTGCCTATGTGATGTGTGCCTGTGCCTGTGTGAGATGTGTGATATGTGCCTATGTGCGATGTGTGCCTGTGTGTGATGTGGCTGTGTGTGATGTATGCCTGCGTGTGATGTGTGCCTGTGTGTAATACACACATGCCTCTGTGTGATGTGTGCCTCTGTGTGATGTGTGCCTATGTGTGATGTGTGCCTGTGTGTAATGTGTGCCAATATGTGTAACCTGTGTGTGATGTGTGCCTGTGTGTGATATTTGCCTATGTGTGATGTGTGCCTCTGTGTGATGTGTAGCCTTAGTCATGTGTGCCTATATGTGATGTGTGCCTGTGTGTGATGTGTGGCTGTGTGCTATGTGTACACATGCCTCTGTGTGATGTGTGCCTGTCTGTAATGTGTGCCAATATGTGTAACTTGTGTGTGATGTGTGTCTGTGTGTGACATGTGCCTGTGTGATGTGGGCCTGTGTGTGATGTGTAGCCATAGTGATGAGTGTCTCTGTGTGATATGTGCCTCTGTGTGTGATGTGTGCCTCTGTGTGTGATGTGTGCCTCTGTGCGTGATGTGTGCCTGTGTGTGAACACATTGTGTAGCCTTAGTGATGAGTGCCTCCGTTTGATGTGTGCCTGTGCGTGATGTGTGCCTGTGTGTGATGTGTGCCTGTGTGTGATGTGTGCCTGTGTGTGATGTGTGCCTGTGTGTGATGTGTGCCTGTGTGTGATGTGTGCCTCTGTGTTATGTGTGCCTGTGTGATGTGTGCCTCTGTGTGTGATGTGTGCCTGTGTGATGTGTGATGTGTGATGTGTGCCTCTTTATGATGTGTGCCTTTGTGATTTGTGCCTGTGTGTCATTTGTGCCTGTGTGATGTATGTCTGTGTGTGATGTGTGCCTGTTTGTGTGATGTGTGCCTGTGTGTGATGTGTGTCTGTGTGATGTGTGCCTGTGTGATGTGTGTCTGTATGATGTGTGCCTGTATGATGTGTGCCTGTGTGATGTGTGCCTGTGTGATGTGTGCCTGTGTGATGTGTGCCTGTGTGATGTGTGCCTGTGTGATGTGTGCCTGTGTGATGTGTGCCTGTGTGATGTGTGCCTGTGTGATGTGTGCCTGTGTGATGTGTGCCTGTGTGATGTGTGCCTGTGTGATGTGTGCCTGTGTGATGTGTGCCTGTGTGATGTGTGCCTGTGTGATGTGTGCCTGTGTGATGTGTGCCTGTGTGATGTGTGCCTGTGTGATGTGTGCCTGTGTGATGTGTGCCTCTTTACGATGTGTGCCTGTGTGATTTGTGCCTGTGTGTCATTTGTGCCTGTGTGTGATGTGTGCCTGTTGGTGTGATTTGTGCCTGTGTGTCATTTGCGCCTGTGTGTGATGTGTGCCTGTTGTGTGATGTGTGCCTGTGTGTGATGTGTGCCTGTGTGTTGTGTGCCTGTGTGATGTGTACCTGTGTGATGGTGCCTCTGTGTTATGTATCCTGTGTGATGTGTGCCTCTGTGTGTGATGTGTGCCTCTGTGTGATGTGTGCCTATGTGTGATGTGTGCCTATGTGTGATGTGTGCCTATGTGTGATGTATGCCTTGTGTGATGTGTGCCTGTGTGTGATGTGTGCCTCTTTGTGTGACGTGTGTGTGGCTGTGTGCAACATTATAGAAGTACTTCGCTCATTCTTTACATGTGTAGGGATAAAGGATTATGTCTTCCGTCCTCACTCAAACTAAAACTGATTCCATGTACATGTTGTATGTTCTGCATTCTTGTTAATGAATCAATTTCAAGGCTGATAAAAGATTTAAATCGCACACACATGTACTGGACTGTTACCTCATTGCCATGCCAACACATCGCATACCAATAACAAGCGGTATAAGCTCGCTAATTGCAATTGATTGACAGTTGCTGGTTAATTCAACTATAACTCTCCCTTGACCAATTCACGTGACTAATAATAGGTTTTTGGCGGTTCAGGGGAAAGTGGTGTAGCCGATGGATGTTACCTATTTTATCGCAACCTATTCTGGCGCCAAAGTACAACGTGCATCAGCGCAGCAAAGAGCACGATATGGTAAGCGTTTCGCTATCGGCCTTTGTCCTCCTCTATAGCAACTTTCAGGTTCAAAGATTGGCGTGGAACTTATGGATCCGAATAAACTTGTTGATTCGCCACATGATAAGACATGAGTGCTGCGTAAGCGCCATTTTTGGGGTGTCGAAGATATCACAACCACCTTTCTTCCGTCTACAGGAATAGGTTGTAACGCGAACACATATTAGTAGGTGTAACGTATTATTGGTACGTTATTTGTATTTCCTCTACCCAGCCACCTTTATTTTTTTGGCTTTGGAACGCAATGAGGTATGTACAAGGGTCACTTTTTTCTCATCTGTGACTTTTTACACAAGATGAACGTTTGATGACGTGAGTGGCTCCACGTTTGTGCCAGTGTCATCGTCAATACCGGCGCAAATGTGTAAGCAAGTATTTCTGTGGTTCATGCATTCATGATTGATGCTATACATAATTATCTTTCAACAGAACGGAATCCGGCTTTTTGCCTAATGCGGAGACCAAGCAAAACACTTGCTCTTCCTTTTTATATGAATTTGTATTTGTATATGGCTTTTTAAAGAACTAACCCTGAGAAAAGTGAATGGGATGGTGCACGTATACGTAAAAGCTGCATGGATAGAAAGTAGAAGCGGCACCGCTGTAGTACCGGTAGCCAGAAATCCCACCTTACGTACTGACGGTACGATGCGGTAAAAAGCGAACCGCCTTTAACCGTAGATTTCCCGGACTGACGGATTATAACGTTTAAAGACGTGACAGAGCGACGGGGGGGAAGGACGTTGCCGTCCACTCTCCGTCCACTGACGGACCGTTGGTATTGATTTCAACGGTATCCGCCTACATCTGAGTGACGGGCAAGGTCACGTGATGAGACGTTACCGCCTCAATGTAATGGTTTCGCTGTGTGAGCATCTAGTGAAGGTGATGGGACATGAGCATCTAGTGTAGGTGATGGGACATGAGCATCTAGTGTAGGTGATGGGACATGAGCATCTAGTGAAGGTTTGGGACATGAGCATCTAGTGTAGGTAATGGGACATGAGCATCTAGTGGAGGTGATGGTACATGAGCATCTAGTGTAGGTGATGGACATGAGCATCTAGTGGAGGTGATGGGACATGAGCATCTAGTGTAGGTGATGGGACATGAGCATCTAGTGTAGGTGATCACAATGGGACATGAGCATTTAGTGTAGGTGATGGGACATGAGCATCTAGTGTAGGTGATGGGACATGAGCATCTAGTGAAGGTGCACTGTTAAAAAAGGGGTGTTACCGCAACACACTTAGGGGTGTTCGTACGACTGTTTAGGAATAACACCCCATGGAGTGTAGTGGTAACCGCTCAGGGGTGTTATAGCCAACACTCCAGAAGTGTAGCCAGTACACTATAGGGTGTTGACAAAGGCATAATAGTTCCGTTTATGCACCGTAATCTTATGATGCAACATCAATTGATATCAATAAACTATACAACAACAGCTGAATTGATTTTAATAAAACGTTGACAATAAATACAACATACAACAAAACAATAAACATGTCTTTAGGGCCTATATGACGATATAGAGTTCAGTCTTTCTTGATCTGCATGCTTCGGACACAAAAAATATATATATGAAGAAAACGCATAAATGTCAGGTTCCAATATGAGACATGCCTGACCTTGAATCTTGGTGCAGCCGTCATTTTCGCTAAGTGGATCGGTGACAATAACAACGTCAACTGTACCGATTGTTAAGCTTAACTCGAATACTTGCTTAAGCCGGCGTGTCATATGAATTTTGTAAGGTAAGGCAGGACGACACTTAACGCGACAAGCTAGGTACTTACCTTCCTTAGCAGGGCTCATTATAGTGAGGCAGCGCAGCAAGCGGTAGTCAACTTTTCCTCAGTAGAAGCGGGCCAGGATTGAACGTTTGTTGGCTGATCAAAGACAGGCTGAGGCGCAGCTATAAAGCTCAGTTGCCACCTCCGACTTAGAAGCATTACGCAAATGGTTATGTGTCTGAGATCGCGTGCTTACATTAGTAAACTAGTTCGTGACGTAAAGCACGACTTACTGAATTACGTAACGCGACCGCAAGTACTAATTATTTCATTTTTGACAATTTTTAGCACTGTTCCTTTCAGTGCAAATTGCCATAAAATATATATCATTAAGATTTTCCGATTTTTCTCTATCGACTGATGCAATCAGAAAATATTTTCGACTTAAAATGCATTGATGTCCTCTCGATGTATTGGAATTTCTCAGGTCAAGTTTTGCAACTAGTTCAATATTTCTTGTTTTGGTGACTTCAGTCAGTTCAGTTGAGCATATCTGTAGCTCTGCAACATTCTTGTCGATTCAAACTGTATCTATACGTTGTGTCTATAAAGTTACACACTAAAATGATGGGTTTTGGCAGATAGCATAAATGGGACATGATTCTGATTTGTAATATAAATTAAACTACGAAGTATCGAAAAATGTGAAAATACAATTATGACAAAACCTTTACCATAGGTAGCTAATCATATCCCACACATATTTAGCTGGAAAACGTATTTTCTGCGATGGGGCAGCCTTTAACTCTTTGAATGCCAAGTGCATATAAACATGCATGCTAACAAAACGAGAATTCATGCAGTGCTATGTGTTATTTTACATGTATGTTGATCAAAATCACTTTGAATATGCATACAAGTGCAATACTGACATGCATGTAACCCCATAGTCATACAAATATGTGTAAGCACATTTTGTGTGTCCATTATAACCCACTGCACCTTTTGTTGCTAAAGGGGAAGTGAACAGGCATGATATACTATACACTGATCTGGGCTACACATTCTTGTTCTTGCAGTATTAAAGTGCTGATGCATTAGTGAAGTGAAATCATCTGAATAATGGGGTTCTTTAGCCAGTGTGAGAGGAAACATGCATAATTACTTCGTACATGGACTTATAAGGTTACAAGTGCAGCAAGCATTTGCATGCATCATTGAGCTGTAACTGATCAACACATTTTTGCCTACATTGTCCGGGGAGACACATAATCCTAAAGGGGGACACAGTATCCTAGGATACATTGTCCGTGGTGGACCGCTGGTCCTAGGACTGGGTGTCCTGCGGACGCCAGGTCGTAGGATACAATGTCCGGCCGGACAACATTTCGGGGAAAGGGGGGGGGGGGGGGGGGGGGGGGGGGGGGGAGAAGCGTAGTCCTGTGACAGCGCACGCACGCTTGTCTCGCATAGCTCTCATACTTGTCGTTTCATACATGTTATGCACCTGCTCATATACAGTAGCGCGGTCAAAAAGAAGAAGTTCTCGTACCGTCTTCGTAGCAATTCCGTTGAACGGTCGCTCCGTGCCGTACCGTTTCTGGTCAAACACCATGGCGTGTTTTGAGCGTCTAACACGCCGTATTAAATTCGTAAACGGCACGCCGTTACCGTCTTGAAAGCCGGTTAAAAAGAACGGTAATAAATGCACAGTGGTTGTTACTTCAATCCCTCCGGAGAGGTAGGGGTTTGAACCTCATTCTTCTTTGTGTAGTGATACATAGAATTGGTTTCAAACCCCTACCTGTAGTCTTGTACCACTTTGGACCCCCCCCCGTTCCAATAAAGCCAACCGGTTCTAATTTGACAGTTTACCTTACTTGCTCGGCATATTTCAATATGTCAGCAAATGTAATTTGCAAGAGTTACGGAATTCGCAGAAGACAGACAATAGGAGATGCTACCCATGTTGCTTGTGTGCTATAGGACTATGAAATTATTAGACCTTTGTTTCCCCTGCTTTTTGTCCCACTACTGCATGCTTCAAATCTTATATACTCTCACAACGAATGTTTTGTAGTGCAGCAAGCATGCATATGCATGCATCATGGAGTTGTGATCAATTATACGCGGAATTGTAATATTTTTATCATTTTTCATGCATAGTGTCGGAATAAGTCCGTACTGTACCGCATGGCGTGGAATATTTCATAGAGAATTTAGCCTGTTTTTTGCGATCTTGTGAAGATTCATTTTGCGACTAGAACACTTTTGAGCCAGAGATGATCATTAGTATTGTCTCTATAATTGAGCTACATGTAGGTATATATGTAGCTGGTAGCGCGTAGCTGTATACGCTGGGTGGACATAGTGTTGTGTGTGGGTGCATACATGGTTTTACGCTGAGTGTACTTAGTGATGTGTTGATAGCCATGTATGTGCGCTGAGTGTGCAGTGTTTACGCTGCAGGTATGAAGACCTTATCATGCTCTGTGTTCCTCCCTTACACGAAGGTAGTAATATATTATTATACCCTATAATCACTCGTTTACGGCCGCCTATACGCAATAACTACTGGCAATGTCGTGGAGTTCATGCTATACGGCCAGTGCTGCGGACGCAAATTTGCGTCTTCCGCGTATAATCTGTTAACACCGTAAGCTCTAAATCATGCGTGAACGGCGTCGTAATAGTTGGGTGTGCACACATGCATATGCACTTGGGGTCCTAAGAGTTAATTTGGCAAAGGACTAATTGTTTAACGACATGCTGCATTGTGTTCCTTTTTCTTACGTGTGTACTAGTAGGAAGGCAAACTAATACCCACAACTTTATTACAATTTTTCTTTGTATTTACGGCACATAATCAAGTTAAGCATCTGAATTGCAGTTGTTTTCAAGCGGAACGAAGGAACAGCCCTATTCCACAGTTGACAGGTGGAGGGAGGAAAAAATGAAGCGAAGCCGTGAAGAGCCGTCAGCATTCGAAGAGGATAACTCTAGAAAGGTCTGTTTGACGTGACGGAATGCATATGGCTGTCATGCATGACGATATAGAACAGGCATTATCGCCATGCCAGCAGAACCGTGGTTACAGATAGTACAATGCATTGATCTATAAATCACATTTTTTCATAGAAAACACGGGACTGGGTGTATGTTGTTACATGCAGTTGCAATTAATTAACTCTTGAACTGCGAATGGCGCCTTCATTTTATAGTTGTCTGTATGCTGTTCATGACATCAACTACGTACAGTTTTGATCTTGGTGTACAATGACTTGTGTAAAATGGATTTAGTTTTGGAATTGATTATGACCTTCGTCGTGCCGGTTTGCTGAGTAATGCAATAGAAATCATTGCCTCTGCATGGGGCTGCTATTTATTCATGCATGGAAAGCCTTTAAAGGCAAGGCGAACGAATATCGTTCACGGTTACGAATGCATACATGTAAATTGTATGTGAATTTAGTTTCGAAATTGATTATGACCTACATGTATGTCGTGCCGGTGTCACAGGAAATTCTGTCGCTAGGAAATATTGTCGCGGCGACAATATTTCCTAAGGAAATTGTGTCGCTTTAATTAAACGTAGCGACCACATTTCCTAAGGAAATTCTGTCGCTCCCAGGAAATTCTGCCGCGCACATAAAGCATGCATATTTTGTCTCAAATTATGACATGATTGAGGTAGAATTCACACATGCTTCTGATGCATTCAGACTGTTTTAAAACATACAGGGGAACAATATCAATTAGTGGATCTCCTGATGAGGCCTGGAGATAAACGCAAGCAATCGCAATGGAACCACTTCTGGCATCCATCACATTGCACCATCTCTCTTCCTGTATACGGGAGCCTCCATTTCAATCACTTCTTCTATCAAGACTTTAGGCTTCCTTGCTTTGTGAAGGGAATCGCAACACAGCACCATTTTGGAAGCACAGTAGCAAGTGTTTCCGCATTAAAAACTGGTCAAATTCCAGCATGCAAAGATCTTGCCCATTGCATATTGCAGTGGCAGTCGCAATAGCAAAAAGGCCACAATCACTTGCCCCAGATTGCTGCTGCATCTTGATGTATTCCAGTACAATGGAATCCTTGCTTGCCTGCGGCATATAGGCAATAATGCACTTAAGTGAGTGTGAAAGTTTCAGATGGTGTGAACTGTCAAACACTTGGACAACACCACTTGAACATCCAACTGTTGACACAGTTATCCAGCGGTTGCCATTCTCGTGGAGACATTGGACGAATGAGTGGTCTTTGTGAGCATCAAATGTTCTGGTCTACTGCAGTAATGTACTTTGCAGGCCTGCCACATCTGAGTGCTCTTTCTTGTAGCAGATGCTGAGCTGAAGTTATGTGTTCATCTTCAAGCCATCCATCAGGATCTTCCAATCCAGCTGCATCAAACACAAGAGGTAACTTTTTATTAGGCACAGAAGGCTGCTCATCTAAATTAAATACATTGATGACATGGTGAGGTGGGCAATTTGCAAAAGTATTGCAGCAGCTTCTTCCAGCATGGCACCAGCTGCTGCTACGAGGCTGATTTTTTCTCCTACATGGGCAACTTTTGGTGGCACATCTCTTCTTACATCTCTTCTTACATTTGCAAATATCATCCGTAGAGATGTTTCCTTAGAGCAGAAAATGTAATATGATAATTCAGTTGATTAAGTTACAACTAAACAGGAATACTTAGTTGTATAGGTCAGTCTTCCTTGTCAACATATTTCAAAGTGTGGAAAGGTGATGATTCTACGAAAGCACAACGATTCATAGATAAACAATGTACAGTATAAGTATATGTATAATGTGTACTTGGTAACAATGATGGCAACATTGTTTCCTCTCTCTGTTTGTCCACATCATTTACATCCACTTGATCTAAGGAAAAGTGTCATAATCATAATCAGAGATTTTTACGCACTGAGAATTGGAATATCTGTAACATTATAACAGCCATGTATTGTGAAGCACAAATAAAGAAACTCTACCACTCCTGTTGCTGTTTTATCAGCAAGAGCAGTTGCCTCTGGCCACTTGGAAAACAGATAGGAGACTGTCAAGATGTATTTGTTTCCCCTCTGTGTCTCGGGTAAAGGCCCAATCAAATCAGCACCAATTGTATGCCACACTTCATCCTTGACTGGAATAACGATTTATCGCGATTAATGATGCTATCAATCGCGATTAAAGTATGCGGACGTTAACGGAAAAGTATACGGAAAATATAGGGCATGGTTTGTTTCTTAATAGAACTAGTTCAAATCATAGCACATGTAAATTCACTCTATTGTCATCTTGAGCGTGTATGGCTATATGCTACAGAAATTCTTAAGAAAAATGCATTTACTGAGCCGATTTGGTAAAAGTCTCCATCTTTTTTTCTGTAATATATTTTTTGCCGTAGAAAATACTCTTTCTGACGGAGCTGTAGATGCTGGAATCGCCAAATACTTTCTTGCGAGCTTGGAAATAATCGAAAAAGATGTTTCATGACATTTCGAGCATGAACCGCTTCTTGTTCAGTATTATCTGAGCAGCCAAACAAAACATTGAAATCATCATCTGCTTCAGTGGCTCTGCGTTTGGCTGGTGGCTCTATAACATCAGATCTAAAGTGATTATGGCTCCTGCTCCTGCTGTGTCTGCATTAGGATGTGAAATTGCAAACATTTCACTGCGCAGCTGATCAATAATGGTTTGCTTGTTTGTGGCATTTAGTCACGATAAACTTTTATGGCCTGGGTGCGTTATAGCCCCCATACCTAGCAAGATGTCTGTGGGGTCCCATCGTGCTCGCATGTCTTTAAGAATGAACAATCGTACATTCTGCACAACTGAAGGAAGGTTGCCCCAGCTAGATTGAAGCTGCCAGTGAATGGGGGGTGAATGGCTTTGCAGACCATCAAGCAAAGTAGTTATGTATCGAGAAACACATCCAAGAGTAGGGTACTTCTCTCCTTGCAAGAAGTCTGTGGCAATCTGAAATGGTTTCAAAAATACACACAGCTTCTCAGCTGCTAGCCACTGCTCAGAAGTTGGAATTAAATTTGCATATTTACTTTCCTGCAACACATGATTAATTGCCTCCTTCAGTAGCACACAACGCTGGAGCATATAAAAAGTTGAGTTCCAACGCGTGCATACATCCTTGATAAGTTTAAGGCCATGTTTGCAACCACTTAAAACATTGGTTGGATCAATTTCTTCTTCATTGTCACTACATTCTTCATCCCCAGATTTATCTGAATCAATGATCAACAGCTCAGGACTATGCTGTCTCTTCTTCAATGCATCTAGCAACATCGGGCTGTTATTGATGGTTGTTGTAATGGTTCTAAACAGACAGACTAAGGCATAAGCAGAAGGAGTGCTCTTCTCCTTCAAAATATACAAGAACATATAAATTACTCATGAATGTTATCGAACCATCTTTGCCTCTAAATAGTTCTTGATTGAGAGTTGAAGTTTATGGCAAGCACATGTCACTTGCTCCTCACTAACACCTTCTTCAATGAGTAGTTGCACAGCTGCAATGAAGTTAGCCCCCTGATCTGTTGAAATTGAATCCAATCTGTTCTCAAGCATGAATTCAACATTCACCAAGTCCTTCACAACAGATGCTATTTCTTCTGCAGTGTGTGACACTGTAACAGCAGTCAAATAAAATCCATATCACCGTTAAGAACATTGCTGATTGACACACCAAGAACACAGGACATAATTCTCCACTCTGCATCAAGCCAATGTGCAGTCACAGCCACATAAGAATCACCTGTATGCATTGTAGCAGCATCAGTAGTTATTGAGACAGAAGTTGCACTGGCCCACAAGACTTTCATCTATATACAGAAAGAAAAAAAGAATCAGTAGACTCTGACCTATGTATGTATAAAGAACTTGTACAAAACTAACCTTACTCAACACCATATCATACTGAGCATCTATTAGTTCAGTAACTTTGGTTCGATGTGGTGGAATATATGCACCATTAGAGATGAGCTCTAATAGCTCACGGATCTCTGCACTATCCATAAGAGCGGGTGGTAGTAGATTAGCTGTAAGTGCTTTAACCAACAACTCGTTAGCTTTCACTAGCTTCTCTCCTCTCATAGCTCCTTGTGGTTGAGCTTTACACACATATTTATCAATGGATGGAGCAGCTGTAGCTGTAGGTGCACATGTAGCTTTAGCAGCAGATGAAGCAGCTGTTGTACTGATAAAAATCTTGCTAGTGCTACAGGTACTGCTGGTGCCTTCGTTCTGACAGCTGCTACATTGAACATACTATTTCAGATAATTTTCATACTATGAACAATTTGATTTTTAAAGGGCTTACTCTTTGCCTTCTGAAGACAAGTCTATTCCATGGGCAGTCTTCAAGTGATACCTCATGTTGGTAGTGTTGTTGTCATGTCTTGATACCCATTTGTAGCACTTCAAGCACACAACCCAGGATGAATTTAGAGCCTTCTTATGTATCCCAAAATATTGCCATGCTGAACTTCTATGCGCAGTACGATCCACACTAACAACATCCTCTTTTTGTGGCACGTGCATAGGTTTAGCTTCTTTCTTTGACATCGCCATCGCTCTGATCACACTTACGTAAGGTTTATTAATGTTTATTTATGATTATTATATCGCCGATTAAATATCGCGATTAAATGCGTATATCGCGATTATCGCGATTAAAACGATTATGGGCAAGTACTTAATCGTGATCACGAGGAATCGATAGAACATTGAGCATGCGCGACAGAATTACCTGGGAGCGACAGAATTCCTTAGGAAATATGGTCGTTACGTTTAATTAAAGCGACACAATTTCCTTAGGAAATATTGTCGCCGCGACAATATTTCCTAGCGACAGAATTTCCTGTGACACTGGTTTGAAAATGGTCAGGGTCTTATTTTCGGCATGTGAACAAGTTTGCGCTATGTTATGAATATAACTAGTACTTGCAACATAAGATGCATTAAATTCACAATTCACAACCACAAGACCTATTGTTCAATACTTTTTTTGGTGGACCTACACAATCTACATGGTACCATTCTTTGCATCCTTACAAATTATGTATCAGCTCAACAGTAGCTAAGTCCATCAAACAAGCACCCGAGCTCTTAATTGACCAACATTTACGCTCAAAATTCAATTGTACGGTGACCCACGAATGCAATGAATCGTTTTTATTTTCCGCTGTAGCGAGGTGTTATTTCCGCTGTAGCGGGTCCCCCCCTGTATTTCTATTGCGCGTACTGGAAATTTTTTAATGTATACATGTCCGTTAGGTCCCTTTTCGCGGAAACGATCCCAAATACATTTAATATAATAACTATCTAGAAATAAGACTTTCATTTCTACATGTACAGGTACTAACCCCAAAAAAGTTAAATCCCATTTTGATCGAAAATGTTATGTTAATCCCTGTGCAGAAACGCAATGAGGCTGATATGATAGCTGCAGAAATATTACCAGTCAAAGACTTCATTGAGGTATGCATTGTGTTATTTTATTTTTCATTGCTTGTATCTGTCTCTGCGCATGTGTTTTTTATTATTTCTAGAAATGTAAAATTTATTTTTTATGATTACAGCATGTTGAAGAACACTTACAATCACTAAATATACGAAGTATTTATTTAACTGTCATTCTTCAATACACGTGCACTGCAAGGTATAATATAGAGTACACATATTTGCCAACGATATATTATATTCACTGCATAAACCATTCTATTGTACTGTATAAATGCAGGTTTTTAAATAAAAATCATAAACTGCATTGTGCTGTGTGAGATCAAACATTGTGTGGCATTTGTCCAGGATAAAAGAATAGATTTGCATTTGGTTGAATAACATGGAAAAACATCAATTACAACTGTGCACACAATATCAGGAACATTCTTGTCCCCAATTTAGTCCATTCAAAATACATTGCAAGCAAGCCAAAACATGAACCTCTCCACTGATTTTGACTCTAATACCGATGACGACATTATGGTGAGTTATCAAATACATGAATAAGTTTTTGCATGAGACTAATTTGTATGCCTTCAAATCAAGTTGTCTCTTGCAACATGTGCTGGGTAAAATATATCACTAGATACTCCATTAACTGCAGCAACTGTTGTGAATTATAATTTTGTCAGAAGAAGCTGTCATCAAAAATTGAATACTTTTAGCTTAAATGTTTGTTCAACAAGAAGTTTCTCGCCAAAAAGCCAGTTTCAGCCCACCCAAGTGCATAAATTTAAGTATTGCTTGAGCTACACCCTCTTTTCTGAATACAAGAGATGTGTGTACTTGCAAAATAAGTGGGGCATAGCCACAATGCATCTAGGTATTAAACAAGAAGGGACAACAGCAAGGCTAATGAACCTGACACAGCAGCTGCATACAACAAATTGAATGCATTCTTGGCATCTACCCTTTCCCTATATTTTATTGACAGTGTTCACTCATGCATGAATTGCTCCATGCCTGCTCTTAGTCCAGAGCAGATGTACTCCTCATAACTCTTCAATATTGCCTCCAGTAGCCATAACTATGCATATATTCCTTCCCAATGGCAATAAAACTCACAAGGACATTTGTCAAAAGCCATTAAACAATTTGACATCAAGGCTTGAAACTCCATTGACTTCCTTGTTGAAAGATATCTTGCTAGCCCCACCATACAATCACAAACATTTGGCACTATGAGTGCCACATCTCAACAGACAGTTCTGCCTTTGCTGGCCATTGTGCTGTACATGTATATATAGCTACTCTCCTCATGTGAACTAGCTGTGTAGTATCACATGGCATAAACGCATCTACTCTTATAACAGATGGATACAGATGTTTTTCTTGTAGGCTCTTTGAGCCATCATTAACCAATGTGATGGATTGAACAGATCACCAGGATGTTTGCGTTCTGTTACCCATTGTACAGCAGATGAGCTGCTTTGAACATAATGTGTGAAACAACATACTAAACATGTACTTTTAGGATTTCATCGTCTATTACTTAGCAGTATGTTCAAACTCAAATATGAGAATTTCAAACCATCCCAACCTCTTTAAAAACCATTATTTTGCTCTGTAGTATTACTCCTAGAAATACAATAAATGTTTCTGATATTGTTTAACCTCTGCTAAGGGCTCTCACTTCCTCAGATAAAAATAACACAAATTCTTCAAATGTATGATTGGTGCAATTTTTAAAACAATTAGTGGTATTTTGGATTATAGTTGATAAAGTCCTTTGTCATGCTTTTAAGGCAGTATTCTTGTAATTACATTATTGAATAGCATGTCTGATTGTGATGTTGAATAATTCAATTTATAGCTATGATGTGTCCACTTTGTAAATGCACACATACCAATGCAGTGAATTTGAACAAATATATTTTCATTCCAGGAGGGTAGCACAAGCATATTGTGGATAGCAAGCAGTAGAGGACATATTGAAGTTGTAAATTTTCTAATTGAATCAAAAGGAGTGAATGTTGACCACCCTGACAAGGTAAGTGCTGTAATTGGTAAGTGTTGAAACACTCCAGCAATTTAGCAGTTGAAATGGAGTTTTTTAATGTGCAAAGCTTTAAAGAATATACATGTATAATGCAATGAGGAGGCTCATAGGATTGTACTGTGTATATAATAGTAATAACAACAGAAAATAGAATGATTCCAATGAAACTAAGGTGTGATGTTGGATGAGACAATAGTGGTGTAAATAGTAATAAAACAAAGGCAGAACAATGAAACATACATATGCACATTACAGCACATTGTCTCAGACAATTTACAAATTTACATGTGTTAAATATAGGTATGAGTTATAATGAAAAGTGACAAATCTATATGTAGTGCACGATGGACATTGATGTGGGTCTGTTGAATTTTTTAAAAGCATCTTTCATATAATAAGATGTCTGCATACATGCACGTCTGTAATGGTACATAAAAAAAGTTTTAAAGTAAATAGGTTGGTGGAGGAAAGCAGAATGAACACATGAGGATATAATTTACTGAGGACAATAGACTAATGTGTTCATTCTCGTTTTACTCTACCAACCTCCTTAAAAATAATTAATGGCATCGTTGCAGCATAAAGGGAGCTTACATCTATGCTTTTTTCAATTTTTTGTTGTTGTTGAGATCTAGAAGTCTGAGATCTCCTATAACACAGTGATTCTTGCTCACTGAGAATCGGATTGCATGTATCTGTCACGGAGTTGTTAGGCACTGAATTTTTTTAATTATGAATACATTTCAAAACAAGCTTCACGTTTCTACTGATTGCTTGTATTGGAAATTCAATGTGTTAGATTCCTTTTCGCAGCAACGATCCCTTACATGAATATTAATCTATTTGGTTGTACCTGTGTTGAGAAAAGGAATTTTAGTCCATCGTACAACACACAGTGAATTACATGTACATATGTATTATGCTTTTTGGTGCTACCCTAAAAGTGGTTCATATAATATATCTGTTCCGAACTGATCGAGAGCTTTAACTGATTCTAGAACCGGTCAGTTATTTGATCAGTTCTAGAACCGTACAACCGATCGTGATCCGGCTGACCAAATCGTGGACTAAATCTATTTAACCAGTTCTAGGACTTCGATAATTTGACCGGTTTCACGCTCGAATAATAACATACACGTTGATACAGAATGGCTTGCAAGCATTTATTTAGCCATCAGAGATACTCCACACATTCTACATTACTTAGTATAGTCAATCGCCCAGTCAACCCAAAATCAAACAAGCAAACAAAGTTAATTGCAAAAGATATCTGAACTCGCACTCTTTTTGCTTCCTTCATCGGTGCAAGTAAAATATCGCGCAAAGATAGAGCTTTGGGAGGTCATAAGTTTGAATGCTTTTTGTTGACACTAACTTTTAACACGCATTTTACGTAAGACCAATTTGACCAATTCGACCAATTTGGGGAAAAGCAGAAATCAAAAAATTCCTCCAAGCGCGGGGGATAGTATACTTCTGGTTTTTTTTAGGATCATTCTGGTTTGTTGCTTGAGGACTAAATGTTTCACTGGCTCAAAGCAATCAGCAAATTTTATATGTTCAGCAGTGGCAGCGATTTTTTAAAATTCTTATACCTTATGCAGTTTACTTTCCCCTTCCCCCACCCCCACCCCCCCACACACACACACTAATTAACATGAGTGTGTATATACAACGAAAACAGAATGGACCTGGCATGCAGGGCTTAACCAAAACACCCTGTTTATTGCCAAGCTATTCACCCTCTAAAACAAATTAAGGAGGGGAGGACCGCCGTCTATGCAGCATTGTACCCATGCAACAAACCCCAAATTTACCTTACAGAGTTTCGTGTAGTAACATTAAATGATAAGTTCAGTTGGGGCAAACGCATGGTGGGGTTGACGACGTTTTCATTTGACATTAGGAGGGAGAGGTACCCCTCCATCATCCTTCATGTTATAAATAATTAGTTCTAGATCGATCAAGGGGCAACAGAGTGAGCTACGTCGGATTTGCCCTTTGATCGATCTAGAACTAATTATTTATAGTGAGGGTGAAGATGAGGCAGGGGTATTCCCTCCTTATGTAAAGGTTTTAAAGAGCATAAATTCACCCCCATAGTGTTTTGTCCAGCGTACCTACAGTATTAAAGTTGAGAAAGTTCGAGAGACAAGGGCATTACACTGGAACCAGATGGAGCCTCAGTGACATATTAGCTTGCTGAGTGGATTTTCGCACGGGAACTCCGCCGTCTGGTTGACACGGTATGATATCTATGGGCAGCTAACACATAGCAGGAGGATACGATGGCTTTGAAACTTCCAACCTTGCTGGAAGGAGAATTGGAAGCCCTCGTTGCGTAGAAATGAGAGTAAGCTACGAATTGAAGCAAGCCCGATGGACGTGTTAAAGCCTACTGAGTTCATTGCTTTCGCTGAATATCAATTGCGTAAGCTACGTCCTGCACCTAGTTCGGGAGGGGGTGGGACCGCAATGCGGATTAGATGAAGAAAGTAGCAGCAAAATACTGTTCCAGCAATTTTTATCGGTGTGTTCTAGATGAATGCCCTGACGTCACGACAATCGATGACGCCTTCCTTCCAATTAAGCTTCTGTTAACAGCATCAGTGGAGAAACCAGGGTTATCGACTGCGCAGGCGCGAAACTGCAGACAGCCAAGACGTCAGCCAGTGTGCTATGCCTGGCTAGCACATGCTGGGTATTTTCCAAAGAAATGCAGGAATCCAATTTATTCTTGAAGCTGCATGGATCACGTTACTGGCAGCTTCAGGTGCAAGAAGAAGACCGTTTGACGACAGCCTTTTGTCCAGAGTTCTGTAGGATGCCTTTTGTTGTTACTGGTGGACCTAATTATTTTCAGCGACTGATGGACAAAGTACATGTACTTCACGGTCTTCCCTCTGTTATTAGCTATGTTCTAGTTCACTCCTACAATCTCACTAATCTCATCTATGGCCGGTGTTCAATTAATTGGCAAAGGCAGGCCTAACCTTGCAGGGTACGAAGTGTCAGCCTGGATTTAACAAGGTGCAATACTTAGATCATGTCGTCTCCAAAGATGGTATGAAACATGCCAGAAAGTGCATCTGAGAGCCTTTTACCACATCGAATTGATGGACTCGACAACTTTGAAGCGTAGCAACAGTTAATTGCTTTATCCCTCACAAGAATAGTCATTCTTCTCCCGAAGATTTTACATCCATGTGATATATATTTTCAATGCTAAATAGAACAGGTGGGATTTGTTTATAATACTAACATTTCCCCGTGTCTTACGTAAAAACCGGTGTTACGTATGATGCAACTTTTCTACTAATTGCGTCCGTAGCTCACCCAGTACACTATACTAGTCCAAATATCTCCCTCTGGCGAAAGGGTCTCAAAGTATCTGCCAATATATTTTCCACGTACTTGTAACGATTTGACGGATCCTGGAACGTGTTATCCAGAACCATTTAACTAGTTTAGGAACCGCTCTCGATTGGTTCGGAACATACATGTATCACATTTTAAAAAAGAGTGACATTACTGGTACAAACACTTATGATTTCACAGAGCAAAGTAACACCATTGATGGTGGCAAGCCGAAATAAGCATCATGATGTGGTATGTGCCTTACTGAAGGCCAATGCAAAAACAGATGCAGTGGATAAAGTAAGTACTAGTAATTACATTAATTTGCATCATTGAGGTGGTCTGCAAAAACGGTTTCCAATAATTCATACATGAGCTCTGTACAATGTACGTGAATATCTATGTAATATAATGGGATGCAAGAAATAAGTTCTTTTGAAACAGTTTGTTCCATTGTTGTAGCAAGAACAGCGAAAAATAGCAAGCACAACGTTATCCATCTTTAGTCTATGCATAGATTAAAACGAACTAAACAAATAAATCAGGACCCACTCTAGTGGGTTCTATGTAGGAGTGGCTTCGTGGGCGTGGTTTTGTTCGAGCGTTTTAACTTTTGAACTGCTATAGGCCACTAAAGTGGCCACGCCAAGCGGGATAGTATGTGGTTGACACGTATGCCATTGTGCCAATATTGTTGTACTTTCAAGGCTGCCTTGTAATCAAATCAAAGTATAACCAATCCCGTTACGAATCATTGTCGGCTGTACCATGCATGTAGTTGCAGAAACATGCAGAGCTCTAGTGTATTTGAATATTGTTGCATGAAAATTTCCCACATCATAATAGTACACCAGGGGACCTGCGAGATTATTCATATTCATTACAGCTGCTATTTCTATTATTTATTATAATAGTCAAATACACTAGAGATTTGTACCTGCAGCTCTGGTTCAGTGATTAGGCCAAACAATCGTATTTAGTATTATACGATGTGTGAAATTTTCATGCAACCTGTATGGTACGCAACGTCAGTCACGATCAGCCCACCTTAGCAGTTCAAGGGTTAAACGATAAAGAAGCGTTGCCTCCACTCGCCCGCTGGCATATATTCTACGTCAAATATGTACATACAACATACGCATTGTTAAACAGTGCCGTTATAGTGGAGCGACAGGTCGGCACTTCAATATCCGCCATTTAATTATTATTCTTATCCTTCTTATCCTCCTCGTTTCATCACGTGTAACTCACGTTAGGAACATCGTGCGAAGACCAAATAAACATCAAATTGTAGCAATTACTTCCAAACGTGCCTAAATAACATGTGCAAACATCAGCCGATGAAGATAATAAACGGTAATGCCATGCGTGGGCGTAACTTTGTGGTCCAAATGTACTTATTGACACTGCACGTAGGAAGCGAAAAAAAATGTCGTTGTCTCCAGTCGATTCCTCGTCAAGTAACGGTTGCCTAGCCGCGCAATAAGACGTCACCCAGCTTCTACATATTCATTAATGGTTGCCTGGCTCAGGGCTCCACCAGCTAAGTAGCTAATGAGGCAGGCTGGCTAATCTCTGGCTATTTAAAATTTTATTGGCTAACTGGCTAATATATCATATTGCTTGTATAAATTACATTCAGCATGTGAGGACAAAAGTACAATAAACACACTCTATTCATCAAACTCAACATCTTGTACGTCCATTGGGAACTCTCTGACATACTGCCTTTTCACCAAATCGTGGTTCCAGCGGGTGCGGATGACTGCTTTAGTTATGACTGGAGATATTGATGAACGCACATCATCATGAAAGAGGCCCTCAGTAGAAAAGAACCGCTCAACTCCAGCTTCAGAGGCAGCACAACAGCTTAAAACGTAGTACAATACAAATAATGCAGGTATATCTGCTCCAATACTTTCCCAGTATGCTTTAAGGTTAAATGCATGTGCCTTTGAATCCTTCGATGGCTTAGGCAATTTATCACAATGCTTTAACTTTTCTTCAGCTATTTTGCTCTCCCTCAGAAAATGGGCTCTAGCAGTACGGATGGCTGTATCCCCAGTGGTAACATGCTTCATCAAATCTGAACGACAGCTGAGGATGAAATTAGTTTGCTTTTCGTCATCTGTTTGAGGATCAGAGGTGCGATATTCCTGTGGAAGACCAACAATATCTGCAAACTTCTGCCACTTCTTCCACTGACGCATAACAACAAATTCTATTTCTCTGTTAGCATATCTTTGCAGATTTGGAAGGTTTACTGTCTCTGGCCACAAGATAAGACACAAATGGAACACTCCTGACTCTTCCATAAGCAGCTGTCGTTGTTTCATTTTTTCTTCAAGTGCATTTGCTTCAGGGTGAAAACCTTTTTGACGCAGGTTGATCACAGTTTGTTTCACCTTAGTACTGATAGAGTACCAAAAGAATGAGAGATGGATTACGTTGGCTGAATCACGTTGCAATAGTTGCTCAACTAAATAGAACTCAAACAATGCACTTCTGGCATACTCAAGCAACTGAAAGTCTGGCAAAATAAAATTTTCACTTTCCAAGTCATCTCGAGCAGCCATTGCTATCAAATAATGTTGTAATTGCAGTATACGAGCTATACAAAGGAAGCCACTTGACCATTTGCGAGTATTGCATGGCAATATTACTTTCAAAACATTATGACCTGGAGTCTCCAGTTGGGCAGTTTTCAATGCTTTAAGAAGACGTTTGTGGTTTTTTATGTTGTTTGCTATATCTTTGGCTACCTTTATAGCTAAAGCAACTGAGGGAATTACTTTTGCCAGATCCTCCATTAGCAATTCCAGGGTGTGACAACCACATCGAAAATGAAGAAGCCATTTTAGGGACCCTTCAGTAATAGCTTGACTGATACCAGCATTTGGAGAAGCTTCATTGTCCACTGTAATAGAAGCAATGAATAAGCCATCTTTCTCCATCTTAAGTACTGCATCTGTAATGACTGTGTCATAATAACCTGTATCTAACGTGTCACCATCAGTATCTAAGAGATCCCAACAAAGGCATCTCCCATCCTTCAAAACACCCAAACCTATTAGCTTTCGGGAATTAACATCCTTTCCACCATCCAGCTCCAGTGATGCTACAGAATTGCTAAGGAGTTCCTTTACACGTTCACACAGCTTGTTATCATACTCGATTATTGCAGTGGTGAGATCAGATTCTTTAAATCCCGGAGGAATGCTAGCTGAAAAAGCACTAATGAAACACGGATCCCGCAGGAGTTTGAACGACATACGCAGGTTCATACACCATGCTAGAGCAAGTTTTTCAACCTGAGTCTTTGCGCTGTCTGTACTTGGAGCAAACATTGTTGTCAAGGCCATCTGTTTTTTTAAGCCTTTGTTATCATTCGCTAGAACTACCAGCTCTTTCAGGTACGAAGGGACTTCTAAACCATGTGCATTTTTAAGATGGTAACGAAGGTTTGCAGGTCCAGTGGTCTTACAGTATGTAGTTCCACAATCTCTACTCTCACCACATGGAAGCTTGCGCTTAAGATTGCAGATATAGTATGCTTTGTTAGATGCAAGGTTTTTTTGAAAGTAACTCAGAGACCATTCATTAAGGGACGAAAATCGCATCCGTTTTGTATTAGTACTAGTACCTTGTTCTTCGGAAGGGCGACTCGACTCAGCCATGTTGAACCGCAAGTCCGCGTGGTAATACTGCAGGAACTGTAAACGTATTCACGTTTATTATTGGCTAAGTGGCTATTTGTTATCGGCTACAATTTATCCCTGGCTAAAACCAATAAGGGGTGGCTACTGGCTGGCTAATCTTAGCTGGTGGAGCCCTGGCCTGGCTACACGTAATGTGACGTCACATGCGTAAATCATACGAGAGGCAAAGAGAAAGGTTCGGTACTTGCGCGTAGACAAGGTTGAAAAACTGGGCTAAATGGATGGGCGAGTGCAGGAGTGGGCGGAGCCCCCTCTTGCAACAGCTAGGGGGTATGAGGGAGCGCTGTAAGCCCCCCATCGGGGTCTGGGGCGGAGGCCCAGAAACTAGTGCGTAAATTCAAAGGAAATCATTATGTATGTATACCTTTTTTGATTCTGACATCCGTCGCTGTTTCACGGAATGCACTAGCGTGGATGTCTCAGACATTGCTTGGCACCAGGCACAGCTGAGTCCTAGTAGAGGGATCTGGTTCTTCGCAGTCTTTACCACCATTCTAGTGCCTGCTTCATCGCTTCCATTAGCCAGTCGGGAATCGCCCTAGGAGAGAACCACCATTTGGAGCAGTCCATCGATGACCTCAACCATATCATTGGGGAATCTGAGGCTGTAAGTGTCCAGCACATCCTCGACGCCCCACCTCGCCAGAGGAACTTGTCATTCAAGATTGAGGACCATCAGCTGAGGATGTTGTTTGACCTAGCTTCATCACCGGCACAGCGTGCCCGTCTACTATCTGTGTCATCCCCCCACGCCTCAGCTTGGCTCTCAGTCATGCCCACACCCCAGCTCAACTAACACCTGGAATCGCCAGAATTCCAGGTGGCTCTTAAATGGTGGCTTGGAATGGACACCTCCTAAAACGCCTGCTGTGCTATTTGTCCTTCACATGCCCTAGATCCCCTGGGTCATCACGCTCTCACGTGCAAAAGTGGTGGTGACCTAATTATAAGGCACAATGCACTGCGCGACACTTTCCTGGAATCCTGCAAGCAGGCATGTATCGGGGGACAACTGGAAGCAGGCAGTAGCCTAGACGAAGAGGGCAGACAAACCCGCCCAGCAGACATCCTGGTCCAGAACTGGGAGTTTGGCAAACCGGCTGCATTGGATTTCACCGTCACATCACCGCTAAATCCCACTACTTTAAATTGAGCGAGTGTGACACTGGATCCGCTGCATCGGCTGCTGAAGCCCGCAAACATGCCACCAACGATACAAAATGCAACCGTTTGGGCTGGGTTTGCATCCCTTTAGCCGTGGAGACTTATGAGTGTTGGGGAGACGAAGCCATTAAGTGTCTCGACACTCGACAGACTCGCTGCGCGTATCGCTACTCGCTCAAAGTCTTCGGCTGTGTCGGCTCTGTACGGAAGGCTAAGCATAGTCCTGGTCAGAGCCGGCCATATTAACTAGTTCTTGAGTTTATTGACGCCTTTTGTCTTAATTTAATTTCGTGTATGAAATTGTATATTTGTTACTAATGATAATAAATATGTATATCCGGAATGAATAGGAATTATCAAATAATTCTAGTTATTAGCAGCTGCAATTCAGTTCGTGCGATTTGCGAACTCTACACTTCCAAACGATGCCACGGTAGGTGCCAGTGCTACTGAGGTACATGTAAGTGCCAGCCTGCAATCGCCTGCAGACAGCTGCTAGTTATATTACTTGGTGTGACGGAGCCGAGTTAAATCTAATCTGCATTGTGTAATTGATCGTCTGAGCATGCGCGTATGGGTATATACTGGGATGTATTGTGATTAAAGGGATTATGGTTCTCGGGTTTTATTTCAATAACGGAAGAGGCCGCAGACCTGCCAACTTGCCAATAATACCCGTCGTGAGAATATGCAACCTACCCATCCCCAGACCAAGTTTAATAATGCACACGCAATAACAGGTGCACACGCAATAAACAGATGCACAACAATTTTAATTCAGCTTCTGCATTCTGTTGTACTGCCTTGTAGCCCCTTTGGCTTTTTCAAGCGCTTCTTTTGTAAGTTTCCATTCAAGAGGGTTACTGATGTGGGTCTTTAATACCATAATTGATGACAGTGATCCATCAAGGTGAAGTGAACTCCTGCTGGGTGTCTTACATTTGGAAATGTATGAAATAACCTTTCTTCACTTGCATTGGAATGTGTTATGGTCAAAATTGTTTCTGCAACCGAAACAAAAGGTCAATTTGTGGTACTTTAGTTCCTGGTTTATTAACTGAGTGCAAGTAGCTCCAAAGAGCGTCAAATTCTACAGGGATGATCATCATTGGTATAATGGCATGCCTCCTTTAAATTTTCTGGAAGATCATTTATAGACATAAATTGGTATTGAAGAAACTGTTCATTGAGATTGTCACAATTTATGTCACCTAAAATACTTGGAAAGCAGCCGACAAAATATTAATCAAATGTTACATGTAGTTTTCTTTCAAAGTCAATCCAAACAACATGACCAAGAATTTCTTCACCCAATGGACACCACATAATTAGATAGTCCATTGCTGATGTGAAAAATTGTCTACCAGACTTGTAAAATTTCGTCAAACTTTGTTTATCTATACTGCCTTCATTAAAAAGTTTCATAATGGTTTGTCGAGTAGTAAATCCAATGACTAGTTCTCTGTCCTCAATTTGATTACATCTGTCGGTGTAGTCAATGGAACTGAGGGTATTCAAGTTTGCAGAAATTTCAGTAGGTTTGACAAATTTACTCAACAGACTTTTGTACAAATGGAGAAGATGAGCCTTCAGTAGGTGAAACATGGGTTCCTCATGCTGAAGGAATTTATTTGCATGTGTGAAAGGTGGCAAGGTAGCTTGGTAGGATAGCAGGTACACTTCTACCATAGGATTTTCTAAAGCTGTTTTGAGTCGCTTAAATTGTGCTTGTGCGCAGTCATTTGACATAAAATATGATATTAAGCCAGGCAATTGTTTCAAAGCCCTATCAACTGCAATTTATAAACTACACCATCTTGTTGTAATATGTTTAACAAGTGACTTGTAGCTAATATCACAGAATGTACAAAAAGACTGCAGTTCATTCTTGCGCTTGGTGGACTTGTCAAACCAATAATAAAGATCTATTACTAATTCTTCAACATCAAAGTTCGTGCCATCAACAAACATTTCACTTGCTTTTTGAGCTGCGTTATGAAGTATATGACAATTGCAACCATTAATATGAACACAAGGGTTCTTAATTTTTATTCGGATTTTTGTGAGCCAATATTAACAGAAGTGTTGTCCACTCCAAATGATGTACACCTAAGCCAACGATTATCTTCATCCAATAATGAGACTAATTTGTGATCCAGCATTAAATATTGCTTCTGCTGTAGCACTAGTACACATATCTAAAAAATGTGTCACAACTTTACTCACACTGTTGTCGTAAATTTGCATAGTAATAGGGTTCATCTTTCGTAACTCACAATCATTAGTACCATCAATGGCTAGGGAAAAAGCATGGCACTTCATGTGCTTCACCAGTACAGAAATTAAGTGGGGAGCTACAGCAATATTAAGTATACTGGTTGCTTTGGTTCTGGCAGAATGATACACTGAGGCCACTTTAGAATCTGGAAATAGAGTTTTGATAGCAGGTGATAAACGGTCATTAAATGCAATTGGTATATTTGAATAAGCAACAAGTACTGCCATTTTAACTTCAGATTCATTGCACTGCATTGATAATTGTGATGAGGCATCAGTACATGTAAAGGCCAATTTAGATTGGTTCACTTTAGTTTTTGCAATATCAATGTGTGACTTTGTTTGGCTGTGTTTCGTAAAATTGATTTTTCCCATGTGGCTGCATTTAACAACTATATCGCAAATTTTGCAGCAAAATCTAGAGGTAAAACGTACAGATGTCAAAATGATGGGAACACAAAAGGTTTATTGCGTAACGGTGGATAGGCCTTACCTGTAAGGATCACTCGCACTAGTGATCCCAAGGAAACTCTTTCTTCCATTCAGGTTTGAATTTGATGCGATACATAGCTGCCCCAGGATGAGGACGCTTCCGAGCGCAAGTGGCACTGGCACTGGTAGCCTTGCTTTTCTTTCTTGCTTCAGCTTGTGCAAAATCAGAATCGCATATGAGTCACCCGAGTCACCATCAACGTCCAAAGACATAGTACAGTCAAGGACCGAGTCGGCATCTTCACTATCGTAATCAACACACTCTGACTCACTACACTGCTTAGTTGAACAGGATGCGGCAGTTTTATTAAAATAAGCAAGCTTAGAATAAAACGCGTTAACGCGTACGCTTAACAACGTTACGTACGTACTTATGAAATTATGATTTACCGGCGATCGTGAGAAATAGGGACTTGGTCGTGAGATCGTGAGAAAAGGTCGAAAATCGTGAGTCTCACGACCAAATCGTGAGAGTTGGCAGGTCTGAGAGGGACGTAGTCACTGTCGGAGGTTCGCCCGCTCCAACCACTGTCATTGAACAAGAAATCATAATGGAGGCGTGCTTTGACCTTTTCTGGAACTACCTTGAAACCAGGAGGCTTTCAATTGATGTGCCAGATCCCACCCTTCTACGTCGTAGAAAAGCTACACCTCGTTTTGAAACAGGTAAGGCGGCTCCGGAATACCCAACTAATGTAAAGGACTACTACCGAAGGATTTACTACCAGGCAATTGACCTACAGAGCGAGTCAGTACTACAACCCATAAAACTAAAAGGGGTACCCCAAAAAACTGGGGGGGGGGGGGGGGGGGGGAGGGGGGCTAAAGCCCACCAAGCCACCCCCTTGCCTACGGGCCTGCGGTATCAAGGAGTCTTAGTTGAAGAGAACAGCAAATGTATCGAAATGAAGCAACCAACTGCTAAACGAGCACGGCACGTAGAAGGTCCCGAGGCCAAGCGAGCTTCTCAGCACACCTAGATACCAACAAGATAAATCCTAGCGTGCTACATTACAACGAAGGCACAGAGTCCAAGCTGTAGCAAGCATGAACAACGAAGTATTCAGCACTCCTGTTTTGAACCAATCGCGTTCAATACTTCTGGGAGGAGAAAAAAAAAATTAGGGAACAAGTAACTTCTCTATTGAGAAAATAATTCTTTGGATGTAGGATTTGTGGTGAAAAAAGCAAGGAAAGACGGTACAGTACTGTTACAGTGGGGTTTGATTGGATTCTACAATTAACTAACAGTCCTACATTTTGCAAATAGGCTTCTTTATTTGCAAAAGTAAGACTGTTTTATTGTAGAATCCAATCAAACCCCACTGTAACCGTACTGTACTTTGTTTCCTTGCTTTTTGCACCACCAATCCTACACCCAAAAATCACTTTCTCGATAGAGAAGTTTTTTTAATTTAATCGTATTGATAACGTTAATTAGCACAATTGGGATAGATTTGAGACCTGACCTAACTACAATGGCTCTTGCATTGGACTGGATCAGGGTAAAACTTAGCCTGCCAAAAAGATCGCAAAGTACTTTAGATATTGGAGAGTTGGTTATGATGGCTTCACGCCTTGCCAGAAAAGAGAAAGCATTACATGCTTCAACTCCCTAAGCACCTTAACATTCAACAGCAAGGGGGACACACATCCAGCCATGCAAGTTCAGTGCATTTAGCGTCATTTTCCTCATGCTTCCTCATTTCTGTTGCTCTGGCAGCCACACCAGCAGTAGCTCCCACTTCAGATACAATACTGGAATTTAGCGGGGAAATTACCGTGACATCAAATGATATACGTATAAAATAATATTGTGTTATGATTTCTTATTCATGGCTTATTATTCAATTACCAACTGAAAAGGTCTGTTTGGATAATAAATTTATAAATTGGAATGAATAATATTGTATGGTATTTGAAAACAGTGGTAGAATTATATATAAATGATAGAAGCCTGAAGGCAGTTCACATAATGGTTTTCTTTGAGTTCAGAAACCTAGATTGAGATTCCAAGTTTTTAGTCCTTGTACACACTGTCATAATACAAATCTATCTTGTTTTGGTGTACATATGAGCACAGAAAAATGATTATGGTATCCATGTTTTGATTACCAATACAATTGCATCTTTTAACATGAAAGGGATAAGCAGAGCTAGGTTGTGTACATATTCAAATAGGTAACATACTAATAGCTCATTTCCCTATTATACTAAGGCTTCCTGTCACAATATTGGGCAGTAGGTATAAAACAATTCGCCATGCAATAACGTACAATTAACAAAGTATAGATATGTTACTTATAACATACATTTCATCACCTCAGAATGGATGGACTGCACTGCACATGGCTGCACAGGGTGGTAATGCAGACATAGTTGAAGATTTGATAAAGCACAACGGAAGCATACTTAATAAGACGGATAAGGTAAACATTGGTTTATGGTTATGGTTGCATAAATATATTAGCATACTAATTTTACGAATTTTCACATTGAGTATTTATGTCACTACTGTAATAGTGATCAATCCGCAGTCATGTAACATGAAAATATACAGAATTTTATATGGGACAGTTTCCGCGAAAATTGTCCCACAGATATATTATAAAATGTTATCAAAATGCATCGCGTTTGAATCGCTATAACTTCCCAACGGTTAATGCTATCAATTTTTTGTTTTCAACACTTCATACTACACCGTTTCACTACGGGAAAACATATTTTGGGGTCTTGCACCGGTTCCTTGCTGATGCTACGAGGTTCGATACCCCATGAGGTTCAAAACCGCCACATCTTCAGCTAGGAGGATTCAATTCGCTTCAAATTCAGTACGTACTTACAGGGGTCCCGTTGCTATTGATGTGTTCAGTTCGTTAATTTTTACTCAATCCATCTCGGAGATACAGCTGTGCAAGGTTAATGTACATTTCCCGCTCGATTGCACCATTTATATTGCATGCAACCCGTCCCAATCCACAATAAATTTTGATAACTTCTTTGTTCCGCCCTTAAACTAAGCGAGCCGTTTCAGGCGGTTTGCAACTGTTTTTGTCTCACTCAGGCAGTGAGTTTATGCGGGAAAGTAGAAGACTGCTCACTTTGCCAGACGATCGTACCAAATTAACGGATCCAAGTGAATGGTTGCAGTATAACCTTGCGCCTCCCACGTCGCCGGCAGTATTCAAAACGGCGCGCGTAAGGCTATTTGCTACGCACTCACATCATCCTCTAGTCGTGTAATAAAGCTTTCCTATTTGCCATCATCTTCATCGTCTTGTATCTGCCACGCCCACTCGGCTATTGCGGTCTCACACAACTTTCAGCTAACACATAGTACATGAACTCATGCTGGCTCACACTTGTGCACACACTTGCATTGTTGCGTACATGGCCCTGTACACTATCGTATGGCATATTTTCTTATATACACACACACACACACACACACACACACACACACACACACACACACACACACACACACACACACACACACACACACACACACACATACACACACACATACACACATTCACACATACACACACACTCATGTACAACGTACTTGCACACTCCAGTTGTACATGTGGCAAACAATACACCTGTTTGATGATGGTACAAACACTCTCGCTCACAAACATTGTCACATGCACATGCATTTTATTCAATTCAACTGCACTTGTGCATGTTTGTACAGACCACTGATTCTATGTCAATTTGTGTACCAAGCTTTCTGTACATCTCCATGGATTGAATACATTGTGTCCCCATCTGGTGCTCTAAATATACACAAACATTGCACACTTGCATAACACACACCACTGTATAAATGTGGCAATACATACGCAAAAACACTCACACAGGCACACACACAACATACAGACACACAGACACACACATGACATACACACACAAACACGCACACATACGGACACACACAGACACACACACACAGACACACACACACAGACACACACACAGACACACACACTGACACACACACAGACACACACAGAGACACACACACAGACACACACACACAGACACACACACTGACACACACACACAGACACACACACACAGACACACACAGAGACACACACACAGACACACACAGACACACACACAGACACACACAGACACACACACACAGACACACACACAGACACACACACACAGACACACACACAGACACATACACACAGACACAGGCATGCACAGACACACACACTCAGAGACACACACAGACCCACACAAGCACACACACACTCACATGACAGACGCATACACAGACACAGACACACACAGATATGCACAGACACACACATGAAATACAGACACACACATGAAATACACAGACACACACACACGACATACAAACAGACACGCACAGACACACACGTGGACACCGGCTCACACACATGAAATTCACAGACACACACATGCACAGACAAACGACAGACAGACACACACGATAGACATACACACAGACACAGACACACATGGACACACAAGCACAGACACACATGCACAGACACACATGCACAGACACACACACATGCACAGACACACACACATACATAGACACACACACACGCACACACAAGATACACACATGCCATACACACACGACAGACACACAGACACACACAAGCACAAAAAGACACACACATGAAATACACAGACACACACACACACACAGACATGCACAGGCATACATGCACAGACTCATACAAAAAATTACATATAGGCACACATAAAATGCACATAGACACACACATGCAGACAGAGACACACACGCACACACACAGACACACACACAGACACACACACAGATACACACACACAGATACACACACACAAATACACACATGACATACACACAGACACACACACGCACATACACAGACACACACACGTAGCTACATATACCTACGTGTATGTACTGTCTCTAAAGTGAGAGCTCTATGTCATGTACATGCCAAAGAATTAGTCCTCAGTGTACATGCATTGTACCCCCATAGGATTGGTGTCCCATACCACTGTATACATGTGGCAAAGAATATCACTGTATTCACCACAGCACAGGGCCCATAGTATAATATTAAAAAGTAAAAGTGTGTCTGTGGGGGGGGGGGGGGGGGGGGGGGGGGCTGATTTCTTTTGAGCAAAATGAATAATGAAATATATTTGTACACAAGTCTACATGTAGAGATGCACGAATTTATTTTTAATCGTCATGCTTACAATGTTGTCATCGAAAAAGTTGTTGGCTATCATTCCTTGATGACATTTTAAAATTTATATAGTTGGCCAAAAAATTGTGGTGTGTGTGTGGAGGGTCCCTGCAACGTGCATAAGACTTTAAGTTCTTACACACTCACATCCATCTTTTTATAGTTTTAAGTACAATTGTGTAATTTCCTGTTTGGCAAAATCCTTTATCCTTCTTATCATTCTTTATGCTTCCACTACTCAGCTATGTGGCTTGTGTACCAGTTGCAGAGATCTTTGCCCATACAATATTTAGCTCACACAGAGTACATGAACATGCCCTCATGTTGGTTCACACACCCTGATGCATGTGTATATGTTGTGCAAATGCGTCTGTACATCCTGAGCACAACACACACACACACACACACACACACACACACACACACACAAAACTCTAATAATTATGGCACTGTACCCACATGCATTCGAGTGTAAGACTTCCTCTGAACCTGTTCTCTGCACATGCAGCATCAAGAAGTTATATTTGATTGAGCAGCTCAAGAGGCCACTGAATCATTCTCAATTTCTGTACCAATCTGTGTGTTTCCTCTGTATTGTTGCAAGCAGACGTATACTCTTCTCTTAGTATACTCATCTAGCACTCTATGCAAGTGCTCGTCTGACCTGTAAAAGCTTATATAGTCTTTTCGTTTTTTTTGGAGTACATATAATGAATATCATTACTAGCTTGCAATCGATATGTCTGTGTAAACTTACCACTGGACCGCAATCTGCAACGATAAGGGAGGTACTATAATTTCATCGCAGGTCTCACAGGCCTTCAGCACAATGTTGTGTGTCCCATATCACGCTAGTTGAATGCAGGGAATTAAACGGGTGTACATGAACTCAAGCTGAGATTGCTGTTCCTCACCATTATAAGCACAAAGTACGTGCTGTGCTTCACATCCCTTGCTATAACCTTCTAGGAGTAGTCATTTAATTTACTGCTTACACATTAGTACAGTGCGACATGCAACACTGTGCTGCCTCTTCTTGATGAAAAAGGATGTACCACGCAGGTAATTTGTTTTTTGAAGGCGATGTTTCTGCCTGGCGATGAATTACCCTATCATTGCTGATTGCAGCAATATTCATTCCATGAGCACTCTAAAGATAAACAGAAGCCTCTTGAGCTTGTTTGCGACTTGTCCTCTATTTGTGTAAGGGGAGAGTCCTATAAGGACACAATGTATGCATAAAGGACCAGTCCTATGACACTACAGTGTACACGTTGCTACATGTACCTACATATATGTGCAGTGTAGAAAAGGCTCGTGGTCTCATGAGCTGTTCAATCGGGATAGATAAAAATGCATGTGCAGAGAAGGCATTCAGTGAGAGAAAATGTGTGTACCATCATTATTAGAGAGCACTACTGTTTTTTTCCACATGAACAACAGTGTGTGTGTCGTGTGTCATGTGTCTGTGCACATGTGCGAGTCTGTGTGTGTGTCTGTATTTTTTCTGTGTGTGTGTCTGTGTTCATATGTGTGTCTGTATGTGTGTCTGTGTGTATCGTGTATCTGTGAGTGTGTGTTGTGTCTGTGCATGTGTGCCTATATGTGTGTGTGTGACTGTGTGTCTGTGTGTGCCAGTGTGTAATTCCATGTGTGTGTGTGTGCGTGTGTGTGTGTTTGTCATATGTGTGTCGTGTATTTTGTGTGTCCATGTGTGTGTGTCTGTGTATCTGTGTGTGTGTGTTTGTATGCGTCTGTGTGTGTGTTTGTATGCGTCTGTGTGTATGTCATGTGTGTGTCTGTGTGTGCGTTTGTGTGTGTGTGCGTTAGTGTGTCTGCGTGTGCATTTGTGTGTCTGTGTGTGTATGTCATGTGTGTGTGCCTGTGTGTGTGCATGTGTGTGTTATGCAAGCTTGGTACACAAATTGAAATGCAATCAGTTGAATTGAATAGAATACATGTGCATGTGACAATAATGTTTGTGAGTGAGAGTGTTTGTACCATCATCAGACAGGTGTATTGTTTGCCACATGTACATGAGTTCAAGTACTATGTGTGAGCTGAAAGTTGTGTGAGACAGAAATCATATCGTAGCCGAGTGGGCGTGGCAGATATAAGACGATGAAGATGATGGCAAATAAGAAAGCTTTATTACACGACTAGAGGATGATGTGAGCGCGTAGCAAATAGCCTTACGCGTGACGTTTTGAATACTGCCGGCGACGTGGGAGGCGCAAGGTTATACTGCAACCATTCACTTGGATCCGTTAATTTGGTACGATCGTCTGGCAAAGTGAGCAGTCTTCTTCTTCTTTTAATTTTCCCGCATAAACTCACTGCCTGAGTGAGACAAAAACAGTTGGGAACGGCTAGTTTAGTTTAAGGGGAAAATGGGCGGAAACAAAGAACTTATTGTGGATTGTGAAAATGGAACACGGGTTGCATGCAATAATGGTGCAATAGAGCGGGAAATGTGCATTAACTTTGCACAGCTGTATCTCCGTGACGGATGGAGTAAAAATTAATGAATTGAACACATCAATAGCAACAGGACCACTGTAGGTACGTACTGAATTTGAAGCGATTTGAACGCTCTTACCTGAAGATGTGGCGGGTTTGAACCTCATGGGGTATCGGACCTCGTAGCATCAGCAAGGAACTGGTGCAAGACCCCAGAATATGTTTCCCCGTAGTGAAACGGTGTAGTATGAAGTGTTGAAAACAGGGAATCGATAGCAATAACCGTTGGGAAGTTATAGTAATTCAAACGCGATGCATTTTTATAACATTTTCCGTGGGGCGGAAACTATACAGTTGAAATCGTGATACCTGAGCATAAAATCTTTTTCAGTACTTCAATGTTTGGCATTAGTTTTTGGAGAAATGGTGAATGATATCACAATCTGATTGCATATTTATGTTGATAAACTATATGACAACATATATCGAAAGTGTGAAAGTTGTCACGTGACTTTGTAATTTTCGTTTGTCCAGCCTCTTCAATGAGCACGCTTTGGATTGTTTCTCCACTATTACGTGACGGATTGACCTGAATCTTGCTACATATATACTATGTCAATAGCTCTATTGATCGTTCGAGTCGAAATTTCAACGTGGTAAACCGTTACAGTTTTGTCTCCAAATACGTGTTGTTTAGAGACTGTAAAAGTTTTACCAACAAGAATTCTTAATGGGCGTCACATTTACCTGTTATAGATAGGTAAGAGGTGTATGCACTAGAAACAACCAAAACACCAGTATAGTAGCTTACCTTTTTGCTAAAACATTCATCCAAACCTGTAGGCATTGAATTGTCGTCCATTTTCAAATGAATAACGTATAAACTTTATTAATGAGTTTGTTAGTTCAATACGGTCTCACGGAGACCGGGAGACGGTTCTTTTCAGAGCCAAACTCAGAGCCCTTCGTCAAGTCGAGCAACACGAAGAAGTAGTGTTGCCGCGTCAGTAGTTTGGGAAGCTTTGAAGCGAAAGGGAGCTCAGACTGAGAGGGGATCTCCTAAAGCTACTAGTTTGAGTCGATTGTGCTGTCGAAGCAAGATTCCCATAAGAAATCGCAGGACCTTATCCGAACTAGCTAAAAATGCTGCCAAGGAACTCGAGTCACTATCGGAGTACATGCCAAACATTTCAGATATCGAAGCCAGGACGCTAGCTTTGTGATTCTATTACATGGAGGTGGTGGAAGGAAAATCTCCTACGAAATGCCCAGAATATGGTCAGCAAAATGTTCGGATGAGGTTCTGCGATTTCTTATGGGATCTTGCTTCGGCAGCACAATCGACTCAAACTAGCAACTTTAGGAGATCCCCTCTCAGTCTGAGTTCCCTTTCGCTTCAAAGCTTCCCAAACTACGGTACTGACGCGGCAACACTACTTCTTCGTGTTGCTCGACTTGACGAAGGGCTCTGAGTTTGGCTCTGAAAAGAACCGTCTCCGTGAGTCCGTATTGAACTTTAGCCATTTAGCCATAGAGAGTATACAGGGATTGGAAACGGAGGCAATCAACACACCAATCAACGCGTGCACTCCGTGAAGTTCTGGTGCCCAGGCCATTCTCCTATACTACAGTAGACGCCATGCAATGCTCCAGTTTCAGGTTTTTTTTCGCCTTTTCAGTTTAACAAAAGACCGACATGGGTAGCGAATCTTCTTGTGCTTTGTGCGACAAGTCAACTTGAACTTATGTTGACTTGCGTTGTACCTGCCAAAAGATGTATATATATTTATTAGTCACTTCAGACGAGATCTGTACAGTCGAACCCGTGTTTTTATTGACTACAAAACCAGCCAGTGGCATGTTAAAATGATCTGACTATAGGGTGCACTAGTCAATTCATAGATTGTAGTAAGTGTGTAGCCACTACACCGGTAAGTATAAGAGGAGGTCAAAATCAGGTTTTTGTCATTTTTTCCGTCTATTAATGAAAATCTTATCTCCAAAACAACCCTGTGGCACGTATTTATGTTAGCTCTATCACACTGTACTACTGTATAGTAATTACATTTCTTCTAACTAGTTGCACCGGTAAGTCTCAACTTGAGTGTATCGTCCTCCGATCGAAAAAAAACTGCGGTGTGATTCGCTCTATTAACGTGAAAGTTAGCTTTTGGAATCCACTTACCAAGATCTACCAGGTACTGCTCTTAGTTTTTCAACGTATGTCTCAGTTTAAAAAACTCGAAAAGGGAGGCTCTTACAATCGAATTAACAACCAATTAGCAACTTCACGGAGTGCACGCTCAAGTCTCCGTACAAATGTATGGCTCAAGTGCGCCGTTTCCAATCCCTCTCCTATGCTATCTAGCGAACAAACTCATTAATGAAGTTAATAAATTAAACGTTATTCATTTGAAAATGGACGACAATCAATGCCTACAGGTTTGGATGAATGTTTTAGCAAAAAGGTAAGCTACTATACTGCATGGTGTTTTGGTTGTTTCTAGTGCATACACCTACGCCCACTGCGATGAACCATCTCAAAGTTGAATTGTTCCAGCCATCTTGCGGTTTGCCCCTCTGGTTCTTTAAAGTTATAAAGCCACTGCAGTGAACTGTGGTCTGTCATGAGAATGAAACGCAAATCCCAAAAGGTAAGATCGGAAGTACTTTGTGAATGTTACCACGGCTAGCAATTCTCTCCTGGTGGTAGAATACTTCCGTTCCTGTTTACTGAGACAGGCTATCACTCATTCACCTCCGTTTTCAACTTGTGATAGGACACCGCCCACTCCTAAATCACTTGCGTCTATGTCAAGGACAAAAATCTTGTTAAAATCGGGTAACACAAGGATGGGAGCTGAAATCAGCCGTGACTTCTGAATACCAAATGCTTCTGAAAATTTGTTAGTCCACTTGAATTCCAGTCCCCTTTCTGTCATTTGATACAGGGGTCTTGCAATGGTAGCAAAGTTGCTTACATACCTTCTTTAATAGCTAGCTAATCCCACAAACTTCTGCAGCTCTTTAACTGTAGTGGGACAGGCCATTTCTTTACAGCATGAACTTTGGCTGGATCGGTAGCGATGCCTTCTCTGGAGATCCTGTGCCGTAAGTATAATACATGTACTTCCTTACGAAACAAAGCACATTTTGTGTAAATGAAACTGGTTTGTATTCGAGTTATCCACTATGTGTTATGCAGAGGAGAGTGGCCAATATCAGCAGGATCGCTTTCGCGAAAAGGGAACTGACGCGTGAATTTTTTGGTATTCTACAGCCTGCGTGAAATGTCCTCTACATATTGCTTCACTCTTACGCACTGAGAATCAGTGTGACTTTTGCCACAAGCCATGGGATTTCTCTGCAATGCTAAACTATGATGTACTTCACCTATTTGAGCCGGTGTCATGGAAAAAAAAAGCCACCCCTGAAAATTAGATACCCACGCAATGTTTCTTGGCACCCCCACGCACATTATCCTAGAATAATTGGCACTCAGTAAAAACGGCACCCTCCACATGTCTAAGAGAAATGACACCCCCATGCAGATTATCCCATAGGAAAATTGGCATCCCTCACAAAAATATAATATACAATCTCTATACACTTGATAAGATAATAGTGATTTCTACACTCAGCACACACAACTATCTTCTCTTTCTTTCTACATGTTTGTTATAATTACTGTGAAATAAGTTGAAGTATATGCAGTTAATTGTATACTATTTGTTATTGTTAATCTGCGAATGTTTCTAGATACTGTATATGATTACAATAGAATTGGATATCACTTATGTCAGTTACGCAGTAATCGTCAGGATTAAATAATAGAGTGCAGAGTATACTACAATGAATGAAAACAAGAATGACATATTAAATCAGTCACAATCTATCACTGACAAGAAGAGCAGCACCATTTCTCATCACAGTTGGGGAGTGAGAGAAGACCAAAACACTTGGCATGGAACCTTTTATGACCAGTTTCACATTGATCCATATCTCCATAAGTTTCAGCCATAAGACAAGTCACACTAATTTTCTGGATGCACACTTTTGTTGGTCTTTTGCTAAATTCATCAAAGAATTGGAAATGGTGTAAATTTTCATGCTGTGAGGCATTTTAGAAGCTGGCTCCTCATCTTCAACTGTTGAATTCCAAGCCTGACAAACAGTGGCCCAATGCTGCATGCAATGCAAATGCTATTGCAAATAAACTACAGTCACATCCACCAATCTGCTTTTGGGTAATAGGAAGAAGCACAATTAAGATCTGCAACTGTATTATTCAAAGACTTTGTCAATTTCTTATTCAAGCTGTCGTAAACCCCGACAGTTCAACGAGTGCAGCCTACCGTTGCTATGGTGATCCAATGCAAACATTCCAATATTGAAAAAATTCAGTTCTTATCAAAGCAGTTTGTAAGCTGCAAGATTGGGTTTGAAATCCTGATAAATGAGGAAAAGCAACAATGTTGCATCTGTAAATGTCTCTGTCGACCAATGAAATCAATACCAACCAAATACAAGGGAGCTTTAACAGCGATTGGGTGCATCTACTGGTTAACTTCCAGTTCATCCTCTGGCACACATCGCAAGTTGTTAGCTGAAACCAAAGCAAAGTTACAACTTGATGTATCAATAGGTACAAGTTGGTAGCTAAAACATTAAAAAACTGGCAAGCTGTTGTTATCAATGGTACAGATCACGTGATGGTTACTCAGTATATATCATATACATGCCCATGCACTGCTAACACTCATCATTCTGTGCCACATAAAGTGTTCCTTATCCAGCTTACACAAAATCTCATTTTGCCCATATGACCTGAAGTAGGATATCAATGTACATGAGAAGCGAGCCCAAGTTGTCTTTTTTTGTCATGGTTTAATATGTACTGCAGAAGCTGTTCCTGTAAATCAAAACAATGCATAAATGAGCAAGTGTGGCGTAGCTGAAAACGAATCGCGAAACGGCCCATATCCGTGCTAAATGAATAGGTGTGTAATAAGTTACCTTCTGTTTTTATATTTGTACAACAACTCTCCGTTGTCGGAAATCAAAAACTTCGTGGCTTTCTCAAGTTTCTTATCACTTCTTTTTGCCGTCCGAACCTATCAAACAAGTATAGACCTCCTGAACTAGATCGTCTTCCAATGTATCGTCTTCCATTCTACGATTCAATGCAAGAAGCACATGCATAAATTTTGCAAGACCAATTTTTCCTTATCCAGATCTTTTTTTTTTTTCAAAAAATTGGACTGATTTGCTCACAGAATTTTGGTCCGGGACCAAAATCACCGCTGGACTCAAAATTTTTGTGACAGCCCACTGCGGGATTCGAAGGGATAAATTTGCCATCCATTCCCTCAAGCGACTAAATACTGTTCGAAGCATGTGGAATCAGTTCTTTCCTCAGTCGTGGATTATGTTATGAATGTATTCTTTAAAAACATTGGTGGCGACTCATTGCTAGATATCTCAGACGGTCTACTCTGGCATTTGCTTAATCCCCTTTCTTCCCACCCTTGCACACACTCTGATCAGCTTATTTAGCAGCATAATACTCCAAATTTGTCCACATGCTTGACTACTTGGCTGTCAAAATCAATCTAATTTGTTAGGTTTCAATGTAATAATGTGTACTCTTCATCCCTGTAATGTGATGCAATGCATAGAATATGTATGTACTGTACGCTATAACCCCTGATTTCAATTGTCATACAGTTACATGTTAACCATGCTTTCGTGTTTATTCCGTCATACATATTTCACAGCCAGTCAATTTTATTCCACCAATTAAGATCTATTTGTGGCATGACTATTCTTGTTAACCCAACTGACCCTAGTATGTTGTCATGGAAATTTTACAGTGTACATCAAATGTGGAGTTTAGAAAGTGCTTATTAGTACTGCTACAATACTTGTGATTTCACAGAAAAATGTAACACCGCTGATGGTGGCATGCCAAAATGTACATTTGAAAGTGGTATGCTCCATACTGACTGCTAATGCAATAGTGGATGCAGAGGATACTGTAAGTACTAGTTGCTTTTATCAAGTCTGTGTTTTCATGCTATTGCACTATCATTTATGTGATTTTCTCATATAAATTATGCATATACATTTCGATAATCTATTAACATGTACTGTCAAATCTGCACAGTATATTCATGTCTCGATCCCTTGAACCTGGGTTGAAAATACAGTATGAAGAATCAAAATCATAGAATAGCAATACACTGGACCCACAATCGTATATGTGATCATGCTTTCAGGAGGCAAAATGTGGAAAGTAGTGTATCTCGTCAAATATGATATATACCTAGTCAGAGGACCAGTCTTTGTTACCAATGAAGCAGATATGTGAAGGAGTTTGCTTTGCCCAACACCTGCCTCCCAGAACTGTAAGAAAATCAGTTGTCCGAGGTCTGAAAACCAATCAAGGTCCAGTCTACATGTGTCAGAAGTCCCAAAACTAAAAAGCAGCATTACACATAGTCACACCAGGACAAACAATTGAGAAATCTACTGAATTATAGTCACAAAGCTGGGAAAAGGCTTGACAATTGCTAAATAATAGATCAGACACGGGTTAGAAGCAAGAACAAGGTCAATACAATTAGGGATTAGGGCCATGAGTGGGTCAAATCACTACCTGTGTAACGCCATTCTACAAAATACAGGTTAAAATGTAATGTCGTATAGAAAGATTATAGGAATCATCCAATCAATGTTGAATAGTTGAAGTCACTAACAAATGCCACCATTTGTGCTACTGTATGTGGACAACATCATTAGGCAATAACTTCAAACTGATTAAAGGCACACTGTAACCTATAATCTCAGTCCTCTTGCTACTTCTTTCCTTCTTGCTTCAACCATTGTCATTGCAGTTTTGCAAGACAGTTAAGGTGTCCCAGGTGTAAGTAGTATGGATGTTGCGTTCCCATCTCACCTGGCATGCATGTACATAAATGTAACTATAACTGCGACTTCGGCTCGACCGTTCGCACGCTGAACCCGACATGAAATGTATTTTATTTTATTTATTTTTGAAAAAGAAAGATTTATTTTATTGTGACAGGTATTGATAATAGTAAATATAAATGCATCAGCAGGGCTGCCACATGAAGGTGCCACTGCTTCTGATTGTGTGCACTGATTTTGCCATGCAACAGTGCATAGGGGAAATATTAACGCATTATTTGGTACGCAGGTATAGCTACAAAATACGCGTCTAAATATAAACCACTGCCTAAAATGAGCTCTTCAAGCATTCAAAGTACCAAAAATGCTGTATTGTTGAGACCTTAATTATGTTATTAACAACCCAAAGTCTATCTCTAAACACTGTGGCTTGTATGACAATAGTACCTAAAAGCAAGATGTTGCTATTCGTTGCTTTTCACATGTAGCAACCAAAACTTAATTTGATGAGCTGGAGTGGTATATACATCACGTGAAATGCATTGGTTTCTCGACAAGGCAATGCCACTATCTGTAAACATGTGTGGTCCTAGTGGAAAACTGGTGAATCACTTCATTCACTCGCACTCTCACCATTATCGTAGATAAAACGTGTTTATCTATTCATGCTCCTTCCGAAAGGGTATTATCTTTGGCACACAACTACATGCAGAATTAAGGAAAGGCTAAATTTATATTGCCCACACACCTAAGAAAATGCATGTGCATATTCCTTCGTCTAAACTCAATTCAAGCTTCTAGGTGAAATATATCGATTATGCATGCCCGTTTCCGAATTCTAACTCCACACATACTTTCACAACGGCTAACTTTATTTTATTTATTTCACATCACCGTGATAACCTAAATGTAACAACCTTGCATGTGCAAGCTTGATAAGTGTTCATTATTATTCAGAAACTGGCAGTTGTACCAACCGGTTAAACCGAAACGAACAGGGTCCTAATACCATACTACAAACATATTTAACGTCTTCTGAAATGGTAAACCCAACAATTCTTAGTATAGAATCTCAACATATTCGTTACATTGACTTCACATGCATCCAGATATTGTAATGTGATTGAATTAATTAAAAGTATTCAAAATCATGTTATTTAACTGCCTAAAAAGCGCCAACGGCTATAGCTGGCTTCGCACCTAGACATACCCTTTGCCGCTATATGCACCAGGGCTATTCCGGCACACTGGTATGATAATTGGGACAGTTTCCGCGAAAATTGCCCCACGGTTAGAATGTTATAAAAATGCATCGCGTTTGAATCGTTATAACTTCCCAACGGATAACGCTATCGCCTTCCTATTTTCAACACTTCATACTACACCATTGCACTATGAATTGTTGAAAATAGGAAGTCGATAGCGTTATCCGTTGGGAAGTTATAGCGATTCACACGCGATGCATTTTTATAACATTTTAACCTGGGGCAATTTTCGCGGAAACTGTCCCAATTATAATTCTTATACTCTTGTAATAACAGTTCAAAGAAGGCCTTTGTACAAGAATTCGCTATTTCTTGTGTTAGCATGAGCTGCATAGCACATATGTAATAGTGATCAATCTGCAGTCATATAACATGAAAATATACAGAATTCTATAATTATCTATACATATACACTTAGAATATTCGAGCATCCATAATGCGCAGCGCATAGCATCTCAATGGCGGCAGACTGTCTCGTTACGCATACAACAACATTTAATTATGTTACACACTAGCTCCGACTAAAATCAATACTCCTGAATGTCTCAGTCAGACAACTGAATAGAAATATCCAATATTGCATAACACAGTTTAAATCTAATAGACAATCGTGAACAAAAAAAGTTTAATTGATCCTGTAGTACACAATAAATAGTATATAAGCGTTCAAAGTGTTAACATTTCTACTCAACTCAGGATGGATGGACTGCACTGCACATGGCAGCAGATAATGGAAAAGAAGCCATAGTTGAAGCTTTGGTAAAACACAACAACGGTCTCGTTGAGAAGAAGAATAAGGTAAACCTCTATATAAAATGTGACAATATATTGTACCGTTGTTAATGGATACGTATCGAGTCGCATCCCGTAGATTGTGTCCCAGCTCACATTAGAACACAGCGGGCATTGCATGCCATGCAGCATGCACTTGCGCTTCCTCTTTGATTTTGCGATCTTTCGGCAGCTGGTCCTTCTAAATTAGCATGTTCGAATCTATGTACATGGCTTACAGTGCTCGGTGGTAGTGCATGTGAAGCTGTAATGGGGGTATGCACGGGTAGGATACACCACGGGGTGCCGGAATTGAACATCCACACTATTAATAGCTGCATGGCAGAAGCCCTTTCCTTTCGAACATTGTGAACAGCTGACTCAGAGGTATATATGGTCTCTGAGTATATGAATGTTTATCAGCTATATAGAACTCGTAGCCAGTTTGTTACCCTCGATCATGTAATATTTGAATGGCCGAAACACGCATGATTTTGTTTCGTTCCTTAAATACATGTACATTAATTTTTAATTCGTTCCGTGCATACTGTAGTTGAGAAACAGTCAAAAAATAAATAATACATTTCAACTGCATGTGTGTATTGTGCATACAATGCTGGGTAATTTAAAATTGCAACATCTTAATACTGCTGCAACACGTATGATTCACAGAACAGTGTTACACCATTGATGATGGCAAGCCATAATGGACACTGTAGTGTCGTACGAGTCTTACTGAAAGCCAATGCAAACACTGATGCAGAGGATGATGTAAGTACTCCTGCATGTTTTTGTGTCTTTAAATATACACTTTTCTAACTTCTGTTATTTTATATTATGCATGAAAACAGTACAGTGTGTGATTGTGTTGGAGTATAATTCATGAATAGCTATGCAAAAGGATAATGTCTTTTGCACACATTATTTGTAATTGAGATTGCCAGTGAATGGCTTCAACAGCCACTTGTAAAGGCTATTTGAAATGATATCTGTCATTACAGTGGTTGGCCCCCTGATTATGGTATACAGGGGATCATTTATAATCTGACATAACTACAAGGCTTCTCCATTACTCCCCCTCTTTCAACCTCCTTCCTACATTGTGCATGGAGTTAGACAGGAGCTCACGAAATGCCTAAAATTGGAGGTGTATTATAGAGTTAATTGAATATGAAGTTATCTGAGAATACAGTGGCTGTGAGCATTGAATGTCTTTAGACTTTAGAATAAGCCATGCAATATAATTATATAGTGCTTTTCATTGCATTACTCTACTACTATCTTGATCAGTGCTGTGATCACCAACAACTACTATGGTATATTAAAATGATTTTCTTGAAGATAATCGCTTTCAATCCTGAAGTGGTAATGTAGTCTTGCTAAAGCACAGGGTCCTGCACAACTCTGAAGTCAGTAAATGTTGTAGGCATTGCATTATGATTGCATTTTGCACTAATGATATGCAAGCTACATTAGCTCTGTTAATCGCATGTAAGTATTCTACTTGATAATCTAAAAAGACACAATCAACATACAGGCGGTTAAATTCCAATGGAGCCCCCAAACAAGCATAATAAATAAATACCCCTTTGTCATGTTTGTCAATTTCACGCACTGATGAACAAATCAGTGTGCACATGCATCCTTTCCACTCACTTTCCACCAAGATGGTGGACAACAGCTATGTTGTATGTAAACTAATCTAAGACATGTAAAAACATGATACAGTGGTTACATCAATGATGTACAACTTATTTTATTTCAACTTAGCATGGATGGACTGCACTGCATTTTGCTGCACATGGTGGAAATGCAGACATAATTGAAGATTTGGTAATCTACAATAGAGGCATTCTTGACAAGAAGACTACGGTGAACCTTTGTTTATTATGGTCCTATATTAATAAAGTAGTACATGTATACAATAATATCATAGAATTGTATCTTAAGTGCAAATCAGGCAGTTTTTAATTCTTCAAGTATCAAAATGGGCAAGTGAGAGAGGTTATGCTATCACTCTATCCATACTGAATTAAATATAATACATAACACGTTTAATGGACATAGAAAATGAATGTGGGCTAAGTATGTTGCATGATGCATGTGTTATTTATCTTTATTCACCCTTGTTTCCACATTGTTTACACCACCCTTGCCATGCAATCCACATCACACCATATTTCTTGTGCAATAGAGGTTGGAACATCATTAATGCTGTTCCATAAATACATAATTAATCGTGCAAAGATCACACTACACTCATGTTTCTATCAAATGGGAATAGATTTTCTAATCGTCTAATCATATCAAAAAGAATTTTTCCTTGGTACAAGGATTGGTGCTATTCTTTTGTACCTCATTTTCTTAGGTAATCAACTTGAGATACCTTTGATGAATTTCAAGAGACAATAGTAAATGTAGTACCTTTAAGATTCTCATTCTTCTGTTTTGCAAAGTTGTTATATCTAAAATGGTTATTAGACATGCAAAGTATTATTGTGGACAAGTACAATGTTAACAAAATAATACCAATTAAAATAAAAGCAGAACAACATTTTGGAGTGCTAAATACAAGCAAAACTTAGAGCAGCAAGTAATTATTTTATCTGAGATGTCTCAAATGTACAGACATTTGCATGCAATACAGATATCTTTGTTCAGACATAGATTTCGAATCATCAAAGATGGAATGTCACACAAACCATTGAATTGCTGTACTTCATACCAATAATAAATGAATTGTTTCATTTAGTGTGGCTAGTATATTCACTCAATCATAGTCTACTCTATTCTATCTGAATTATTTCATACACAGTAATTACATGTTTTTCAATCTTATTATTTTGCTATTAGAATACCATTGTATGTTTTGATGCATTTGTGGTATAATGCTTTAGCACAGTATCACACATTTGGAGGGTTTAAGAAAATATATATACTTATAATTAAACTAGTCATTTATGTCTGCATACATTGGTTGATTAAGTTTATGTGTTAAGTGGCAGACTGTAATTGTTTTTAGTCATGCAAAGCACAAAGAAACATTTGCTTCCAGTGTTCAGTTTGATTTGATAAGTCCTGAACATTCGTATACTTCATTTCATATAGCAATCACATACTCAATCCTCTTTCTTCTATGTGAGGAATTATTATCCTGGGATGGGCTTTAATATATATGTGTGTGGACATTGCACACAAGAGGTACTAATCAGATGAAATAATTGTTTGAGTTTTAATATATTGCACATTTTGAACTAAATTACAAATTACAAATCAGTTGAAGGGAAGAGTAGCATTCAGTAAGAATGGACACAGGCCCTGTTCTGAATCCAATGTAATGCAGCAATTGTATGTCTTTATTTATGAAAGGTCTGGTGTGCATTGGGACAATCAACAGTGCATGTTTCAGAAAATGTTTCAGTGATGCTAATCTACAGAAGGGGCTAAAAAGGGATACAAGTGCACCAGTCATGCAGTGGAATATTAAAAAATTCTGAATAGCACTTGACCTGCTTTCAGTGCATAAAGAATGGTTTATCGATTTTCACTAAATTCTATTTGCGACATGATACAGTAAAAGGTTATGTAGGAGGTTGTGTAATATTTAGTATAATTACAACTAACAAATATCATACTGCAGAATGACGAGGGTTCAACAGCTCTGTACATAGCAGCAGCACAAGGTCAATGTAAAGCAGTTGAGAAACTCTTGAACCTGAAAGCTGATGTAAAACAAGAGGATGAAATCGTATGTCCAGTGTATGAACTATTTTATTTAACATATGTTTCAAGTAATGTAAGAATGCAGATAATTTGTATTTGTATGCATTAACATCTCACCTAATTTAGCAATTTAAATTATTTTCAAAATGCACTTAAGCTATGCTAGTAAACAAATAATAATTTAGTGAATGATTCATCAAAAAATTTGTACCAAGCACTACAATGATGCTCCAATCTTGCACTTTAAAGGCTGTTGCTCATATCTCATGTGCATAACATTCATTAATACAGAACTAATGCAATTGCCACCAACTACTAAGTGAAACAGTGCTATATTTATATCATTTAATCAATTTATCAGTACTATAAGATTTTTAATTCTGCATTTCTCCTAGTTCTTTTTTTAATTAAAACACATTGATTTATCGACGCCAATACAAAAAGAAATAGACAGACTGGTTTCATTGCTCATGTGCTGCTTTAGACGTCACTAGCCCTGCCCTTTTTTTCAGAAGTGGATGTCAATACTGGATCTACTGCAGTAGCTGATAGAATCTTTAAAGCCAATTGGATCATCTATTAGAATCCTCAATTCTTTAATATGACATTACAAGTAAAATCTATTATGGACCTGGCTTTTACATAAGTGCTTAGATCCATTACATCCATTGCATATGCATGAGTTGATATAAGACATGCTATAAGAACACAATTGCAATGTACAGTGTATATACAGCATGTACAAATGAATCATAGAATGATATCTCTTAACCACTTGTTTACTACTGCCTTGGCCAGAAAAAATTCACAGTGCTTCATGCTGCTGCAGAAAGTGGTCACAGCAACACTTTGGAAATTTTATTGAAAAATGAAGTTCTAAAGACCATGATAAATGTTGGTGATAAGAGAGTAAGTGATGTTAATAACTTAACATGGTGAAATCCATCAGCCCATAAATGCCTCACCTTGTAACCTTGCTGATTGGTTAATTACTGCACGCTTTCCTCTGCTAAACATTATACATGTGCATGAATTGTGAATTAAGCTAGCATTTTATTCCCAATATTCTTGTATATTTAAAATCAGAATTGTTCTCAGCTGCACTTTTATTAATGTTTCAAGTATTAATTTTCATATGCTACAAGTAAAATAATCACTCACTAAGTAAGGTTCTCCTAGTATTGGAAACACGTCTCATTTCACAATACAAACATATAATTTTCAAATAGTGACAAACATGTGTAATGTATGAAGACAATGGTGTAGTATACACTGAAAGAAAATAGCATTTAATTTTCTAATGCAAATTATTTCTGCTGCAAATTTGCTCATGCATTCTTCACAAGCATCTTCTACCCAGTATCAACTGCAAGCATTTTGATAATCAAGCCTTGTTTACCTAATACTATCATCACATGAAATAAAAGCAATTATATAGAAACACAGAATATATAGAAATGCATTTCATCTTAAAAATGCAAAGTCTATCATGTAAGGAAATATCTTACATGTATATGCTTCACTTAATCTATTTTTTCTTGATGTAATTTGGTATGCTTCTGCCATTAAAGTAATTGCATGCCATGGTGTAATATTTTTTGTCATTACCTTTATTATAATATTTAATAAATTTATTTTAAAAATACATAATACATAATAAGAATTATAAACACATACACACACATATTATTAATTATTCAGCTACACTGAAGTCTGCAAGGTGGCACCCGGTTCAGCCCATGCAAGGAACACTCTTGAATTTGAGACAAGGCTTAAATTGAGCCTGCTGTATATGTCACTAGAATGATAAATTTGGTGGAGTTGGCCTAAACAGATAGGGAGAGACAAGCTTTGAAAAGGTGTTACAGGCTAGGTTGCCCCATGCCCTGAACGATTTGACCATTAGTGGTACACAGTTCCTCCCAAGCTCTGTAGCAGCTGCTGCTGAGCCTGCCATACGTCTTGCAACCAAAACCAATGTAGGCTTTAGCAGAGGTGATACAGAGAGATCAAAAGTAGCAGGTCTGCCGTTTATACCCATTGTTAACTAGAATATCTGCAGCCCATGCTCATTTTGCTTCATGGCTGAGGCCATTGCCAGCTTCCAACTTTGGATTGAATAAGGCTCTTATGAAAAGTTTGTACACAATGTCACGAAGATGGCTGTGTTGTGCTATGACATCATTGCCATCTTTAAGTGCTTGAAGTCAGTAAAACTATAAATATACAGGTGTTGTGAAAATAAGTTGTCTTCATTCTGGAAGTCACATTAATGTAACCAATCAGTATCATGTATTTTACTTATATAAATGTCCATACTTTCACTTTGCTCTGAATGTCCGATAGTGGAATCGAACTCCACTTCTGCTTGCATCTTGGAAAGGGAGTATTAAATGTGTTCAATTACTATGTGACCTGAAAGCTGATGTTTTGAAAACAACAGAGGTCAGTTGTATGTAACATTCGTAATCAGAGAGTTGTGATACCATATACCATGATACATGTGAAAGAACCTACATGTTTGTGCTACGAAGTTAAAACTAGCAACATTCAGACTTTGGTGTTGTTAGGATAACAGGCTGGCAGTGTTTAAATTACTTTACTTTGTGATTCAATAGGCGTCTGCAGACTGAATTTCATATTTAACACTAAAAATCAATTTTCCCTGTTCTTGTATTTTGAATAAGTGTCATGTGATTGTATAGGAAATTGCATCATAATTTACAGCATCTGCATGTAGACATGCAGGACATGTGTATATTGTACATCAAAAACTCTCTCATCAAAATTAATATAGGACATCAATAAAAAGCTGTGCATCAATAGTGCCATACTTAGGGTTAAATTTCTATTCTGGTCAAAGAGTTCTCATTTATAGGGATACTTTTGTTACTTTTGTATTTATGTTTTCTCCAGCTAATTCCAAATGTCTCCTTTCAATTTAAGGGTGGATATACACCAATGCACTGGGCAGCTGCACTTGGCCACACTGAAGTTATCGAAATTTTGTACAAAGAAAAGGCGGATGTAACAGCACTAAATAAGGTAACTAAAGGCTATATTTTCTTATGCATGCGTTGTTCATTCAGTGATGTAGAATTCTGTGCCATTATTATGTATATATTATAGGCTAAAGAAACACCTATTGATTTAGCAAGAAGAGGCCGCCATACTTTTGCTGTTACATTGCTGAAGGGCTATGCAGCTGTAAGTTTGCAATGCACATACAATGTCACTTACTCATAATGAAGTTCATAGTTTTAGTGAATGCCAGTCACTTAGATAATGCAAGAGAAACAATCAATACAACACACTAGCTTAATATAACACAATTACTTGTTTGACAGGAGGGAACCTACTATCCCAGTATAGCCAGTCTGGCACACATGCACAGATGGATAGCCCAAAGTTCACAAACACTACACTCCTCCCATTTTTTTTCCACGCTCAGAGACAATCAGGAGAACGCTGTACATTCGTAGAATGTCTGCGTGCAGCTGGTACAGGAACCCCTATTGGTATCACAATAGGTTCTTGGCTCATCTAGAATTTGTTCTGATAGAGCCTGGTGAGCAGCAGGTTGTCTGATTCTAGAATCTTTACATTGTCAGGAGTTTCCTGTACCCCCATTGGATAATCATCGTCTTCAGATGAGCCTGGAACATACACCTTTTCCTGCAGGCCTTCAGTAGAGCCACAAGCACATAAATAATCAGCGTAATGTCACACTTGCTGACTATCACTAAGAACAATGACCAAGGATACTGATCCTGTTATGGCTCGTACCGTTCTTTGAATCCTTTTAGGACTATGGCCACTGAAGTTGTGAGCACACACCTAGTCGCCTACTCTGTACATACGATCATACTTCTTGTGGCACTCTTGCCCCTTCTAACTCTCTGTGAACAGGAAATCAAGCTATGATCTAGGTTTAAGCCCAAACATCAGTTCAGCTGAACAACACCGTTTAGTAGATCAATCTGCATTGAAACAGAAATCAATTTAGGTGAGTATCAACCCCCCCCCCCCCCCCCCCTCCCCCTCCCCAATAGCCATCTTCTTCATCATTTACTTGAACATTTGCACTGCACAAACAGCTAGACCATTACCAGCTGGATGGTTGGGGCAGATCTGACATGTCTAAACCAATTTCATTCAGCACAGTTAGCAAAATCCATACTATTATCAGAGACATAACTACTGGAATGACCTCAAGTCATTTGGAGTGTGAATAAAACAAAATTAGGAAGTCTAGGAAGGGGCCAGCATGACTAAGGCTTAGATGACCTGCAGTGATGCTTCTGGTGGTGACATCTAGTTGGCTTGATAGGTAGCACATAATTATACTTTTGCCTCTAAATTGCATCAAATCTATCACGGCTCATTTCTTTTCTCCAGACACCATCCAATGAGATACAGTGCAGTAGCCCAAGTATTCAATAGAATTCATCAAAAAGTCACATTTAGATTTCTTCGGTCTCATCCCCACATTTTACAATCTCGGAAGATGTTCAATCTCAGATGAACCTGATACAAGGATATCATCTAGATACACACTGACATTCGAGATGTCCTGTAAGAGACTCTCCATTGTACATTGAAAAACGGCCAGATAGAGGCCACTCCAAAAGAATGACTGTTAAAATGGTAGAGGCCCTTGTGTGTTGCTTCAGTAACATATTTCTTTCACTCTTCCTCTAGAGCCTCTGCTAGATCTATCTTGGGAAAAACTTTCCTTTCCATAAATGGTCAGCAAGTCTTCAATGCGTGGTGGAAGGTAGGTCCCTCATGTGCCACTTGATTAATAGTCAACTTTATATCTCCACTTCGACCATCTTGCTTGACAATTGGTTCTACAGGAGCTGCCCAGTCTGTGTATGGTATATTGTGTCGTGCTTGTAGAATATAGGGCAGGCACTCTAGGCCTAGCTTCTCTTTGAATAAGGAAGCACGTTATTTCCTGCCACAGTTCAGAAAATGGCAAGGTTTTGTTTCAATTTGCACAACCAGTCTTGACCAATTTAAGATGGCCCTTCACCCAATTTCACCTGGAACACTTCCCCGTTGTTCAAGCCTTCACTGAAATTCACCGCGTAGAAGCAAACGTATACCCTTTTTGTCCTATGTGAAGGATCACTATAGGTAAGGCTTGCGCTCACCGAAAGGTATAGCACAACTGAGGTATAGCTTAAACACGAATGGGTTACCATCACAACAAAACATGGAACCAGTACTTAACACATACACCGCCTTTTATCAAGTTCATGCGGTAAATAAACCTGGTGTAACGCGTGGAATTCTTGTAGACATCCATTTGACATTATCAAAACACAGAGACTCCCATCCTATGAGTGGAGTTGTTTTAATTAGCAACGGTGAGGCAGCTGTGTCACTAAGTACGAGCTGCTGCTGCTTCGTTCAGCGTTTCAATATTCCCAAACAACAAGCGCGCGCTCGAGTTACATCAGTTATATTTATGCTTGTATACTACCACAGTATGACCAATTTATGCACTGGTACTTGTATGATGTATACTAATTCAACCTGCCAGTGATATGATCGTGACTGTAACACATGTAGTCTGTAAATCTTGGCTGATAATAGAGCATCACGAACATATACACTCTAATAGCAATTCAGCTGCTACTACAAATGTGATTTACATGTAAACCAACGATCTTGCAACTATGATAGGTACCCTTTATGCATTAAATAAAATTTGAGTTCTTCCCTACTGCATGCCTGTACATAAGTTTCTCTAGAAAAGAGCACGTCAAACGTTTGTTGATTTGCCAATCATTATTTGGGATCGTTTCAGTGACAAAGGACCTCAGTAGCGCATATATATTATAAATTTCCAGTACGCGCAATAGACGTTTGCGTAGAAATGTATCTCTAATTAAAAATTCCGCGCCTTACAACTCCATGACACATGGCTTTGATTCTCAGTGCGTAATAAGCAATGTATAGAGGATATTTCAGACTTCTAGTTACAAAAATAAAAATTGAAATAACATGCATTAGGTTCCTTTTCGCGGAAACGATCCCGTTTACATTTTTATAGTAAAATAGTTACATGCAGTATTACATTGAAATGTTAGCTAAAAGTGACACCTAGTAGATTTCCAAAACTAATTTTTATTTACTTTTGAACCTTAAACATTGTGGAGGTAAAGTTTTGAACAATTTCGTTTACAGGAGGTACTGGATAAACATGCTTCCCTATTCAAAGAGGAGCTAGGTCTAGTAAAAGGGCTTACTGTAGAGTTCTATGTGGACTCAAATGCTTGCCCTATATTCTGCAAGCACGGCACAATACCATCTGCCCTACGAATAATTTTGTGTCCGTGGATGTCATGCCGTTTAAAACACTAGCTTCCAGAAGTCACATTACGCTGCGTTTCTGCATTTTGTAGCCGCCTCCCACGGGCGATAACCGGGTGGGTCATCTCCTACATTAATATGCAGAAATCGGCGGTCAACAGTAAAGTGATGGTGTTAAAAGGACGTCCTATAGCATGTATAATATATATATGGGACAGTTCACGAGAAAATTGCACCACTCATATATTATAAAAATGTTATAAAAATGCATCACGTTTGCATCGCTATAACTCCCCAACGATTAACGCTATCGACATCCTATTTTCACCACTTCATACTACACCATTTCTCTACAGTAAAATGCATTTTGGAGTCTTGGACTATATCCGTGCCGACGTTCCTACGTGCGATACCCCCTGGGGTTCAAAACTACCATATCTTCGTGTAGGAGTAATCAAATCGCTTCAAATTCGGTTTGTAGGTGGAGAGGTCCTATATCTATCTATTTGTTCTGTTCGTTAATTTTTATGCAATCCGTTACGGAGATACAGTTGAACAAACTACGTGCACATTTTCGCGCTCGTTTCGCGCCAATGATTTGGGCAAATTGCGCTCCGCTCAATGTATGGGGAGGCGGGGATTATTACATTGGCGCGAATCAAGCGGGAAAACGTGCACGTAGTTTATTCAACTGTATCTCCGTAACAGATGGCATAAAAATTAACGAACAGAACAAATCGATAGGTATAGGACCTCTCTACCTACATACCGAATTTGAAGCGATTTGACCGCTCCTACACGAAGATATGGTAGTTTTGAACCCCAGGGGGTATCGCACGTAGGAACGTCGGCACGGATATAGTCCAAGACTCCAAAATGCATTTTACTGTAGAGAAATGGTGTAGTATGAAGTGGTGAAAATAGGATGTCGATAGCGTTAATCGTTGGGAAGTTATAGCGATGCAAACGTGATGCATTTTTATAACATTTTTATAATATATGAGTGGTGCAATTTTCTCGTGAACTGTCCCATATATATACCATTACATTAAATATTTCGGTTCGGGAAAACAAAAAATAGTTTCCCATAGACATATCATGTGCACAAAATCCTTTTTTTTTTCTGCCCTAATTATTGTATTCCACTGTTTGTATTAAACTCTTAACAACAAATTGAGTTACCATCCTTTATTACGATTTGCAGCACAATGGTACACTTTTTCATGCCATTTGTTTTTCCCCTTACATAGCTATTTCCGGTTCGGGGAGCCTTCAAAAAATATCATGCTAGGTTACCCCATCTTGACCATTAACGGTCGTTAATGTTTAAATTGAACATATAACACAACCTTAGCCCTCGGCCTCAATTGAATTGGAACCCAATGAGTACCAGGTGGCTATCCGGTGGTGGCTGGGATTGGACACATCAGGGACTGCAATGTGCCCTTTCTGCCCAGGTGTTGGTCTGGACCCTTTGAGTCATCATTGTGTCACTTGCCGACATGGAGGAGATGTAGTGTGGCGACACAACCTCCTGCGTGAAGCCATAGCTAGTTGTGTGCCGCACTGCCCATCTCAGTATAGCAGTGGAGAAAGGGGGGTGGGGGTCATGACCATACTCGTCCAGCTAATGTATTGATTGCTGGGTGGGATAGAGGCAAACATGCAGCTTTGGATATCACTGTGGCTTCACCACTTTGCCCTGCCATCCTACCTGAAGCTAGTCATCACTCTGGAGCCGCAGCTAATGGTGCTGAGCTAAGAAAGCTTAATGCTAACAGCACCAAGTGCACGGAACTGAGCTGGACATGTATCCCCATGGCTGTTGAAACATTTGGTCATTGGGGTAGGGAGGCTCAGAGTGTTTTGTCTATGTTGGCATCCCACCTGTCAATTAGCCTCTCCCAGCCCAGAGCTGCAGTGGTTGCCGACATTTATGGACGTCTCAACATCATCTTGGTGAGGTCGGTGTCCAGAGCCATCCTCTCCAGACTACCATAATCAGGCTGAATTTATTTAACTAATTGTAACTTTGTTTAGATAATCACATTTATTACTCGTATTTGGTTCGTATGTCATGCATACTTGACAATTGAAATTAATAATAATAATAATAATATAAATAAATAAATAAATGCACATATATACACATTACTACACACGAACTTAATAATAATAATAATACAAGTGAATACACAAATGGAATAAATACATGTACAAATACTTATATGATTGAACATAAATTACATGTACAACGAAATAAAACCCCTAAGTAGTGTACAGCACACCAAAAAGACCCACAACACTCAAAGAACACCCACCCTAACCCACATGTCTCAATTAACCCCCGTCTACTGACTGCAGCAGCTTTGCACGGGATAGCATGGCTCTTGCATTACAACGGACTAAGGTCAGGTTAAGTCTCTGGTATATGGTCGTTGTGGCTTTGGACTTGCTGCATTGTAAACTGCAAAGCCAGGCTGGCTGCAAGGCGAGAAAACTAACTATGTGCTTCTTCCCCCTAGCACCCATAAGACTCGACCGCTAAGGGAATGCAGACCCACCCCAGCTCCCTGCACTTAGGGTCGTTGGCATTGTGCTTGCGCACTTCGGCCTTACCCGCTGCTGACCCACTTGTAGCTCCCGCTTCAATCAATGTATTGGAGTTAAACGGTGAGACTACAGTTAGGTCAAAGGCAGCTGGCTTGCGAAGTGTCCAGTTGGGGACCAGAAAGTCTGCTGGCCGGCTATTAGAAACATCCCCTCCCAATCCATACCCTACCTCCAATTGACCACCCAGACGAGCTCTATGGCAGAATTGTGCAAATACATCCCTCAGGGCATTATGCCGTATCACTGCATCCCCTCCCCCTTTGCAGGTTACTGCATGATGCCCAAGAGGGTCTAGCTGATGGTCGTGGCAGTGGGGACAACGTTGCTGTGGTGAAGTGTCCATCCCAAGCCACCTTTTCAATGCCACCTGGAACTCTTCCGGCTCCATGCAGAGATTGAGTCCCCTGGATGGAATCACCGCAAGCCAAGAGGAAGCTTTGCAACATGACGCTGACAACAAGCGGGCACGGTTGGCTAGAGTTGAGGTCGCACACAACTGATCAAACTGATGGTTTTCAATTCCAGCAGATAACTTTTTTTGGCTCGACCCTGACTCTAAAAGCGAATTATCTGATAAAGAACTTGCCTGAGGAACCAAACTATTGTAAATGCTGACTGCTTGCCTAGAAAACTCATCCAGGGGATCTGAATTACTGGTTTTGATCACAGATGCCAACTAAGCCGCTGAACAATGCAGCTCCAACCTACGGAGGCCTAGACCACCCCTACTAAGGCTCAACTGCACTTGCTGCCAAACTGCACCCGAAGCATCAATTCCTACACAATCCGAGAAGTGACATCGAACCTCCCCATCAAATAATGCTAGTCCTTCTGACACCAGAGAAGGAGGAGTGGAGCGTGCTACATGGACCAATTTACAAAATGAGGCACACTGCCGTAAGAGGAGCAGTGCAATTTGAGGGTCTATTGAACCCACCTCAGCCACCTGGGATAGCAACCTCACTGCCTTGGCCCGCTTTTGAGCCAGAAATGTGGCACAAAATATCACATCCCCAATAGGAGCCCCTAAAAACTCTACATTCGGATCATGCTGCCTCTTCATGTCCGCTGGAAAGCCTTCCAAAGAGCCTTGAGAAATAAGCTCACATTTGGTAGCATTGATCCTAAGCCCCATGGGGGGACCAATCTGTTGAATGAGTTGGATAGCCCGCTTAACTGCGTCTGTAGGACCTGCAAGGGTACCATCATCCAGGTACCATCTATTGAATAAGAGATTGGAACACTCCTTGTCAGCCGCAATAGCCCGAACCAGCTTTTGTAGAACCAGAGAAAACAGGAGAGGGCCCAAAGGATCTCCCTGATGGACACATTGTTCTGACCCAAGTGTGCCCATTGGGTGCCACAATGTGGGATATTGTCCATAGCACCCGTAAACCCACCGAAACAGTTCCGGGAAGTGAGTCGCACACTCTTCTAGCAGGGCCTGCCGCGATACTTCATTAAAGGCATTCTTTAGATCCACTTTACAGGCAACAAACTCCCTATCCCCCCAGTGTTCTGAAATACAGCGACGAAAACCATGCACCAGCTTTTCAGCCCCTGCTGGGTAAGCCACACCCAACTGAAAAGGATCAAAAAACTCAGAGGCTTTGGCTCTAGAAATGATGCAAAGACACTTCCCTGTCAGTCTTCTCAAAGTCTCACCAACTACAATTTGGCGTATGTCCAGGGGAGACCCCTCCTCGTTCTTCATCAAGGCAGTAAGTGAGCCTCCCGCAAGAAACTTGGCTATCCCAATTGGAGCTCTCCCATCTGCTAAGATGTTCACTATGGCCCTAAGGGAAGAACAGATGGAAATGGGAAGATGAACCTCGGCCGCTTCAATCAGGTGCTGTATTCGCAACCCAGAGGGACCACAAGCACTATCTCTGGGAAACTGGTGCAGGACTGACCTGATATCGAGGTCTGGAGGCAGCTTGAAACTGTCTGATGGTAACACGATTTCCGGGTGAGATGGGACTGGGTCTCTAGGGTGTTTCTGCTCTAACAGGTTCCATGTTTCCCTCGTGTTTGGAGCAATCCCTGACGATGATAAAACCTTGCATGCCTTTCCTAACAACCCTTCTCTAGCCTTCGAAACTGCTAGCTGAACTTTCCTCCCTGTTTCCTTTGAGTGCTGCTCCTTACCTGCCTTGACCTTCCTGGCATGTTCCGAGGCATACCGCCATAAGGAAGCCGACTGACCATCCAACCACTGCCTGCAAAGCTCTTCAATTGAGAGTGGCTTGTGTCGGCTACCACCACGATGAGAAGCCCTCAACACACATTTTGGCAGCATAAATAACTTTAACCACGCCTCTTCTGTATTGAGCTGGCAAATTGCTCTCAGCGTCTCCGACAGAGCTCGGGCAAAGGCTGGTCTTGCTTTTTGGGGGATGTGATGGACTGTGGCGCATCGGAGACTACAAACTTCCTCAAAAGATGGGAGGGGGGCATTGGAGTCATCACCGTCCCCTTGACTAGAACCCGCTGTGGTGGAGGCAACCTGGGCTTGAAGTGGACCTACACCTGTAGTTGACCCACTGCATTTTGTGGAGTGGGATCCAAACCGGGAATTGGCAACTATATGGTGACAACTAAGGCAAACAAACGAATCCTGCTCCTGCAACCATTCAAGGGGGACGTCGCCTGGGAGGATATTCTGCACATGAAGCGTCATGTGAGCTTTCCCCATCGATGGTGCAATCAATTCTAAACATCCTTCAACTGGACAAGGCTTTCTAGATTGCCTTCTGCTGGTTCCCTGCACCTGTGAACCTGAATAAGGCGAAGGCTGCGAGGCTGAAAGCTGAAAGGGTGCTAATCCATTCGCGGCTGGCGTGAAAGGGGGTTGTGGTCGTGTGGTTAACGGTGTTTGAAGCTGTGATTGTGGGTTGGATTCTTCAAGAAACACCGTCCGAAGCTCATCTTCCGAGTGTGAACTAGCAGCTGGACCTGTGATTGGGGCAGCTGTGATTGAGGCAGCTGTAACTGTGACTCTGGAGGGTCCCTTCGGGCTTGAAGATCTGTCGCGGGGTGCGCGGCTAAACATAGGGGGGAAGAAGCATTCGCGGGAAATCGAAATCGATTAGATCGAGTGGATGAAGTGGGAGGGGACAAGGGGAGAATGTGGGGGGGAACATCTGCTCCTTGAGCAGTGGCGAGGTGGCGTGTCTGTCACTGGGGGGGGGGGGGGGGGGGGGGGGGCAAATACACTGCTTGCCGCCCCCCCCCCACCCCCACCCCCACCCCCACACATGCTGCCCGCCGTTCTGTCACACGGCTCTAGCCTCTACGCGTAGCGGAGTCTGCGGAGGTAAAACCATCTGCAACTGCGTCCGTTTATTGGGCCGTTGGGTCTGGAGTCGAGACTAAAATATTATTATCATTATAGTACAATTAATGTATCTGAACCTGCGGCAGCAGGTTCAATATACATGTAGGGTTGATTGAGGATTGATGAATATCATTAAAAAACTTCACTCGCGTCTGGAGGGACAACGGAGAAACGGATCGCTTATCTCTTTGTCGCGATGGAACGAGAACTCAAAGATCAAGACAGCGTCGCATACTTGGCACACAAAAAAGGGCATCCTTTGATGGTGAATATGATACCCACTGTCTTTTGGTACCATCGGCATGGTAAAACACTTGGGGGGAACAATGTCTGGAATATGGCTGCCTTGTAGTGGAAGTACATGTAAGAACACTTTTATCTGGCTGATTCAGTCCATTCTTAATAATGTCTCCTTCTCTGGCGTGCTTTTAAAATTTTAATTTCACTAATTTAGCTGGATCAATGACCCCAGTAATTTTTGTCTACAATCTCTTGAAGCTCTACCGATGATGATATTTTGTCTTTAGATTTATTGTACATTACTGATGAGCGAACCACATGCATCGACAGTAGGGGTTATGGCGGGTTTTTCTACGCAGAAAGTGTCTGGATTGCTGTCAATGCTAAACGGTATCAAAAATGAAGCTCTGCAACTTCACTGTAGTCATGAAACGGTTGGCAAGGAATTGTCAGAAGTAATGTCTAAGGCTACTGCTGGGGGGGGGGGGGGGGGGGGGGGGGGGGGGGGATCGATACAAATGTCACGAGTGAGGTCAAGGTGTCAGTTTCTATGGTTTGCAAAAAGTTCAGCATAAAAGAGCCTAGCTTTCGTTCCTCATCAACTTTTGCCTTCAATTGCGATAAGCAGCTCTTGATTTCCGCTTACGTGATTTGCCTTCCAATGACATATCGAACTCAGTTGAACGCAAATTCTTTCAAATTTAGCCACTAATGGCCAATAGAACTAGATCGAACAAATAGTGTGTGCGGCTTACCAGGGGATAGGTCATACAACGTCTCTTAACTACTCAACTAGCCAACTGCAACTAACTCAAGCTCAGCAGCGAAAAAGATTAACAACCAGTAAGAATACGGAATCACAAAAAGGACACTAAAGAGCATTGCGTTGCTCACAATAGTGCCCTCTGAGAAGCACGATAACCAGATTAACGATAACAATGCATGACAAAGGGTGGTAGCAAACTACGTAGTAGATTCTCATGACATCAATGTAGCCGAAATTTCTATTCATTGTAAATATTTATCATCTGGATCTAGTTAATTGCTAAATGTACTACATAGAATTACTCATCTTAATTAATCGCGATTCGTATTATTTTGCTTGGCGGCTCTTGCGCCCCTATCGTAATTTTGGCGCCCCCCTATTTAAGGCCCGCTGGGGGGGGGGGGGGGGGGGGGGCAATTGCCCCCCCCCCCCCCCCCCCCCCCCGGCCACCTCGCCACTGTGACCTTGAGGTGAGGCGCTAAGTGGCTGCGGTAAATGCGGTGGTGAATAAGCTTCTTCAGCCGGTGGAGATGGACGGGGCCGGGGAGAGGCTAACGATGGTTGAGACGCGCTAGCTTCAACCAAAGAGCAAGGAAGCGACAGGGTACAGGTCGACGGCTGCGACGATGCCTGCTCTGCTGGGGAGCTATTCGAAGCGTTACTGCAGTTACCTCTCCTTCCTGGGTAACAGTCGACACAGCCTTTATTACTTTTAGCACACGAGCAGCCTTTGCAACGCGCTCCACTATCGTTGCATTTGCAACACGGCATTATTTTTTTCATTATTATTATTCTATTAAAATAGTATATATTTTTTGCAATGATACATTGTCATGAAATACGTAGACTAATCTTACGTCCCCCAGACTATTTATTAATATTACACACATTCTAATCTCTCCCCACCCTAATGCGTTCACATCCCTAAGACCCCACACTTTTCTTTCGCGCAAGCCTCTTTCGCGCATTCTTGGGTCTGGTTGCAGATCTAGCTTCAATAGACTTCGGTGTTTTTTTTGAAAGATTCACGTGGTCTGTCAAAGCAGTCTTGGAGCAATCTTCCCCTTGCGTAGCCCTAGTCACAATAGTAGAATGATGTATTGTTTTCGCCGCCACTCCCAGGGTCAACTCCGCAGCTTTGTCACCTGTTAGCCTGTCCCAATCATTTAATGCTGATGTCAAATTGAACAGCTTTCTTGCACTGATCGAAAGGACTTCTTCAGCCTTTTTCCTGTCTTCTGCATCCAGTGTGTAAGGTACATGTATGTTGTCAAAAAGGCAGTTACTAATCAAAAATTTGTTTGTAGCATTTCGTCGCTACTGAAGTGAATATAGTAAGTGTGAAGAAGTTGTGCTAATTTTATTGTGAGTCACAAATCAACGCCCACGCACGGCATTTCCGTCTAATATCTTAACCGGCTAATGGGGGTATGTCACCTCTGGGAGAAAAATGCTACAATCTCGTCTTCGGATCAAATGTATCTTTAAATGTATGGTATAACATGATTGTGCTTCAGTAACGCTCAATGCATTTTAAAAATTTCAATCAATCGATATATGCTCCATTACAGATGCAAAAAAAACTAGTTACAGCTACTGAAGATGGCAACTTAACAGAAGTGAAGAAAGGATTGTCGGAATGCCTTGAAAACATAAATTTTGAGGTATGCTATTTGCCAAAGAAAAAACATCCTTTAATCCATGAGTGATGAGTTCATGATAGCATTCTTAGGCCATGGTATACATTTTAAGCTATTAGCAAATACGCACTATTTTTATTTATTCGTATTTGAAAGTTGTCTTATTTTACTTACTTGTTAGGTACGTACTATGAAAACAACTTTGCTTAAATGCCCAGATGTAAAATACTTTGGTGCACATAATTACAATCAATTCATTTTTAGAGCAATTGAATCATCAGCAAGCACTATCTAAATGATGATGCCTTTAATTTGTGCTCATGAGTTTGGATCACACTATTAAATGATTCAATGACAGATAGTTCGATATTTTGTGTGTGGACAATTCGGACTTCTACAATGTTCATAAAAATTATAATAATAATACTAGTCTTGGTATAAATTTAAATCTACAACATATGTATACGAATAAAATGAAGAACTACAATTTAAAACATAAGCACTACAAATAACTAAAAGTCACAGCAGGTGTTTGGTGAGACACATCTGGCCAAAATTGCCCTGGCATTCTGCCTCATGAGGGTGAGGCTGAGGCGACTGTAGATGTTTGATATAACCTCATTTAGAGGTCGACATAGATGCGTGGCTACCTTTTTGGATATGGTTAAAGGTACATTGATAGCTTCATTGCCCCATCCCCCAAACACTTCTACAACCAAAGGGATGCATGACCATCCTCTATGGGCACATGCCTCATCACTTCTTGAGTGCTTGGCCTCTTCTCCCATCTCAGCTGCATGACCACAGGTTTGAGCCGCTTCTTGTATAAATTGCAAATTAAGCAGATTGATGACCTTTATGTCAAATGCAGCTGGGCATGAGAGGGACCAGTTTGGCACTAGAATGTCTGCTGGTTTAGGAAGAATGCCACTTCCTTTCTCAATTTGTGGGGAAAGGCATGCCTTGTGGCAGAAGTCAGCAATGCAGTCCCTGAGTTGGTTGTTCTGGTTATTACATCTCCCCCAGAGCGACAAGTGAGCATGTGATGTCCCCAAGTATCCATGTTGTGATGACAAAGTGGGCATGGTGTGCCCTCAGGTGTTAAGGAAGGCCTAGCCACCATTTTAGAATGAACTGTGCTTCATCAGGCATCAACGCAAGACCTAACTTTGGTGAAGGCTGCACTTTAAGCCATGCATGGGCTTGAGGTGCAGAGATAGCTTGCAATCTGGCCTTTGTCACGGTATTTGCATCGGAAAAAAGGGAATTGAAGTCAGCTTCTTCAATGTGAGAGGATAGTGCATGCTAGTGGGGTGGTACATCAAGTACACTTAAATGATTAAATTCTCATTATGATGGTAGCACCTATTGTTCATCTTGACACGCTTGCTAATGATGTCTTCCTAAGTGAGGAAAGTATAATGATGTTCTGGATTGGCAGCTGTGCAGCTTTCAATCTCACAAGGTCATGTAATTTAATACAGAGGTAACACTTTGTCTCTAGTTAATAGATTGCACCTACTATACGATTAATAAATACATACAACAACCCAACACAAACCAGACACAACATTTCATCATGCATTACTATTATTAGGACAAAATTTAATGCAGAAAATAAATTCAACAACCTGGGTCACATTGACTACAGCTGTCCTTGAAACCTTATTAGATTTTTGAATTGTGTGAGGAATAAACTCTGTTTTGGGCATTCCAACCCTAAAAATACAGCCGTTTTACTAGTAGAGAGCACACTTCAAAGCAATTCTGAAGGTATTTCTTATGATTCTATCATTTGTGGCGAAAGAATTCTGGGTTCATGGCCAACTCCAGTGTACTGCATATACTGTCATGTTTTAGCACTGCACAACGGACATCTATAGCTACTGTTCCTAAATTCTAAACATGTGTTATGTGTTCCTTTTATGCATTAAATGTTCTCCTAAACATAGTGCCAATCATATAACAACCCCTCTGGATTTGAAGCACTAAAGTGTGGCCACAGTGAAATATTGCGAACTTTGAAGCAAAATAAAATTATGAAGAATTGCAACTGGAAAGATGTAAGATAACTGGTATTACAGATTATATATATTATAAATATCTGGAACCTCTTCAGATTGCCTTATTGCTGGCATCATATGAAGGCAACGTTTCCAAGGTGTCTTATTTGTTAGAAAATGGAGCCAAAATCAATATTGTTACAGAGGTTTGTTTACTGTATCATTATTTCTAGAAGGGGGAGGGGGAGAATCATTGCAAGTATTACAAGTATGCTTTTTTTCTAGCAAAAATTAATGTATATACTTCCAAGTAAATAGAAGTTGCAATAAACAAATCAAAGGTCAAAACAGTGTATCATATATAAAATAACCTGATTAATTTAATAGCAAGAATTATTTTCATTTGCAGCAATGCTCAAAGGTGGTCTGCATGGACTTTGTTGCAGGGTATAAAATTAACCACGTTCTTGAATCAAATCTCCTTGCTGCAGTTCACCATTGAGTATTGCTATAAATAAAAAAACGTTTTGTTATTTCTAAATTTACAGAATATGAAGTATAATTACAATAGTGTTTACAATGTGTCTGTTTCCCAATAAAATCCTGCTTTAATCTGAATTCTTGTTCAATACTAACAACCCAATGACTACATGTACTTACACTTTTGATTCATTGTGGCTAAAGTGTTTGACTTACTTCTAGCAAGGATGGACGCCCCTTATGATAGCTTCTGAAAGTGGAAAAGAACATGTTGTTGAACACTTAATTTCAAAAGGTGCTAATATTAATGCTGTAACACAGGTAAGGAACAATACAATAATTTTCTTTATCCATTCTATTTCTCAACCGCATCATTTTTTTATCTGCATTTTATTTCATTACTATTAGTGGAAACAGAGTGCTCTGTTATTTGCAGCCTGGGGCAATTATGGCAAAATACTGGAAATGTTGATTAAAGCAAAGGCTGATGTGACTTTAACTACAAGCGTAAGCTGCTATATATACAGTGTATGTATAACCAATGCTGAAATTATTGTCAATAATATCCTACCACAATTATGCGCATTATCTTATTACAACATAAATGTGTAATTGCACCAACTATACATTTGAGTAAGTAACTTTATCAATAGCATATTTTTTATTTCATGTCTACAACATATTACTATACAGCTTCATTCAATGCCACACTAGCAACTATGCATGCATTTTAAAATAATTATGTGTTAATGTAGATATTTCTTTTTCTGACAGAACCCCACTAGGTTATTTCCATAATCACAACACTATAATTATGTATAAACAAATCATATACAATAAAGACCATAGCAGAAGCAAAAGTTAGAATGAGGGTATCTTGCCCTCAACAGGAATAGGGTAAGGTCATGTCCATTAATTAATACGTTGGTAATATGAGATCTGCTACCATGTATACACCTGATATTAGCATGAAGTTTTTATTGTAATTAAACTCACGATTAATGAAATATATACGACACACTACACAAACATAAACAGTTAGGAGGGTGGGAGCTCCCTGGCCAGGATGGCTCTGGCGATGGACCGGACCAAGGGCATATTCAATCGCCCATAAATCTCAGCCACCACTGATGACTTGGGGGATGACTGGTGAATGGCCAAGTGAAATGCCAGCCTGGAGATGGTTTCCTGGGCTTCTTTGCTCCAATTCCCATATGTCTCCACTGCCAATGGAATGCAGAAGCAACCTAACTCCTGGCATTTGGGTCCATTGGAGTGTAGTTTACAGGTCTCTGCTGCAAGGACTGCTGCACCAGTTTGGTGACATGACTCATCTAAGATGGCCGGGCAGAGAGGTGATGTGATAGTGATGTCCAGTGCAGCAGGTTTGCCACTGACCCATCTGGCGATACGAATATCAGCAGGTCAGGTGTGATCAAGGTCTCTAGTGAGGCCATTGCCTTTCTTCAATCTAACACTTAGGTGGGCATGACGGCAGAGGTCAAAGATCTCATCCCGCAAGCGATTGTGGCGTATCACAACATCTCCTCCATGTCTGCAGGTCACAGCATGATGACCAAGAGGATCAAGGGCCATATCAGGGCAGAATGGACACATAGATCGACCTGAAGTGTCCAGTCCCAGCCACCACTTTATGGCCATCTGGTACTCATTGGACTCGAGGTGCAAGCCCAAACCAGGTGATGGGACCACTGATAGCCAAGCGGAAGAATGAGGGGCTGCCACTGACAGGAGACGAGCTCTGTTGGCGTGAGAGGAAGACTCCAATAAGGTGGAGAAAAGTTGGTCCTCGATCATTCCAGACAAAACCTTCTGGGCAGGAGTGGGAGAGGCCAGAACGGATATAACTGAGATGGCATTGGGAAGTGAGACCTGGGAGTTAAATGCCACTACTGCTTGCTGAAGATGGATATAGTCAGCACTGCCAAAGCCAGAGGATGCTAGGGTTGCAATGAAGGCAGCGGCAGCATGAAGTGAGACAGAGCGAAGGCCTAGACCACCAAATTTCAGTTCGAGCTGTGCCTGACACCATGCCCCTTTGGGAACTTCAATGGCTGTGTATAGTGCAAAGCACTGTTGGATCTCCTCATCAAAGGACCTCAGAGCATCTGGGGCTAGGCTGGGTGGTGTGACCCTTGCTATGTGGACCATCCTGCAGAAGCTACCACACATGCGCAACAAGGTAACTGCTACCTGAAGATCGACTGCAGCCACATCCACCAGCCCAGACATCAGCTTCCTGGACTCTGCACATTTACCAGCAATAAACTTAGAACAGTGCAAGTAATCACCGATTGGTGCATCAAGGATATCCAAGTTGGGCAAGAGTGAACACCTCACATCAGGTGGAAAAGAGGTGTTGCCCTTTCTACTGAATAACTCGCACTTGGCCAAGTTTACACGGAGGCCCAGGGCTGGGCCCATCTCCTCAATCAAATGCAGAGCCCGTAGCACAGCTGGGCGACTACCAGCCAGGGCTCCGTCATCTAGGTACCAGGCTTGAAGGAGGAGGTCAAAGCATTCATCATCAGCTTCCACGCTTGCTACCAGCTTGTGAAGCACTAATGCAAACAGCAAAGGACCCAGGGGGTCACCTTGTTGCACTCCGGATTCAGAAGTGATCTGGCCAAGTGGGTGCCAAAGCAGGGGGTTGGACCCATAGCACCAAGATACCCCTGGTATGAGCTCTGGGAAGAATGTAGAGCATTCATCCAATACCGCCTGTCTGGAGACAACATTGAAAGCATTTTGCATATCAATTTTGAAGAAAACGAAATCCTCATCAATCCAGTGCTCCTCAATGCATCTCCTGACACCATGAGTAATCTTCTCTACACCTGCCCGACACGCCACACCCAGTTGCAGAGGCTGGAAAACTCAGCCGCCTTGTCTTTCAACAAGGCACACACACATTTCCCAGCTAGTCTTCTCAATGTTTCCCCCACTGCTATTGGCCTAATATCGGGTGGGCAACCCTCCTTGATTTTGTTGAGGGCAATAAGACTGGCTCCAGCCGAGAAACGTGACACTGAGGTAGGGACTTTTCCTGCTATGAGTGTTAATTACTTGCCTAAGGGAGGGGCAGATGGGAGTGTGAAGAGGAATGCTGATCACATCAAGGAGGTGTTGCACCCGAAGGCCTGAGGGACCAGCCGCAGTGTCCTTGGGGAAGGACCGCAAGATTGCTATAATGTTGAAGTCCGGCTCCAATGAAACAGGTGTTGTGTGGACAACAGGAGGTACTGGTGTGGGACAGCTGGGATGCTTGGATTTCAACAGTTGCCATGTGATGTCATTGTTAGGGGCAATTCCACTGGACTGCAGAATGCGGCAAGCTTTTACCCACATACCAGATCTGCCTAGTGACACAGCCTGGTCAATTACTTTGGTGCGCTGGTTGATAGATGTACTACAAGCACCCCTTTTATGGTTTGTCATACGATTTCTGGCCAAATCCCAGAGGTCTCCCTTATTATCCGACCACATGTTGCACAGAATATCGACTGGAAGGGGCTTGTCATGGCGTCCCTTACGTCTGAGGGATGGAAGGACACACTTTGGGAGCATAAAGAGCTTAAGCCACGCCTCCTCTGTGTTCTCTAGGATGACACACCTCAAAGCTGATGACAAGGCTCGTGCAAAGGCAGGCCTGGACTTCGACAGAACGAAGTGCAAGGTGGGCTGATTGAGTAGGCACACATCCTCAAAGGAAGGAAGGCCCAGTTCATGTTGGTTAAGAAGTTCCTCAACAGGATTGGGTGGCAATGGACCTGCAAAGTCTGGGACTGAAGAAGCCACTCCTCCAGCGTTACACTTCTTGGAATGGGAAGACTGCCTTCTGTTGGAGACTAGCTGAAGGCAGATATGGCAGATGTAGCGATCCTGCTCATCAAGCCAGGTGCTTGGGATTTCCCTGGGGAATACACCTTGTGCATGGAGCGTCATGTGGGACTTCCACATTGAAGGTGCAATAAGCTCCGGACAGCCTTCTACAACACAATGTTGTTTGCGTCGCTGCTTGGAGGCTGGGAACCGGGTTGATTTGGAGCAGTTGGTTGACTAGAGTCGCCGGAGGTAGAAGTAGGTTGGAGTTGAGATCTCCCGCGACGGGGGTGAAGCAGCTGCTGTGGGCTACCAATGATTTGCGGCTGCGTCTGAGTCAGGGTGGAATTCGTATGGGCGTTTGATGGTGACTGTGAGTTTCTGGCATCCAACAATGATGATCGAGCGGCCGGTGGTGAATGAGTAGAAGACATGCACTAACGTTCGCGTCGAGGCGCATGCCTGGGTCACCGTACTTGTACTAGATGACGTAGATGTAGGTAGCAACTCGGCTTGGTTACCTGAAGGAAGCGTGTTATTGTAACGTCCATATTTCCCTGCGTGACAACTTAAACATGGCCGGTTGTGCTTCACACATTCGCAAGAACTACAGCGAGCGTGCACGCCATTGCACTTGCAGCACGGCATTATTATTATTCCATTATTATAGAGGAACAATAATACATGATAGCAATACATCAGAGAAGAGTTCAACCTAGCATATATGTAAAGTTGCTATGGAATTGCACATAGAATGATGGATCGCAGGCCAAGATGCAAGCCGAGAGAAATACTTTAAGCCTACTGCAGTACTGCTCATGCTCTATATGACTCAGCCACAAGACCCACCCGAGCTCAGTCCACACTTCATCATTAGTAGTGTGATTTGTGAGCTAAGCTACCTCTAAAGCTGCACCTGATGCTGCTACTGCAGGCGAAATATCTATACATCTGTATTTGAGGAGTAATAGTGGCTATCATCATTACCAAACATCTATATAACATGCTATAGCCATGTAGTCCATGTTCTCCTCATCACATGTCCATCAGTCTACTATAGCTATACACAGTAGTTGACTCTATGATCCATTGTTTATAGAAGAAACTATTGAAATAGCAGTAAGCTCTTTATTATTTGCAGTGTACACTCAATATCTTCATAAAATTAAGGAAGATACTTTTCAATGCTGTAAGTGCACATCATGTGACAGGCTACAATGCCTTAAGCAAAAACTTGATGTATCAACTACAGCTTTGTTAATATATATAATAATAATAATATGTTAGAGGCTCTGCAAGGTTTTTTAATCTGTTATGGGACATCTTATAATTGGCCCAGGTATCCTGAAAATTGCTCACTGTCTTATTCATTCCAAAGGGAGCCTTATCGCCGAAGCTGGTGGCACAGAGTTGGAGAGCTTTGGTGATCTCATGTGCTCTAACGATAAGACTCTCTTTGGAATGAGCAAGACTGTGAGCAATTTTCAGGATACCTGGACCATTTTTAAGCTATCCCTAGACATAATTGACATAAAGCAAACACTATGCAGAGTCTAAGACATGTTATGAATATTAACACTGCACTAACAAGACACAGCAAAACATACAAACCAACAATGCGGTTTGGAGAATCGGATCAAGGTAAATTATATTTGACTTAAGACGATGTGAAGCATGCAAGATGAATTGAGGTTTATATGCAGGGTGTAAAGAACTGAAAAATAATGCACACAGATGGCTCATATGGAGAAATTCCAAGAGCACATCTTTGCATTTTAGGTCCAAAGAAAATTCCAATCACATGAATGGACAGAAAACGAATTGGATATGATGATATTGTAGGGCATATCCCTCGAAATAAATAGTGCTAGAAATTGTCAAAGAAAAGTTGATTAGTACTTATGGTCATGGTCATTACTGCTGTAACTCTAGCTTTACATCATGAACTAGTTGAAAGCATTATTGCAGGGTGGTAGGCGGATGATATAAAGAATGGCATTCGAAATCAGTGAGGATTCATTTATTTTTCTAAAATAGGGTGGCTGGACAGCATATCAGTGGGCACTGACTTTAAATCATGAAACAGCATTATTGGTGCTTGAGCAATGTACTTCTTCTGATTCATTGATGAAACCAAATGAAATGGTAGGTACAGGTATTTGTGAACATTATTGTGAACATTTTGTCACACTTGTAACTGGACCCCATGTGAGATGAAGAATGCTTACTTTTTATACTTAATTAAGCAGCACGCGCAATGTGCACATACACTCACACATACACATACACACAGTTTCTTAGCCCCATGCATGGATTAACATAGTTTAATTAACAATTACAACAGTTGTATTTTGGGGGGAGGGGGAGCGGTCCACGATAATGATTTCCTTCCACATCGGCCCACTTTCCACTTTCTGTTGCCAAACACAGTTCCTCAGGATTAATTTTAACACATTTGTTAGTAAAAATAAGTTTACTACTTAACTTTAGCCATCCCACTGTGTTGTCAAATAACCCTAACTTATAGCTATTAATTAACAGCCAAGTCGATTGAGACGTGTGACCTGTGCAAGGCACTCCAGTAGCCTAAAGCTAAAGCTGGTCTATTGAAATGAGAGTTAGTTGCCCCTATTGGTTAGCTTGCATTGCTTCCCCTAAAATGCTATTAAATAGGGTATCGTTTTTCCAGAAAAAAACCCACTCCCCTCAGAACTTAGGGCGTGTCCTAAGGGACCACTTTAGCTGCATAAACAGTCTGGGACCCCTTAAGGAAGAATCTATTTAGGGAGGAACTACTTTGGTGAGCCACACGCCATAAGCAGTAGTTCAGCTTGGTTAGGATAGCGAGCTAGGTTTAAATTGTTTAACAAACAATTTCACCCACTCCCACCAGCTGCTACTGAGTAGTACTCTTGTTGTCTGGCATGTATTCATTTTTTTTTATTTCAACCTCTTGCATTTCTTACTTATTCGTCATATTTTTTCTATCATTCACCAGTACATACATACTATACATATACATACAGGGTGTCCACAAATGAACAGGACAGCAAAAACATAACTAATTTACTGATAATCAAATGCCTTAATTAATTAACTTCAATAGTGAATTATTAAACTGCTACATTTTTGTTATTAAAAAATTCAGATCAGCAAATCAAACTTGATAATCCTCACACAATCAAGAGACTGTAGTTCTCACTAATGAATTTAATTAATTATGGCATTTGATTATCCATAAATTAGGTATGTTTCAGGACTGAGTGCTGTTGCCAGCTATAAACAAAATTAATTCGAATTAATAAACCATTCAACACAAAATGATATTTGGCTTTTATTTAATTAGTCTAAACTATGTAGCGTTACCATAGGCTAATTAAAAGTAGTTATTAAAAGCAGTTTTTTTCGCTAACTTGAATATTGATTATTTAAGAAGGCCTTGATTTAGTTTCTTATGTTTACAATCATATGATGTGACTAATCAGAGCCATCTATGGGTAAAATATCAACTACATGTAACTATCTGGATATCAACAATAAACTATAATCATTAAACCTGTCCTGTTCATTCTTGGACACCCTACAAGTACATATACATTAGGGTGATTTTATATAATGATTTAAATATTATACTAAACATAGAGCGGACGCAATAAAGGCATTGTATTCTGTTGCTGATACATTGTTTTAATTGTTTACCTCTGTAGTCAAAAGATACGGTACATGAACTGGTCTATCGAAGAGAAACGTGTTTGAACAGCACTAACCACCCTGTGGTATTTGAGGAAACAAAAAAAGCATCTCAACACTGGAGAGCAATAGGAAGGGAACTTCGTTTCAAAATGCAGGAATTGGATTCAATTGTTACCGAAGCTGGACGAAACTATGACGCAGATTACTATGAAGCCATGCTGAAGAGGTGGATGGATAGAGCGGATGTTACCGCTGAGCAATTATCACTTGCTCTCAATTCCGTTGGTTATCAGAGTTTAGCCAGGGACTTCCTGAACAAAATGAAAATAATTAAGCGTTCGCGGTTGTTCGTTCAAAGGGACAATGGCGTAGGTTGATGGCCTGTGATGATCAATGCGAACACTTGTTTTGTAGTTGCTAACTATATTGGGTGTTGTGACTGTTTAATTTACATGTTTGGTATCAAACGTTTTCATTTTGTTCTTTAGATCCTTGTTATGGACGATATGCTTATTTTACAGATGGATAACAAATTGTTAGTATTCGAATGTTCAGTGTTGCGCCAAGTGAATACGGGACGTTGTGGTTAAGACAACGTTGAAGTTAAAGAACGAGGTGCAGAGTAAATATACGACGCATTGCGTCACGGAGTGACGCTCGCACGTTTTGCACGGGTATAAAAGCCCCCTAGCCCTTTTTTATCGTGCGTAAACGTGCTAACGTACATGAGGAGTGTGCTCCAACGCACTTTAGGCTTACCCTCCAAGGCAAAGTTATTTAGGAGAGCGAGATAACGCTCACTCGTTTCCCCCCTAGCCTCCCCCCCCCCCCCCCCCCCCCCCCCCCCCCCCTCCTCCCTTTTTTCTTGTCGAGGAGGGAGCCTTTGCCATTTTCTAGTCTTTTGAGTTTAAGGGCCGTGAAAGCATGACACTCGTTGCAAGCTAACTGGAAAAATGGGCGTGCATCGCACGTGGTACAAGTACAGTGGAAACCATCACACTTGCTTCTATAATTTTTCTGTGTTGTAAACTTCTTTACTTAAATTTATTTCAATAACAGAAGTTAAGGCTAAAATGCAAATCTGAAAACTCACATTTAGTGCACAACTATCTAACAATATATATTGAAAGTAAAAAAGCATCACGTGATTATTTGTTTTTGTTATTAATTCTTGTATTGACCACAGTACTAAAATAGTTGCAAGTTGAATTTCTCCCCGTGTAGGCAATGAATCATAACCAAATTTGCAGTATAACTAAAGAGCAAGTAGTTACAACCTTTGGCCGCGGCGGGTTTCAAGTCAGGTAAATAGTTATGGTTTTATCGAGATGGAAGTGCGTTTTTAGTTACTAAAAGCTTAGGGATGCCGTTTTGTAGGACGCTCTTTCTACGCTGAAAGAGTTAGTTTCACGAGTAGTCAAATGTTAGGTCTATCGCAAAACCGCTCTTATGAGGTAATAGCCCCTACTTTGCCGCTGAAAAAGTCTTATTAAACACGAATGGCTGAAAACTACCGCCATTTCTGCAATTCTTCAATGAATCGCATTTGAAACGTGACACTCTCCTATGAATATTATTGTTATTATTAAAATTATTGCGTTGTTGATATGTCTAACGAAGTTGTCATTGGAGAGTGCGAAAACGGTTCTTTTCAGAACCAAGCTAGCGATGAAACCGACAAAGAAGACCCGATCAGGTATCGAAGAAGCTGCTAACAAGGAGTTCCAATCTTTGAGTGAATTTCTGCCCAATCTACCGGACACACTGATGCTCGAACACTAGCCTTGCGAATGTATTATCTGGAACTGTCAGAAAGCGTATCACCCATGCACTGCGTGACATAGTATCGTATGCAGTAATATGCAGAGTTTGCCCACGCCATGGTATGCAGACACATATCCAGACATGCACGTGTGCGGACCGATATACATACTCGTACCTAGATATGTCAATGTCCAGTGCAGTGTGCAGATGGGTATTGTTGGAGCGAAGTATCGGGTGCGTACCGCACCCATATCGCGAGCGGCACTTTAGCCCGTAAATTACGATAGTGCGCAATAAATAGGAATATAGGCCGTTTTAACCACACCCATGAAAACGCATATGAGTGTGGCTACTATAATTACCTCGACCGAGTCGCGTACTATTTCGAACTCACAGGTAAGTTATTGGATCCCTATAATCATTGTAAACTTCTGATACCTACATCTGTGACTATTTCTAGCGGGTGTAGCCTGTAGGCCTATTTGAGAAATTAATTTTGATATCATTAGGCCACTCCAAGTGGTAATCCTGTTTCTCATCCCCCGCCCGCGTCTATTATTGAAAACTGCAGATTTTCAGAAACCGCGCCACTGCGCATGCGTAATGAGTTTAATTAACCTTTCAAAATGGAAGTATTGATCAATTGCAGCGTTTTGTGTGTTTCTAGCAACAGTCTTGTCGTTCCGTGGACAATTTCGGCAGAAAATGTGGCTGAACGCACTGTTGAACAATATTTTGTATCAACAGTGCAAAAATATTTGCCAAGCGGCAGTAGAGGACCGGCTGAGAAGTGGATTGTTCGTGGGGCACTTCTTGGACGTTCAAAGGAGGCACTCGACAACATTGAGCTGAATGTTCCACTACGTATTGCAGCAAACATGTTTGGTGGATTTCTCAGATACCATGTAGAAAAGGTACAATGTGTGCTTGCACCGCAAACCACTAGCGTTGCCGTCTGTAGAAATGCATTTGATGTACTGATGGCCAGTCCAGCCAGATGTAATGCATGTTATCCCAAAAAGCTAGAGCTAGTTAAAAATAGGAAGGATGAGCTCTTTAATGACCTTGTTGACTTTCTTCAGGCTAATAAGCTGGTTGGTAAGGAAGAGTCATCTTTAAATTTTGTAAGTGTTTTGTGTAATTGCCTGTGGACTATAGATGGTCATCAGGATACAATGACAGCACGGTTTTGTCCAGTTCCATCAACGTTTGAATCATTTTGTGGATATAATTTACCAGAGAAGTCCAAACATGCAAAGAGGAAACTAAATAATTTGTGCAGCCAGTCACTTCATGCAATTTCATCTTCCTTGTTTGACATATTACAGGGAAATTATTGGAAGAGTGAGCCATGGTCAAAATACTTCAGTGAAGTTCAGTCACTTGCTTGTAGCATATTGCAGTATGCAGAATATCTAGACAGTCAAGTTAAAAAGGTTAAAGTTAATCACACATTGCCAATCCCTGTAAGGGATATATCAGAATCTATGCAAATTAAATACATTGTTTCAACAAGATCTGTATTTCCTTTATTTTTGCAGCTAAACAGTATTTTGAAAAACATGAATGAATATGAATATTTGTTTTTAAATGATCTGTGTCCAGATGATCCACGAAATAGATATCATTATTTGCAAAGCTTGCAAAAAAATGGTTTAGAATTTCCCACTATACTATGTTCACATACACCTGGAAACAATAAGGGTAATTTGCACTTTATTTGGCGAATATCTGAAGCTGAAAGTATGTCAGATGCATTTTCCCATAGTCAACAAGTTGTTCATCTCATTGAAAATAATGTACCAACATTTCACACACGAGCAATGCGTCGAGCAATGTTCACCAAGTTTGGACGAATTGCACCCTCTATAAAGCCATCAGTTTTGCGTTACTTTTATTGTGATCTAACCGGTGATGCATCAGCAGCAAACACTGCAGAAGAAGCTGAACTTGATCTAAGGGTAAAGCAATTCATTGAAATGGAACCTGAAGAACCTGGTACCATCTTTGATTTGCGAGAATTGAAGAATCCTGAAAAAAAGACTAAGTACAATGTATTTTAGAACGAGGCAGCAACTTATATTAATGAAGGTGTAGGGACAGCTGTTGATGATAGAAGGCATTCAGTTGTCACTCATCTCTCAATAGCAATTTCCATTCGTGACTTTCGAGAGCAGGTCAAAGCTCGATGTGCAGAAGGAACACTAATCCCTAGTGATGAATGGATCAGACTGCAGTTTTGGCCAAAGTGCAAAACAACAAAGACTGCTCTACAGTACACTGGTCGATTGAACATTCGATTTATGGTTCAGGCAAGGCAATTTAGAAAAACCCATGAAGATGCTCATTACACTGCAGCAATATTTCGATATGTTAAAGAGTTTGCTATTAGATTCAGAGAACATTCTCATATGTTTTGTTTGGATGATAAACATCGAATGAAGATTGGTGAGCCAGGCTTCCCTGTGGCAGCAGCAGAGCGTGGTAGAAGAGTAATGGTGAAAGTGGGAAGTAGTTTTGATGTAGCTGATCATGACTTCACAAAGTTCAGTATGATTCCAAGTGTAGTATTGATGAACAATATACCACAAGACATCACAGAATCATGGTATCGTGGGAAGGTTTATGTTTCATTGAAAGATGCAGCATTTGAATCTTCATCACCAATTCGTCATATGACTGAACTTTCTTCTATTCTCAGTAGCTTGCAACAGGAGAGAAAGATTGTATTATTGTATACTGATGGAGGGCCTGATCACCGTGTCACGTTCCTATCAGTACAACTAGCTCTCATAGCATTATTTTTAAAACATGATCTCGATTTCCTGTGTGCTGCACGTACAGCTCCCTGTCACTCATGGAGCAATCCTGTTGAGAGGATTATGTCCACTTTGAATCTTGGTTTACAGTGTGTGGGACTTATGAGGGAGAAAATGGATGATGAATTTGAAAAAACTGCTCAGCGATGTAAAAGTTTGAAGGATCTGAGAAAAAAGGCAACTGAGAGTGCAGATTTTAAGTCAATGGCCATTGACAGTGTTTCACATGTTAAGTCACTTCTTGCTAGGCTGTTTGGACGACTTGAGTTGAAAGAGGAAAAGTTTACCATTCTAAATGCAGCTAGTGAAGAAATGATTGGTGAAATGATGAGTGTGTTAAATGTAATAGAACCCATTTCATCAATGGAATCTATAACAAAAGCATCATTAAAGGGCTTACCACTGCTTACAAAGTTTGTATCACTTCATTGTACTGAGCGAAAGTACAGTTTCCAAGTTAAGAAATGTGGAGATGCAGCATGCAATATATGCAAGCCTCCTAATCTACCAAGGGACATATTCAGTCAGTTAAAGTGGATACCTGACCCTATTCCTGATTCAGATGGACATTATAAACAATTCTCAAGTTTATATGGAACCAAAACTTCTGAGGATTACTGCCCATCTTTGAAACAAAAAAACAAGCGCAGTAAGACACTTCCATTTGCTTCAAGCTTGAGGCATGTAAAGAATGTGGATATGATGCTACAGTGTGAGGAATGTAATATGTGGAGGTTATTGTACTCTAAACAAAGGTTGTTGGCATCAGAAAGAGAAAAGCTTGAAGAAATACTTAATGATTTTTCTTTCACTTGTGGGGCACCACTTCAAGATTTAGAAATGGAGGGAAAATTGGCTGATGTATACACTCGTAATATTTCATGTAGAGAGCCTGTTGAAAAGCTCTACTATGTTGCAAAGTATCCTGCTATATGTGTGTACTGTGCTGAACCAATGATGGGAAATATGGATGCCGTTCAGCAATACCTTCCACAGTGTGATGTTTGCAAGAACAAGCCTCCCATTTCTAAGAAGTAACTGAGACTTCATTGCATTGTTTTGTTATATTACGTTCGTTTCTGTGTTGATTGTGGTATTAGAAAATTGGTTTCGCGTCAGAAAATGCATATATACGTAATGTACCGAATAAGCCACACCCACGGTTTCCGGGATGCTGAAAACCCGCCCGCCCGCTCTGAAATTCAATAATGGTTGGATGAGAAACAGGATTACAACTTGGAGTGGCCTTATCTGCGCATGCTCGGTTTTAAGTTTTGCACATGTTGGTCATTAATGGAGGTGACGACGCACGATCGAGCAAAGGAAACAAAAATAGGCAACTTGGTTGAGTACCCAACGAAATAGGAGGAAAGGAAAGTTGGACTACTGGGCTATCTGTGGAGACAGTACTAATGGAGCCCGTTCCCAACGTAAGAGAAATTGGATTGTTGATTTTGATCACTATATAGCTGACGAATCAGTGAGGTGCAACTGTGCAAGATAAAGAGTTCCAAGAGTTTTCGGACAACGCGGGTGACAGGCGGAGGTTATAAAGGCATACCGAACGGACTTAAGCAGTCTAGGCCTTGTAAGTTGTGCGTGTTTACACTGTACACTATACGGTGTTGCTTATGTCAAACCAGGACAAGTGTGTGATTCAGTAGATGCAGTGAGGCGGCGTTTCAAGTTGTCACAAAGGTTTACGTGCTTACGTCATGTTTTTTTTCTTAAGCACAGTGCCGACCAATAGAACGCCATTACGAAGAGCATAGTACGTTGTATGTGTGCATGTGGATTACTCAGTAGGCATGCTATGTCTGACCACAGCTCTTGAGCCGACGCCAGGGTGTACTACGGCCAAATGAAAACGTTTCGCTGCATGGCCAACCAAGGGGATGACGACGATAGCATTGTGAAGCATAAGCTAGCTACCACCGCGGTCAGAGAGTAAGTAAATGCTGAGTTCTTTGTGCATAACCTCTGTAATATTTTAGCGTGTGCTTGTAAGGAAACCGTCGACAAGCGCCGCGAGAGTAGTAGAGGCTCGTGCTCGCCTTCCAAGAGGCCTCTGCTAGGCGGAGAGTGCCCTTCTAACTACATCAGGAAAATCCAGAATGTGATGGAGACTTTGATCGCCAGCTTGGAACTATACCTGTTTTTTTTTTGACCAAGTTGTATTTCAGCTGTAATTTGATTAAAGTTTGCCGTTAAATTCTGACTGGCGTGGTTCAGGGTTTAAGCACTAGCCTTCATATATGCAGAACAGAAAATGGATTTGAAACGATTCGAATACATGACGTGTACAGAGTCTGCACGCGTTCATCTGAAGTATGCAGACAGGTGATGACGAATATACTGAATCCATATGCAGACCGCGATATCATACGTATAAGCGAAGTGTTCGTTCTGAGACGTATACAGGCGCCGCATTCGTGACGTATGAAAAACTGCCCACGTGTCGAGTGCAGACGAGTATCGATTAGTATGGGTGCAATATACAAGGCTGCATACGGTACACTGTCGCGCCGTGCCAGTGATGCCCAAGCCAGAGTGAGCAAGATGTTTTCAATCAGCTCATGTACAGTAAAGAGGTGGGCCGCAGCGTGGGAAGACACAGGGGAGGAGGCCTTAATTGATCATCGTGGCTTTCATGAGGGAAAAGACAATTCAATTCTTTTTCTGTCACCTGCTCTGGTTACTGAGCTCAAATTGTGGGTGCAAAAGCGTATAAAGAAAGGTAAAGATGGATATGTAACCATTATGCAAATCCAACAATACATTAACGATGTGCTTCTGACTGATACTGACATTGTATCTCCAGAAGTACTGGATATGCATGAGGCCTATTACCACTCACGTCAGGTATCAAGGATGACAGTGCTTCGATGGATGCATAAATTAGGATTTAATTGGGCTGATTCGTCAAATGCTCCATTCTGCGATAGGCATGAACACCCTGATATAGTTGCATATCGCAATGAATGGGTGAGGCAAATGCTGACCTTAAACCCTCGACTACCAGTTCTCAATGAGGTTACTGGAAAACCAGAGTGGCCCAATCTACCACCAGGTGAAAAACCTCTTTTCCATGGGAACCATGATGAGTCTATCCTTTATGCTAATGAAGGAAATCGGTTTGCATGGGTAAGCAACGATGCTTATCATATGAAACCTAAGGGTGACGGAACAACGATTATGGTGAGTGGGGTTTCAGTTCCATGCCATGGCTGGCTGGGACTGGAAACAATTGAGCCCAAAACTGATGGTACCTGGAACCATGATAAATTTATGAGGAACTTGGGTGCAATATGCACAGCTAAGTAAGCATTTTGTTTTTCATTGCTTTCCTCGATCATTGTTCTGTATACTTGACATAACTGATGAGGTAAAGTAGATGACAAATGGCCAGTGTACTTACAGTGTACGGCAATCATACACAGTAACTTTACCACCGAGACTAGAAGATGTTACCCAATGTGAGTCAGAAACAAGATGTATTTGAATAGCCCGCCTTTAGTAGGAATGATTCTACACCAATAATGTACTTTGCCATCCATCAATATGTGAAAATTGACACTTTAGAATTTCTTGTACAAGGGACATGCGCTGATCAGTAAGCCACTCTCCAGTTTCAATGATTTTTCTCATCTCTGAAGTAAAACAGATCAACTCCACACTTGTTCTGCAGAGGAAAAACGATATACTGTCATGCAATGTTATTTACTTGATCACATGCACAAAACTTAACATGTTTCACTTTTGCTCACTGGTACTATTCATTCTGTGGTGCATCAACATCAATATCAGATGCATGACAAATGATATTGCAGATGGATGAATCTTCAATATCACTTTGTAAAGAGGTTTTAATACCACACACTACTTCATGCTCAGGTCCTTTGGTCTTCACATCATTACTGATTTTACCTCTTTATTATCACAAACTAATCCATGGTGGCAATGATTACTACATTCAATGTTGTTTCATATACACAAATGCAGCGTTTTGTGTTGCATCTTCCTGACTTGCAGGTGCACCAGGTTTTGGTAAAACTATTCCAAGGAGCCTGCAACTTTGCTGCTTTTCTTAAGGATATTACTGGCATTGTTCTCCAGTTCTCTACTGCAAACTCAAAGGAACCAGTGAAAGTTCCAGATTCCAAGCACCACAGCAGGTGTTCTTTACCTTACAGCAAAGACGATACATGGTACAAAGCCTTGCCCACTATTTCTACAATGATGCATGGCAAGCATTGTAGGTCAGTGTTAGCTCGATCAATGTGTGGTTGTGACAAGGTGATGAACCCTTGCACTGAACTTACTTTCATGCATAGCTGAATAGGTATAGTGACCTATATTCAGGAGGGTGTTATGACGCTTGCATTGACAGTGATGTATAAATGTACGAGTAACTGTGGTAAAAATAAGAGTTCTGAAACAGTGAACCGAGGGGTAGGGCTACGCTCTATCACATTTGGTGTCAGAAGCGGGATCTGATCGTCGGGAAGTCTGGGGCGAAGATGTCGGAAAGTAAAGGATACCAGTCTGAACCGTACTGGATCGGTGGAAGGCCAGAAGGTGAAGAATATATTGCTGGACACAGGCTGCTCCCGAACCATGGTTAAAAAGCGATGGGTACCGCAAGAGAGAATGTTAGAAGGGAAAATGGTGTCCGTACGATGTGCGCAGGGGGATACTGAACTGTACCCATTAGCAGATATCAGGATGAAAGTGGACGGCACCCCTATTCGAGTAGAGGCGGCCGTGGCGGATACTTTACCTGTCGATGTTTTACTGGGGACGGATGTTAAGCAGTTAAGCAATCTGCTTGGAAGGAGTGTTCCGAGGAAGATCACTGATAAAGTTGCAGGTGGAGATGGAATGGTAGTAGTAACAAGAGCAAGGGCTAGACAAGAACTGGAAGAAATTTTTAGAAGGGGAAAAGAGGTACAGTCAGGAGTACGGTCCAAGGTGCTAAATGAAGATTCACCTCGAGATGATGCGTTGGCTTCAGCGGCGTTCATCACCATTGCCCTCTTTCTCTTTGACAACTTCATCATCAGTTTTGTACATCACAGCATCCTTTCCATCAAGTTGTTCTTCATCGATCATACCCTTTAACTGATTATACGCGGAAGACACAAATTTGCATACGAAACCCTGGCCGTGCACGACACAACTTTGCCAGTAGTTATAATAATTGTGTATAGACGGCCGTAAACGAGTGGTTGTTACCATGCAACAGAGTGTGTGCAAAAATTAAATAGCAGTAGGCCACAGGTGAAAGCATGGACAGGTTTGTAATAAGAATCACATTTGTATTGATCATTACTAAATCCACAAATGGTACTCTTGCATGTATTTCTGATTAGCAAGGTACAGTGTGGGCAAACAAACTGGACCCTAGCTAAATGTCCTTTCTAGTGAGTAGTATACAGAAAAACAGAATTAGTTACCCGGTCAACCTTTTGAAAGATGCTAATGTCCAAGAGGGGCATGCATGATAGACATCCACGCTGCATGCTGGACAAGGCCCAAACAAAGACTCGTGAAGGCCTTTCGTTCGACTACAAAGAGGTCAGATATGGTCACGGGAATATTCATCTTCCTATACATGAAGGTATATGTATATGAACAAAAAACACAAGACGATATTAATTTTTTTTATCGCCGTCGACCTAACTAACCTGCAGAGTCCAACATCATTTCCTTCCAGAACTGGATGTTCTGCTCCTTAATGCTGGGACACTCTCAGTTTGTGTCAATACGCGGTCCAGCAACGCTGATAGTAGCGTTCCGCCAGAGATAATATACCGAGTGTGCACGAATGAAGGCATGCAAAGGTTTTAAACGGGAATAAATGTTGACCGGATCGAGATAAAAATTGGAGATTTTGAAACTAACAGGGAATCGTTTCGCAAATGTTTGTCAACAAGTTTGGCTGACCCAGAAAACATTTAATGACTTTTTCACCACGGAAAAGCTCGCCAAACCTTCAATTAAATTGGTTCGTTGTCATTACAGATGCGCATGCAATGCATACGCAACGAGAGGATGCTGTTCCCAGGCCTAATCAGAGATAATATATTATCTCTGGCCTAATGTACGTATTGCATAAGACAAAGTTAGAATTCTCATCGGTTAGAGGGGCTTGGCTACCAATGTCCACCAGTGTTCAAACACACTCCTATCTACACAGAAATAGAAACCATCTTCTCAACAATAAGACACACTGATGTGTGTATAAAGTAAACATCTATCATTCTTTGGTTTATGCCGTTCAATACCCATAATGAAGCACATAAAGGGACAGGTTTTCTAACATCTACCTTAGTGCATGATCAAAGCGCATACATTGCAGTCATCATGGCTATGATGTACACCATGGTACATACATGGCTATGATGGACACACAGATAGTTATGCGCACACACACACACATGCACACACACACACACACACACACACACAAGATGTTACATTACTTTCATTCCAATTCAAATCCATTATTCAACAAACTTTGATGTGAACTAATTCATCAAGTGCATCCACACTGCAAAGTACATCCATGTGTCACAGCAACTAGGATGCAATTCACTCCATTTATTACCCATCATTAATAATCCACAAAGGACTAAAATACCCCATAACATGCCCCAAGATCTTAAAGCTTCGCATGTATAGAAACAAGAAGCAACACAACTATCCATGATCAACAAATACAACTATCCATGACTAAAGGCATAGCTAAGCAGCATTCGCTAAATTGTAAACTTACATGCTTGTAAACATGCACACGTGCACAAACAGCATATGCACACACAGCGTACACGCAAACAGCACATGCACACAACACAACACACACACACAAACACACAGACACACTGCACTTACACACACACATGCACACACACACACACACACACACACACACACACGCACACACAAGCAAACATAGCCGCACACAAAAGTGGTCCATAATTACATTATTTCATTCCCATGGAAGAAAAGGGAAGTTTATAATGGAGAATAAAAACAGCATGCACGTTTTCAAAACAATAAAGCTAATACATAGTGGAGGACTCGACAGCACAAGGCATGGCTATGATGGAGGCGTGGCTCTGATGGACACCATGGTACACACATGGTTATGATGGACACTATGGTACCGGCATGGCTATGATGGACTTCATGGTACAGGCATACACACATACCCACACACACACACATACCCATACATACCTCATACACACACGTCATGCATGCACACCAGCACACACACCCCATACACACATATGCACCTCATACACACACCCATACACAGACCCCATATAAACACACCTCATACACACACCTCATACACACACCTCATACACACACCTCATACACACACCTCATACACACACCTCATACACACACCTCATACACACACCTCATACACACACCTCATACACACACCTTATACACACACACGCACCTCATACACACACACCCCATACACCCCATGCATACACACCCCCCATACACACACACACACACCCCATACACACACACACACACCCCATACACTCACACGCCATACACACACACACCTCATACGCAACCATACATCCCCATGCATAACACACTCACACACATACACACAGAAACACATGGACACTTATGAATCACTCTACTGTGGCAAATAATTAAAAATCCATGCAAATCTTAAAATAGGCTGACACCATGATGAAGACAACTGAAACATGGGACATGGAATTGGAAGGCTTTTGCTAGATTACAACAGATGCCGATGCCATGTGAGGATGGTCAATCTAGACCCAACTGCGCCCTAAACTGTTGTATGGATGTGTGTCTAAAATATCAGCCATTTGTGAGATATCTGTGTTAAGAGCTTGATTAAGTATAGCTACATGTACTAAAGTCCCTTTTTGAGCCAGTAGTATGTCAGTTGTTGATTAATCAGAGGTTAGCAAAAGATGTCCTATTCAATGCATGATGATGGACACCATGGTACAGGTATGGTAACGGACTAGTATAGATGCATTGCATTGCGCATGCGCGTAGCGTTGTGTACTCTGGTAGGTTGCATAGAAACAGTGGTTGTACGCGTACTGTTGTGGAGTTGTCATTATATTCTGAGGATTCAGTGGATAGTGACTAACCCACGTAACAAATTAGTGTCAAAGTGGGATACTAATACAAAATGGCAGAGAAATTGGGAATTCCGAGGATTATCAATCGTGGTCGCGGCCGCTAAGGAGTGGAGTCCGGAAAAGAAATTCCTATTGTTACACACGGAAGTGAATAGGTCACATTTAGCTACCTTCCTAGTGTAGACAAGTGTTCTAGGATGCAATTTATAATGGGGATTAAAAATAACATGCCAACTCTCATAGGGAAAGCTAGTACACAGTGCACAAGAGAAGGAAAACAAAGTTACAATTATCATTGACTATAAAAGGCGTATGCGGTGCACTGCAAAAAAAAAAGTGTGAAGGTCACCCGTTTTGTGGTGTGACGGCTCGCAGCCAATAGGCACTCCAAATCAGGTGTGACCTTCACACCGAATATATAAACGGGTGAAATCACTCTTAAAAAAGTGGTGATTTCACACCGTCTAATGGGTGATTTTATTCCATCGCAGAGCCAGTATTAATAACCAGAATTATAATAATATAAAGTCCAAACAAAAATAATAACAAAACCTTGACATGTTCTATCATACAATTTTGCGATCTGCCACACACTGCTTTGAGATCCTCGGAGCCCCCATTGGAACCCCTGAGCTCTGTGTAGAATATATCCAGAAAAAGATAGCTGAGGCACGTCAACGGCTGCATCTTTTTCCTCAGCTATGTGAAACTCAAGTTGCGCTATCCCTCTTGCGGATGTGTGGATCATTCTGCAAGATGGCCCACCTCGCTCGTACGACTCCACCCTCCACAGATATTCTTGAGTGTTTCATGCAATTTGACAGGGACAGTCTGCACTGCCTTGAAACCTCAGCACTCATTGCACTAAGTCCATCTGCTGTTAAGCAAGCCCAACTAAGCATGAGTTTTGGTGGCCTTGGTTTACGGTCTACGGCAATGCACGCCCCTGCAGCTTATATAGCTACAGTGTCTCATGCTAGTAGTCTGGAGCCCAATTTCATCAACTCCTCTCAGGTGCACCTGGATATGGCAGTTTCTACATTCAACAACTTGGTTCCACCCTCTGAATCAATCTCCACTGCAGATGTTCTTGACTCTAAACCCAAACAACGGCTGTTGTCTCAGAAGCAGGCTTTAGTTCTCTTGTACAGGAGTCATCGACAGCTGCTAAAGCCAGACTAAGAGCTGTCTCCCAGCCCCAGGCTCATGCTTGGCTTAGGGCTACTCCATCGCCTAGTTTGGGTTTGAAGCTAGAGTCCTCAGAAATGCAGGTTCTTCTTAAGTTTTGGTTGGGGTTGCCTTTAGATTCTCCGACGGATCTATGCCCTTTCAATGGGCCACCATTCACTAGTTTGTAAGCATATATATGGTGGGTTTGTCATAGCCCGACACAACCGTCTCCGAGATTGTCTAGCACACTTCTGCCAAATCACAGGTCTTGCTCCCGAAGATGAAAAGGGCTGCAACTTTGGTTGTAAGGACCGTATGCTGATGTCCTAGTGCCTAATTGGTCTTTATCTCGCCCGGCAGCCTTCGACCTTAAGGTCATCAACCCGCTTAATCCAGACAGTATTCTTGAAGCGAGCATGATCCCAGGGTACACAGCTGAGAAGGGGGAAAGGGACAAGCATTTGAAGAATGATGGTCCCTGCAATGAATGGGGATGGTCTTGCATCCTTCTTGTAGTGGAAGCGTAAGATGGATGGGGCCAGGAGGCTGTTTCCACTTTTGCCCGTTTGAGCAAATTGCTGGTTTGCGCCAGAGACAATCATGCTCGGCACTGTCGGCAGCACTATATTGCCACCTGTCAGTTGTCTTGATGCGACAGAATGCACAGGCACTGCTGGCTCACGCAGCAGGGGCTCGTTGAATATTGTGTGTTTAACAATATCAGTGTATTGATATTCCTATATAACACAGTATGAAAAAGAATGTTTATAACACAAAATAGCAAGTGTTCCTTCATGGAGGCTGTATGACAGGCCTGTGTCCCACACACATCCATGTTGCTGTTCAGTCGATCTTCAAGTCATTCTTTTTCTGTATTAATAAATAACATTGAAATCAAAATCGGCTGAAGTTTAACTGGTTACACATGAATGGGTCTGTATGAATTTAATATTAATACACCTACCATCCAAACAAACACATACACTTGGACATACCCAAATGATGTCCAATGATGGTTTCTGCCATGCTCCTGAATGATGATGGCATGGAACCAGCTAGTCCAAAAGGAAGTAGAGTGGCAGGTTTACTAATAGCAACAACAGCACAGTGCACTTAATACTTGACCACACCCACCTTGCCCATCCTGGCTGCATGGACAGCTGCAAATGTCCTCACAAGGTTATAGCCATCATGGGAAAATACTAATTTAAATCATTGTAAACAACAGCAAAATGAAGTTCGTTTGACTACTTTTTCTTTTTTAGCTGCTACTATAATCAAGACAAATTCAAGATAATGCATGGCTTCTGCACCCTTTTGGGTTTTATTCAAGTTTGTGTTGTTTGACGTCACAGGTCTGTTTATACGCGATTGGGAATTGGAATTGCCATCCTGTGGTTGTCACAAAAGAGACGTAGGTACCTCCAGTGGCGTTAGTTTCATAATCTCTCTACTTGAGTTTTGAACCACTTGTAATGTGCCAAATGCACTCTTGCATTTCGTATTCCATCTGCGAGTTGGTATCAAAGTGGCTTGTGAAACGTGTAATCTTGCAACAAATGCACCAACCACAGATCTAAATGCACGAGTTTGTAACCAAGTAGGACTATATCCAACTGTCTTGAAAGATTATTAAAAGCCCGAGGCTACGTTACAGTCGCATGCACATGCCATTCTAGGTGTCTTTATTCAATAATCCTACCAGAATGACGAAGTTATAGCGTAATATGGGCACCTAGAAGAGATCGCCAGGGAATGCTAGACAGTTCTTTCTGATATATCCTATTCTGATCAAACCATCTTTTTGTGATGCATCATTGCCTTCCAACACATTAGTTCTTGATCCAATCATTTCCACCACTAACTGACTAGAGATTCAGACAAGAGCTCTGGCTTGGTGTAGCGTGCACTTACAGGTACCAAGAAGTATTACCAATACGGCCTGCTGTGGCTGCCAGGCGCACTACTAGTTCCTGTCGTTCTCAGTTCACGATTTCGACCCATGACCAGAAGGTGAATCGATACGGAGTCATCCCAAAGACTCTAGCCCTCCATGCGAGTTACATAAAAGACCAGTGACATCAAAAGCCCAAAAACTTTAATATATCATGGTGCCCAACATTATCGACTTCAGACCATTACATAAAAATGCAGAAACACCATATGAAACTGGAATCTTCAAACTAGGCTCAACCCAAGAGGTACTATGTAATTAAATATTTATTGATAAGGTCACAAAAGGTTAGAAGTTAGTCATGTGATGCAATAATTCTGGTTTTATAGAGTCAATTTTTATGATGTATTTTCGTAGCTCCCAAATAAAAAGGTCCAAACAAGACACACACACACACACACACACACACACACACACACACACACACACACACACATACACACACACACACACACAATACACACACACACACAGAGCTTAATACAGGATTTTTAATTGATAGGATCACTTTTAAAATCCACAAGCACACAACACACAGACATTAGGCGAAGTCTAATTCATGTGATCCAATAATTAGGTTTAATAGCTTTCAATTCGAGACCCATTGATATCAACTCTAGAGTTGAATTAGCATTATTAGGAGGTAACCCACCTCTCCACAAAAACACAAAAGCTGTATGCGTATGACAAGAATGAATTTAAACCCCCACACATCGCTCCTTGTATCATACCTTTTTTGATTGTCGCCCAAGGTCTCCCTGACAAGAATTAAATTTGCTTTGATATAATCTGCAGCTGGAAATGGAGTGCGCAAAATTCACTAATTTTACTCAAATACTCACACACAGATCTTCTCAACACACACAAACACACACGCACACACACACACAGCTTCATACAAAATAGTTAATTGATAGGATCACTGTTAAAATCCACAAGCACATAATACACAGACACGCACTCACACATTATGGTCCGCTTTTGTTTCAGTGATGGCTCCTGCTCATGATTCATGTTCCAACGCTCAGCTTGTAGTTCACTACACACATGCTGAAGAAACATGAAGCAGTCTGTCAATGGGCGTTATTGAAATTGTACTCGAGAATCCAGTATTACTTGTTGTGCCCTTCTACATTAACTTGCAAAAGTGGGTAGAAGCAATTTCAGTGTCCAACCTAACATCAGAAAGGACAGTTGATTGAATATATTTTCTCGATTGCTATTCTTAATATTATTCATTCTGACCAAGGAAGAAAGCTTTATGCAACGCCTATACGTTTCAAACTACCGTACACCCTCTTACTAGGTCTACATAGTAAGCATAAAACGCTCTACACACTCACGCAAACGGAAAAACTCCCCTAACGTCAAACGATTCCAATACACGCGCACCAATATCAACAGCGAAGACAGATGTCCTATTTAAAACAAGCTAGTGCTAAGTACTTCTGAGTTCGCAGAGACGATCTCTACTGCCTAAAGTTATATACAAGAACAATCTTTCACAACTTACTCGCTCTCCAGCGCCCACTGTAACTATCGCGTCTAGGCCGAATGTTCGATCCACTCGGTCACCATTTTGCAACGTTAGCGATCAAAATCCATCAGTCAACGGTAAAACAGCCCTTCTTTCCAATGGAAGCAACATGCTCAGTACGAAAGCCCCCTCCGATTTTGAAGGACGATGCCTAAAAATAGAACTCACACGTGAGAAAATTCAAATCAATTATCGCAAGTTACGTTGCTTCATGGCCGTGGTGTCACGAAATATTCGGTCCGGGTCAAAATTTGGTCCGGCCGGACAAAATATGCCAGCATATTTGGTCCGCCCCCGCCACAAACGGTCCTACTTGTAGCGCATGCGTTTAGAAGTGTGAAAGCACGTGTAACTGCATTAGAAACTGCTAGAGAGATGTGTGCGGATGAAAACGAAGATCTGGTCGAAAAGGCATGTCTTTACTTGTTTGATGGGAGGTATCCTGAGGGTAGTACCAGCAACGACAAAAGAGTCATTAGAAGAAAGGCTGCAACACTTACTTTGAGAGATGGAGAGGTCTTCTACAAAAAACCCAAAAAGAATTCAACTGGGCAAAAGGTAAATATATACGTTGCGCGCTCTGTATGGCATCCATGCATTGATGGCTTCGATCAAACAGGAGGTATTTGAAGTCAGATACGTTCGCAGCAGCGAGGAAAGGTGCAGCATCTTGAAGGCATGCCATGTGGATATAACATCTGGGCACATGGGTGTCAAGCGTACTTCCCATCGCGTTTTGGAGCGGTTTTTTTGGAAAGGTGTAACAAAGGATATAGAAATTATGGTAAGTGTTAAAAAGTATCTCTCATTTCTCATTACATGTATATGTCTCTTACACAGATCTCTACCTGTGACCTCTGTCAAAGGAATAGCCAGAAACTGTCCATTTCAACACCAGAATTGTTTCCAGTTCCAGTCCATTCACCCTGGCATCACGTGGGCATTGATTTTGTTGGCCCTATTTCACCTAAGACCACCTCGGGAAATAGCTACATTCTTACCCTATGTGATTATTTCACAAAATGGGTAGAAGCTGTTGCTCTTCCAACCAAAGAAGCATCAGGAATAGCTAGCTCACTCTTTAAGGTATATATGTGATGTTAATTATATATTCATTTTCCCAATACTTGTGTACTTACTAGATATTTATGAAGATGGGGCTACCTGCTGTGATCACTACCGACCAAGGGAGTGAATTCAAGAACCAGCTCAATGATGAAATGATGAAGATTCTGAACATAAAGCACCATCTGATAACTGCATATCATCCTCAGGTAGACAAAATCAAGAGGGTGGGGGGAAGTAGTGCTTAGAATATCAGTAGAAAAATGCGATTCAGGCCTGTTGAGATAAATTGACACCACACACTATTCCATTAAAGATATTTGTGTCTAATGTTTAGGGAGTTGAGTAAAACAATATCAGCAGCTTTTAGACATTTTAATTTGACTGATTTTGGTGTGTACATAACTAATCACTAGTACATAGTTGTACTGATAAAATTTTAAATCTACAAGGTGTTTCCCTACTGTAATAAAAATATAAACTGGTTATTAATGCTAAAATTCCTATCAGCAAAGGAAGACACGCTGATAGATAATTATTTTTATTAACTGAAATAGTCAAAATGAAAAAATGGATTCAAACCTCAAAACTCCTAAATAAATCAAATCAAAAAAATCATTACCTCAAATATTGATAACTAATTGGTTTGAATTTATTAGTCGACTATATAGATTGCAATTATTAAACTTAAATGAACACTCTAAAGCTTTTAATAGTTATAATTTAGTAATCTAATTTGAGGTCAGGAAGTTTTCATTGCTGTTAGTTATTTCTAATTTGTTTGATTTTAATAATACATGTAAACTTGGTTTTTTGGGCGTGCACAATAGTAGAATGTTTATCAGCAATTATAAGTTAAACTGCTCAATACAGAAATTTTTTTATCGATTTTTTTCATTTATGAAACACCTCAGTAATTAAATGAATAACTATGCTAATCTGCTTCATGTCTACAGAGCAATGGGTTAGTTGAAAGATTTAATCAGTCTCTACAAAATATGCTTCGCAAGTACATACAAGAAAAGAAGGAGAAATGGGATGATTATTTGGACACTTGCACATTTGCTTACAACACTTCACGACATGAATCAACAAAATTTACTCCATTTGAGATTATGTTTGGTCGCAAAGCCATTCTTCCTCTTGATCTAGATGCTAGTGTACATCAAGGGCCATGTAATGAAGCTGAAGTTACCATATGTTCTCAAGAAACTGAAATTCAGCAGAAAGAGTCACAGCACAAAGCTTTACTGGAGGAAGTGCAGAAAAACATTATTTCTGCTCAGAAGAAACAGAAGGAGCAGTATGATAAGAAACACAGTAAGGCTGTCTTTTACAGTGCAGGTACACATGTCCTGAAGAAAGACTTCAGAAAGAAAAAAAGAAAAGGAGGCAAACTAGATTTTCCATGGGTTGGACCTTATTTGATCACAAGGAGTCTAGGAAAAGGTTTTTACGAGCTACAATCATGTGGAAAAGGTCGTGTTACCACAATTCCAAGAGTTAGCCATGTTCATATTAAAGTGTAAAGTCATTGTCTGTTCACCTTCAAGAAGACTTCAGTCACCATCAGCTTCCAATGAATCACATTCAAGTCCATCTCCTCCAGTAGGACCTGCTTCTACCTCACGATCAGCTGTGTCTCTGTCACCTACAATGGATGAGACAACACTAGCTCTTTCTCCTACTGCAAAGGATTCAGCATCTGCTGTACTGCAAGAAAGTAATCACACAGTGAACTTGAGACTTCATCCCTACTTCAGTCACCATCAGCCTCCAATGAATCACATTCAACTCCATCTCCTGGCAGAAATTCACCTTCGTTAGGACCTACTTCTACCTCACGATCAGCTGTGTCTCTGTCACCTACAATGGATGAGACAACAGTAGCTCTTTCTCCTACTGCAAAGGATTCAGCATCTGCTGTACTGCAAGAAAGTAATCACACAAGTGAACTTGAGACTTCATCCCTACTCTCAGAGAAGCCAAAGCTTCTGATACCTACTCCAGAATTTTTTCCTAGGGGAGATGGGACTAGATCCAAACGAGAGTGCAATACCAAAACTAAGCGTGTTGCTAAACTGATGCGACAAAACAGTAAAAAGATGACTGTACCATGTCAACCAGCAGTTGAAGTTGAAAGCTACGTTCCTCTGGCTCAAGATGAAGTCCAACACTGGGTACCAGGGTTGACAACAGAAGATAAGAAAATGATTACAAGTGGTGGGTGGCTAAGTGATGAGATTGTAGATGCTGGTCAGAAACTGCTGAAATCAATGTATCCTCATATACAAGGGCTTCAAGAGGTTGCACTGGGTATGGTCTTGTCATATAGCATTGCAAAAAGTGAGTTCATTCAGATTATGAACACTGGAAAACACCATTGGGTAACAGTTTCAAATATCAACTGCAATGATGAAGAGATACATGTCTATGACTGTGCATCAGGTAGTCCAACTAGTTCTCTATTAAACCAGATTGCAAGCATTGTTTGCACTCCCAAAGACATTATCAAACTTACCTACGTTGATGTGCAAATGCAGCAAGGTTGTGATGACTGTGGGCTATTTGCAATAGCATTTGCTACTTCATTGGCTAGAGGAGAACAACCAGGTAGCTTCTTCTATCAGCAAAAGGCAATGAGGAAGCACTTAGTTGATTGCCTTGAGAAGCAAAATATTACTGCATTTCCAATACAAAAGATAAGACGCCATGGATCTAAAGTGAGGCACTCAGCAAATATACCAATACATTGTGTTTGCAGATTGCCAAAATTGGAAGGAATTAAAATGATTGAGTGTAGTTATTGTGGAACATGGTATCATATTGACTTATGTGTGTCAGTATCTGCAGATTCCCAACAACCACATACAAAGTGGGCTTGTGTGAGATGTAAAAGTTGGACTGATAATTAGTGCTGTTTCTTTGTCAATGATTGTCAATGATTTAGACTAAGTGTGCATGTCCACTTAATTGTGTTATCATGTTTTCAGTCATATTTATGAAGAAATAAATGCAAATATTTATACATTTTAATTGGAAACATTTGGTCCCGGACCAAATGTCGCTGCCACATTTGGTCCGGGACCAAATAAAGCAGCCATATATGGTCCTACCGGACAGAATATGGATGCGACATTTGGTCCTCGGGCGGACATAATATGGCATGGTGGGACCGAATATGGCAGCCACATTCTGTCCGGTAGGACCAAATATGGCAGCCAAATTTGGTCCCGGACCAAATTTGGCTGCCATAATCGGTCCGCCGGACAATTTTCAGGTAGGACATTTTGTGCCGTGACAGGTCTCGTGGAGTACGTGGAATTTGGGAGATGGTAAGCGGTGTGAATTAAGCCATGCACTCACGATCGCGAATAACGGACTGAAGTCACACGAATAGCGGAGTGAAGGTCACACGAATACTTCACACCAATATAAGCGCTCCCTCGTTGGAGTGAACTCACCCCAATGATAAAATATCGTGTGACCGTCAATCAATTTTAATCGTACTACGGGTGACGATAGGTGACCTTCACACTTTTTGTTTTGCAGTGTGTGCGTACGACGATCATGCCCACTCCTTTGTCATATGTTTGACACCATACAGATTAGACCCACATGGTTGCATTGGGGATGCACGCAGGCATTACATGTAATTAACTGTAGCCTCTTGTTAACTAGCTCTAACAGCGCTGTACAATAATTAGAAAAACGATTGGCGTTTGCAGCTAGCACATGCATGATGGAAAAGAAAAGAATTCTATTAGAGACAAGGCTGGCTGTTTAATCAACTCACCCATGTTTTGCCTGAATGTCGCGTGCGTCCGGCATGTAATATATTATCTCTGAACGGTGTTCGCGAATGAAGGTAAAGGTTTTAAACGAGAATAACTGTTGACTGGATCGACATAAGAATTGGAGATTTTGAAACTAACATGGAACTTAGTTGTTAGTTTCAAAATCTCCAATTCTTATCTCGATCCAGTGCGGGTGCAAGGAGTAACCTGGCTGCTTCAAACCTACTCAGAAACGTCTGGAGAGGAAAAGGGCCCTTGTAGGTGAAGTCTATGCCGAGAGTGGTTGTTGAGGTGTCGCCATTATAACATGCGATCGATAGTTTGTTAACTTAGTTTTATTAACTTCAGACTGTGCAGCTCAAATGATATGATGTATGCAGGTGAAATGCTTAACCAAAGTTGTTCAACGAGCGCCTGATTTTCAGTCAGAATGCAGAGCACCCGTGACGTCATTGGGAGTGTAATAATGTTAGCTTTCCTATTAGTCATGGCATATATTGGCAAGCGACAACATCATCTTACAAACAAGTCAAAAGCTAGGATACACCTCGCTCGTGAGAATAAAGCTGTGATAAGCTTTCGGCTGCTACCGTTTGCGTTTGACTTCCTATCCATGGGCGTGTTGCCGGAAGCATTGCGATCGTCGTGTCACCGCTGATCGCTTGTAAAGGACCATAGACGTAACTCCCGACTACTAGTTATAAATATTTCAAGATTAGTCTCATACCCAGAGCCCACATACGTCACAGCTGCGGGTGGATTACACCACCGCTACGTTCCCGCAGCCTTGACGTATGTGGGGTCTGGGTACGAAGGATGGTTGATAAAGAGAAAGTGCTTCCATCACCAAAGTACTCCCTCTAAAATGGCTTGCTTTAATATCCCAAAGACAGAGTCTCGATAGCAGGCACTAGCACTATATCTCCTGACATGACCCACCGGTTGACTTAGAAACTTCCATTAGTAAATTCAATGGTGACTATCTGACTCCAAGATGTCTGTACTATAGACGTTACTGCTCTTATCATCTGACAAGATCCTTGATGATAGCTCTGCTATGTTTAAGATATGTGCATTGCAGCTGTCATGACGTTGTGCTAACCACATGCATTCCTTAAATAAATAAGCCAGCTCTATCCCTGAGCAAGAATTGTACCACATCACTTGTGCACCAATCAACAAAAAAGGTGCAATCTCGTGAACAATTAGGAAGCCCATTGAGTTTATTCAAACCTTCTGCCCTTAACCTGCACTACACAGACCTAAATATTTGCTGATTGGCAATAAGTTGAAGCACTTCTTGCACAAGTACCCTGAAGTGTACTCGCCCCAATCAAATTGGTTACGCAGCAGGTTGAACGTCCACGGCAGGAGAGCATAACAGATAGACTTTCCACTTCCAGATGACATATTGATCACAACATCGTTTCCCCCAATGAGTGAGCTGATGGTGCCAACCAATTTGATTGGGGCGTACGATTTCTTGCGCCACAAAACAAAGTTCACATTCCTTCCCAGTCTCACTTTCCGTAGCATTATACATTATGAGATAATGCTTACATAAGTGAGACTGGGAACAAGACTACTCCCCCTCCCTCCAGGTGGCACTCGAATGGGGGTTAGGAATATGATTGGACACTTCTCAAAACACTAGCTGTCCCCTCTGTCCATCCCATGCCCTTGACCCCTTGGGTCATCATGCCTTGACATGTAAACGAGGTGGTGACTTAATAGTATGACATAACTCCCATGGGACATTATTCCAAGCAGGCATGCATTGGAGGACAACTTGAGGCAGGTAGTGTTGATGAGCAGCATACACGTATATTTAGCACATGAATAACATAATATCCTACAGAAGTGCTAAATATAGGACTATTACATTTTCCCTTATTGTTAGACCCTTGTTTCCTTGCTTTTTACATCACCATTACACTCAAATTCTATATACCACCAACCTTCTCATAGAGAATGTTTTTAGTTACTTGTTTCATGGATTTTTGTTCATACTATTGTCACGAAAAGGACATACAGTACCATGGAAGTTGTGCAAAAGTCTCGTTCCCAGACCTTAAACAAGTCTCAGTATGATAGGCAACACCATCCCGACCTCCGTCTCCTTGGCCACACCCTCTTTCCCGTCCTCGTCCTCTGATAATTTTGCAATCTCCTCATACCTGGATTATCCTAATAGGATGCTATGGTTGGAGCTCTGAAACAGAAAAGTAAATATTTGCTCACATGATAATATACATTAACGTACCTTACCCTGTCTACAATGTCACTACTTGCTATCTTAATTGTCATAACAACGGCGTTCTAGCATAATCACGCTTGGGGGTAGTATTTCAAGTCAGCTTTAGAGCACTGAATTTTTAATTTGCTGCCCTAGGTTCAATGCAACCGTTGCTCTTCTTATGCTTGTCCTGGATGAAACAGTAAGACAAATGTGATTATGCTGAACACTGTCTCATATGTATGTACACCCATTTTGAACAACACTTCATTTATTGAATCTCTGACACGTGGATGCTATTCCCGCCAGCATATGACTATATGGTGATATCATAGGAGACATCCTAAAGATGGTATCTCTGAGTACCTAAGTACAGTAGTGCAACAGATGTACCTAATTGCATCAAAATTTCACGAGTAATCAATTTCAATTGTTTTGCTGCATGTAATGGGATGCTAAACGTTTGTATGGGAGGGGGATACAGTATAGCAACAACAAAAAATTCATCTGGAATATGCCATTGCACATTGACACTATCTCTACTGGTGCTAGCTCTCAGAGTCCCAACTCTCAGAGCTGCCTTTCAGACAGTCTAGAGGATGTTTATTTAACATCTCTTTGATGCTGCTTCATGTGCTGATCAGTAAAGCAAGGTTGCTTGCACATCCTCACCACATGCATATGCTGGATCGATTTTTCAATCCTCATTTGGCTGCCAATGTCCCAGGGCCATGCAATCACATGCACTAGATTGAATTTTCGGTGGACCATGTCCCCTCGGGTTTATGACCTTGCCTTGGTTTGGGTTAGTAAGCTTGAGGACACCTAGGGTGATCTGGGCCAGAGGAGTGGAAATATCATAAGTGAAGATGTTTACGTGTTTGCTTCGCATCGTCAAAACATAAACATGTATTCCAAGGCCGCGTCAGCTGGTTTTTGCATGCAGCTATTATTATAATCTCGATCTTGCATGTTGTTTTCCTTTCCGTTAACTGATTTTAAGAACACGTGCATGTTATTGTACACACTGCATTGACAGTACAAAAGACGGGCATGTATACGCTTTCCACCACGGACCTATTTTGGAAATCGTAAAACCCCGTATGCCGTGATCCTTACATCGGCAAGTGAGTCAAGTTAGTTAATCTTGTATTCGGGGCTAGCTAGGATCTATGTGCCAAATCCATGCGTCTTTAGACCCTTCTTATAATATTATGCAATTTGCTACTTTTTTGTAAAACGATGTAATAATAACGAGGTACTGAGCCACTATCAAATGCTCGGCGCGCGAAAGGCGCGCGTACATGCATTTTGTTTCGTAAGTACGCTACTATGGACATTTCAGTAGTACTTGTTTTTCTTATTTTATTTTATTGTAGAACAGTTTCACGCCATGCTGGAGATAATGGGCGTAGTGTTTTTGATGCAGAAGTGGATAGGTAAGTTATAGGAGAGGATTATTATTTTGTATTGCACATTGTATATTAATTATAATGTGCATGCGTGCTCATTACGCCTGTGCTCGGATTGTATATGTGTTTGTAAGGAGCGACCGCCATTATGAGAATCAGCTTACTCACTTACAATAAACAAGGAAACGGAAGAAGAAGAAAGTGAAAATCACTTCATCCTGCGTGTTAAGGAAGGAACAGTGTATTGCAAAAAAAAAAGAGTAAAATCCACTGTAGGAAGATTAATCTACATACATTGCACAAGCCCAGCATTTAAAATCCGTACATCTAACACTTTCTCATATAACTGTTCATCAATATTTTTGTGCATGGACATTTGTCTGAGCACTAGCTAGTTGCAATCATTGTTTAGTTTGTTGCATATATTCATTGATAAGACCAGTTTGCGGTTCAAAAGAGCAACATTACACAAATCGTTCTCTAGCTGCAGCAAACCAGCTGTCTTGTCAAGCAGACGGAGTAGAGGTCACATGCCCTCCTCGTGTTTGTCCCAACAGTCAAGTGGTGTTCAGCTGTACTGTCAGCTATGCTACTGGTAGCAACTTGTGGAAACTTCCCACCAACTCTTGTTACAGTGGCAGTTCTCAAGACACTATCACTCTAACACAGACTGCTGGAGTGTGCAGTGGAGTAACTCAACAGTGTGGGCCATTTACAGCTCAAAATGTTGCATCTGGTTCAAACCCTTGCCTAAAGTCACTCTTAAGTGTAGTGGCTACCATGGCAATATCAACAATTGCTTGTGGTTCAACTGACATCAATGGTATTCAGACAATTATAAATAGAAGTAGCATTAATATTATTGGTGAGTTTGTGTGAATAGTACTAGCAGAGAGTTGTACATGGTTTACAGTAGCCATTTCTTTTTGATAGATATCCCAGAACATGTTGACAACATTGTTGTTACTACAGCTGTCAGCAAATCAACCAATATTGCTGAATATATTGTGACCGTAGTGTGGACTCCATCCACAATGGGTGGACCTCCAACTAGCTACAATATCAGTATCAACGGAAGCTATCCTGTAGCAATACCAGCCAATGGCTCCAATGGATCAGCAACATACATGTACATTGGACTGCAGAGTGACACGGTCTACAAGGTGTCTATAATGGCCTTCAACTGTGCTGGTGCTAGTACTCCAGCTATATCTATGATAAGGACATGTGGGTTTATTGTCATTGAATTTTGCCCTAGTGCTGACAGTATTATTGATGTCTCAAATATTATAACACATGCGCACATAAATTATGAGCATGGTAGGAATACTCCATGCTATGAAGAATGGTTTGTTTATTTTTCAGGGGCAGGTCCTCCTAAAAATATATTTGCTGTTGTGTGGGGCGAGGTTCTGACCTTCCAATGGTCGCCTGTTGTGAGTATAAATAGCTGCTTTGAACTGCATGTGCTCACACTGTATCTCTCCTTAGGGAGGGAGTGTTCTCAACTACAGCATTGTGGTTTCCAGTAATGGAGCACTAATTAGAGATGATGTGGTTCCGTGCATCTCTTCCCTATGCTCATATTCTTTGGTGGTGCAGAACATTTCCAATACTACATATTTCACAGCTGGATTGGCTTCTGTCAATGGAGACAATGCAGTGGGCACAAGAAGTTCATATACCATTGGTTGAGTACTGAATGATATTATGTGCATGAATATTGATTTTAAAATTCCATCTCTTGATCCCCTAACTTCAAAGGAAAATACAAGAATGCTTAATGTTTTAAACCACCCTAATAAACATGCATAATGACAGAAATATTGCAAACTGCACAGAGGTTGGCAATGTATGATAACGTTCAAATGAAAAGAAGAGACTTTGGAGGAATGTGTATATAGGTGTAGAGCCACACTGTAACATTGTTTTCCTTTAGAAGCACACAGTACAACCTGAGTGCAGGAGTATACCAGTGTGTGCATGTGGACCTTAAAGTGTTCCATATGTAATCAGAGCTGCAATCTGTTTCAGGCATAGTGCAAACAAGAAATTACCCCAGTGAAGGTCAGTATGTATGTATTGAAAGGAAAGTATTTTTCTTATTTAATATATTATTATTATTGTTTGGTGCAAACACCCTATTGAGGCATCGAATGGGATATTGAACAAGCACACTAACTATGCAATAGATTATTTAATACTGAAACATGTAATAAGCAAACTTATATCATGCACCTCCGACTATCTGATGTGCATCCAGCATGTGATGTATCCTGAGCTTTTAATTAATTCACTGCGCAACAGCATTTAGTATACAGAGTTGTGCTGAGTCTGCAAACCAACCATATGACAATGAATATCATCGAAATGTCCATATGCAGGCGAATGCAGACGCACACTTCAATAATACTCATCTGCACATGGTTGGCATAGACTCTGCACAACTCGGCATACTAAATGCTGTTGCGCAGCGTTTCTGATATTGCTATATTCTGCCTCCCATGTTTCAACTGTAGCTACTTGCAACGCCATTTCCAAGCAAACAGTGACGGCTGAGAGTTCTTGCCACCCTGTTGCTATCCCCCTGGCCACCATCACCACAACTGTATGCATTCTTGAACTCATTGCAATCATCTCTATCACTATTGTCTCTCTACGGCTCAAGAACAAGCTCCTGAAACAGGGCATTGCATCAGAACGAGTCAGAGATCCTCCTATGCCAATGAAACTTGAAGTGAATGAAAATGAAGCATATGCAACCACCTTAGCTTGCAACATAATGCATAATACTGAGGTCTCTTGTAAGATGTGATGCTAGATATCGGCACTGTGTGAAAACTACATTTCACTGACAAAGTGATTTGTTTGCTGCTGAAATGCATGCATTGGTACAGAATCTATTGGGTAATCTAAGTGTGTTTGGAACATATCTTTTGTACGGGGTTTTTAATGTTATTTTTAATTCCCCTATTGAATTATAACAAATTACATAAAGCTCACAGTAAAGGCAAGAAGCTGCTCAAAACAGTGGTCATGCAGCTGAGGTGGAGAAGATACCATATACTCTAGCAATGACGAGGCATATCCCTATATCATCCGCCTCTTGTGACTTTCCATAATGTGTCTTATGTATCTCTTGTATCACTTGCATATTTTACGATTTATTTCAAGATTTAAAAAGCAAATATTACATTCTCATCAGAAATTAAAAATATACAACTAGAACTGATCACTTAAAATTTTAATTTTATTATTTTTATTATTTAAGTGATCAATTCTCTTGTGTAATTTAAGTGGCAAATGATTCTGCACATGGCAGTAATCACTACTAGACCCCAGAAACGTTTTGAAAGCCCAGTTACTTCCTTCACGTATACAATAATGTTTTCTCACTTACACCACCCCACCTCACCAGCCATCTCCCCAATACTAATGGGTTTCATCATTATTTAATAGTAGACACATTTTCCATTGACATTTATATGTACTGCAGCTATTTGCTAGCCCAAAGCAAATATAGGATGTTCTATTGTGTTTATCCCCCCAAAACATGGTGATATCTCAGGTGGTCAAGGCGTTGAATGGGTATGGGGTATCAGCTGCATGCAGCAACCATTTAATCATTGATATGCAGACTTGATTTGGCAACTCTAGCATTAGACATAATAAGTCCATTGATTAAAACACTGATTGGGACAACTGATATTTTTTCCCAAATGGGATGAAGCAGCTGCGTTGCAGAACAAGATAAAAAAATACAATATAATAATGCAGGTCTGAAATATTAGTTGTTGATTGTAAAGATAATTAAACAATTTTATTATTATTCACACTGCACATATAATCTAACTATCTAAATATAACTATACTAAATTACATGCTCTACATAGGAGAGCTCTTGCATTGCACCGCACCATGGCTACATTTAGCCTCCCATAGAGGTCTACCAAGGATTTTGGACAGTTTACAAATAACTTGAGGAACAAACACAAGAAAAAAACAGAGTAATGGCATCAAAACAGGTCTGCCTGAGATGGGCCCGAACAACCTAAGACAGAGGCTGCATTGCCTCGCTGTACTGCTATGTACAGTCACTGAAATAAATATTTTTATAAACAAATCAAAAAAACTATTTAGGAGTATGTGCAGGATGGGTGGAGCTGATAAAGTCTATTCTTCTCTGAAGCCACTCCACCTCCTCTGTCATTCTGTGTTTGAGGAAGAAGGAAAGCATCCCCTTATAGCGAGAAACAACGTCAAATCCACACAGCGTCTGTAATTTGTGCAGGTCTACTGGACACAGGAACATAGGCTGCTTGAAGTCTTCGCCGATGTGTCCCGATCCATTCATGCAACAAGAAAACCAGATGCAGTGGTCCACGCCCATCAAGTGAGCTATCTCGTGCACGATCAGCTTACAGCTCCGTTGGAGAACGATCCTTTTCGTTTCAGTCACGTCGACGGTCACGCCTGTACCAGAGCGATAGATCTTGTACCAGAACTCGGTCGAAAATGTCAGTGTTGGATTGTAACGATAGAAGCTAAACACTCCGACCCGCCGATTCCCCGACGCCATACCCGCTACGAAGAGGTCGGGCTTCGTATCGTACAGATCGGACATTGTGAACCCAATCAGACAGAGCGCGTTGTTTGGAATCGACTGCTTGAGCTGGGTTAAAATGGAGTGTACCGCAAGCTGGGTGCTTCCGCTCGCACGATCGAAACGGCATTGTAGCTTGACGGGGCGTGGCTCTTCTTCATCCCCACTCTTCTTGTCCATCCACACCACCGTGTCACCTTCCTGGCGTAGCTCCACAGCCGGAAGCACCTGTACAGGAAGGCAGAAGAATAATCTGACGTATTCGGCTAGGTCGTCAGAGCAGGGCGCGGTTACATCATCGAAGCTACCGATGGGCATGAGGCAGATTACGCCATCGGGGTATTTCTCGCGAATGTTTGAACCGCTCGGAACAAACCTTTGCTTCATGTATTTCCATTTCCTGCTCGATAACCATGGGCAGTCATCCGTGAACTGCTTGTATGTTTGGCCCGTTTCGTTGTACTGTGCTAGCCAATCGTCGATCGACGTGGGGTCGGGAATAGCGGGAAAGTGGTCAGATGTTGGCAGCAACTCTCGCGAGGGCACTATCCCACAACCAATAGCCTCGGATGATTGTTCTGACGAGCGAGGATGAAACCCTTTAGCGTAAGGAACAGTCTTGGCCTTCTTTACTCGCTTGGATTTGGGCATGCTCGAATTCTATTCTATTCTAATAATATTGCCTGCTCACTGACGTCATGATGTACAAACACGCCCATAAAATGGCGCCGATTTTTGTTTATTGCACAGCACTCAGCTCAGTAACGTTTACGTATAGCACCAGCTTCTGAAAATTGGGACTGATATTAATGCGATTATGTTTCAATACAATCAACAGTTAGTTAAAGCAAAAGCTAATAGTATATCCACTCCTACTCCCTTACACAATTGTTGTGGCAATTGTGCATGCCTTCAACCACATTGCCACAGCAGTACAACACAACTGAATAACAACATACTTACATCTATATACACAGGTAGGGGCCAGACAGACAATATTAATTTAGGGGCGGGTCCACACACTCTCATTTCTAGAAAACCCAATATATGGGGGGAAAAAAAAACAGTGGGAAAAATTCCTCACTGCAGAAAATAAAAACTTGCGTATACAGTTAGACATTTGCATTTTTTTAAATAACGGATTTGATTGTAATGTGCACACGTCATTATTCGTCGGTTTTCTATGGCGAATTACGTGGCTACTTCTGTAAAGTCGCCGATGTTCATATCGAACTATGTATCCGTTGGATCCGTTGGCGTGTTTGTCGATCGAGTGATAATAAAGCTTTGCCTCTATTCGCCGCTGGTATATATTGTAAGGTAAACATGCCAAATTAGAAACGGTTGGCTTTATTGGAACCGGGGGGGGGGGGGGGTCCAAAGTGGTAGAAGACTAGAGGTAGGGGTCAATTCTATGTATCAGTACACAAAGAAGAATGAGGTTCAAACCCCTACCTCTAGTCTTCTATCACTTTGGACACCCCCCCCCCCCCCCCCCCCCGTTCCAATAAACCCAACCGGTTCTAATTTGGCAGTTTACCTTACATAAAATTTATGCTCAAGTACACGATTTCAACTGTACTGTACAGTGCATAACACGATACTGGGCCATATTTATTTATTTATTTATTTATTTATTTTCATCATTTTTGCAAATCTCTTGATTCTCTAAAGTTACCCGTTGAGAGTATTAAAAGTCTAATTACAGAATATTGCTTGGGAACCATCTGGCTATAAGTGTGTCTGAAATCAATATAATCCTCACGTGACGTCTTGGCCGAACACATTTACATTGTGCAAATCTCGTGAAACGTTCCAAATATGCACATGCAACACGCTCTTCATCAAACAGTGCTGTTTTCGTAGAGTGACAGATCGGCACGTCAATATCCGTCATTTCATTTTCTCCCCTTCTATCACGTGTACATGTAACTCGCATAAGGAACACGTACGAAGGCGAAATAAATATCAAATTGTAGCATTATTCCAGAGGTGCGCTTCATAAAAATAAGATATATATTAGATGGAAATGTTGTCCATGGGTGTAGATTTGCGACAGAATTAATGCTAAAGAAAAGTTTAACAAACATGAAATAAGTCATGCACAGCTTGCTTAAGTGAGTTCAACAAGTTTACTCAGCCAAACATGTAATATATGTTCAACTTATATGAATGGCATAAAAAATCATTCCTGATACTTTTGACATCATAATGTTACAATACTTCATATATAACTGATTCATTGGACGTAAATGAAATTGCCCTTGTTTTTTCTGCTATGGCAAATGACAGGGGACAACGATGTTGTGGCAAATTCAAGTAGATATCTACATGGACACATCTGCCTGCAATCTGTAATATACACTTCCATTGGTTGAATGCAATGAGATGAAACTATGCTCCAGTACGATGCACGTGACCACTATGATCAATCTGTCATAATTGAGTTTCTGGTTTTCCTGTTGTTGTCTTGTGTGTCGTGCACCAACTGGTAAACATGTTGCAGGCAACCTTTTAATATGCTCTTATAGTCAGCTTGGGCTGTCTCCATAGTGGCTGGAAGAGCAAACAGCGGGTAGACACACTTCCCATCCATACATCAACTCAAATGGGGATGTACCAGTATTGTCATGGATACTTGTTCTATAGGCCAACAGAAAGGGAGATTCAGATCCCAGCTTTTCTCATCATCTTCAACAGCAACACTCAGCATATTTTAACAAGGTCCTCTTAATTAAAGCATTCCATCATCTGATCCGACCGCGGGTGGTATGAGGTGGTTCTGGTCTTCTTTATTCCCAACAACTGGCATGCACAACTCTTTGATGTGTGCGCTCTCATGTTTCTACCTTGATCTGTGTGGATAGTGACGGAACTCCCATACAAAAATGAATTCATTAACAAGGATACGTGCAACTGTCTGTGCTCCATGCCCTTCATCATCACTAGCTTCCTCATAAGAATTAGTTATACTCCATAGAGATGTATGGAAAATTGCTTTTTTATAATGATTTTTCATTACTATTCTTCTTGTTGCTCGGAATTGAAGATAGGAAGGTGTTGTTCCCATCATTTTAGATGATGCTAAGGCAACTTTGTACCACATTTTCATGCCCATAGACTTCTCTCCCTGGCTTCCTGGGACACTTTTGGTCATTAGGGTACCTAGTTCAGTTGAACATTGAAAAATTAAAACCGCCCAGGTGGCAGCGTTTAGTTCTGGCCGCGTTGGAACTCGACTGCACGTAAATTTGGTATGTTCTTTATTTGGGCCTAGGAACACATGTTGTTGGATCGATACGTACGTAGGAGCTGGGACTTGATCGGGTTACAGTAACCCGATCAAGTCCCAGCTCCTACGTACGTATCGATCCAACACTAATACAGAGCTTTATGGTCTCACTGTCAAACACCTATGTCTACACGATGGACATTATACTTATCTACGTGTGTGCTTCAGAAAAACTAAGGAATTACTGAAGGCTAAGTGTATAAGTTAGTAAGGCCTACTGTAAGTGATAACGTTTATATTCAAACACGGATGGCGCTATGAGTATGACAGCTTGGAAACGTTCGTTTTTCTGTTGCTACTTTTCCATATGCTTGCGTACGTATCCAGATTTGAAAATGCCCTCGCGATCGTTTTATATAGCGGACAGGCACAGCGACAGGGACAAGCCATATAAGGACAGTGCCCAGCATCAAATCACGTGAGAGGCGACGATTTAACATACGCATACAAATCAGGATGTGTTCTTTGAGTTTCGGTACTGGCGGATCTAGACAGCGCACGATCTAGTTCATCTAGGAACTGAAAGCGACCTTCCAGACCCCCTAGCTATTGGAAGCCATCAATGGCAACACCTCCCCAAATTATGACGTCTCTCGTGATCAGTGTTGCCGCGAAATAACCTTCATTTTTAATCGTCTATAGATATGAGCATTTAATCGCGATATAAATATCGCGATATATTAAATTATTCATGATTAATTATCGCTCGATTATTCATTGTTGGAATGGCTACCTAGTACCTTTAAAGAACGAGGTTTTATGTAAATACACGCGCATTGCGTCGTACGTTCACGCACGCGCAGCGCCGGAGAATTCTTTCGATCCGAGTATAAAAGGAGCTTGCCAGGCAAGGGAATTCCCCTAAGTATCACGTGATTTACATCTTGGCTAGCTCGCTCGCAGAACTATACGCGTGCCAATCAGAGTAGAAAAATGCACGAAAGACAAATAACGAGGACCCTGGAGTCACCCAAGATTTTGCAACCACGCGTACGGAAAGTGCTAGTGGAGCTTCATGCACGGAACGCCAGCTAAGCATGAGAATGTACCCCCCCCCCCAAAAAAAAAAAAAAAAAAAAAAAAATTGCACCCAGAAGCTTCTTTTTGTCAAGTATGAGTATGCATACCTTTTAGGAAAAAATAAATAAATTATATAAATATATACGGCACGTGACCTTTGACGAAGAACTAGCGTGTACGTGTACATGCGTGTACGTGTACATGCAATCATGGAAAATACGCCAAATGCAATTCAGGTAAATAACGACTATGATCAACATATGAAAACTTATATTGCTATTGTATTCTTCAAGGTTGAGATTACAAGTAGTATTGGGTATGTGCCCAATGACTTCTTAGAACAACTAAACACCTTAGTGCAGTCACATAACTCTAACGGAATGTGCATCTCTGTTGTGTGCAATCAAGTTGAAGTGTCATTTGGAGGGCAATCTGAGGAATTACACATACAAGGTATCTGTTAGCACCTCATACACCTACATGTTTATAATGAATACATTGTAGGACATACCACAACCACAGTATATGGCAGAGACCATCCGACAATGAATGGCGGACCTCAAAGTCCAACCTGTCCACATTGTTTATGTGGGCCATGCATTGTGTCACGGCCACCTGCTTTCCTTGTAGGGATGGCAAGACCATCCCTCACAAACAGAACGAAAAGATTCCGATTGTATAGAAAGTTCTGGCAGCTCCTGAGTCATGTAGGCTTTTGGCATCACCCAACGTACCTCAGGAGGAAACAGGCCAGAACAGTTGTACATGATGAGAGAGAAATCATGCCACAATGTATACAAGATGTAAGAAAAAAAGAACACAAAATTCCTTTAATGATGTACATATATCACAGGAAATACGAAGAAGATTTCCAAACCCTGAAGGAGTGCCGTATACAGGGTACAGATCTGCCTTTGAAGCCTAAATTATAATCAAAACACACATGGTACTCTCCTTACACATGTATACTCACATGTGTACGCACACACACATTTTAACACATTACTACCTACACACATGTTTAATGATATAAATGTACTTACACATGTGTAAGCACACATGGTACACTGTATACACATCTGTACTCAGTGACTCATGTGTGTGTGGGCACACACACACATGAAACACTACGTACACATGTGTCATGTGTACACATGCATATATACGTAAACATGTGTACGCACAACATACATGTATACACAATATACATGTACAAATTGAACCACACTGTTTCTATGTATTAGCAAGATTGGCATATGTAGTGTCTTTAGTAGTAGTAGTAGTTCTGAAAAGAACTGTTTATTAATTTAACCAAGTTATGTTTCATAAGTAACCTATATACCACATTTCACAAGTAATCAGAGTGCAAAAAGCAAAAATTCAGAGCTTACATGAAAAGACAATCAATCACCAAGCACATTCTAAATGTGTACCAGTAATATGGTAGATGCGTGGACCATCAGTACACAAACCACAGACAAGAAAAAAGGTATAGTACAAAGCAAAGACTCTGAACAGATGTACAGTTACATGCTGAGACTAGCTAAGCCATGGTGTTGCTACTTGCAAGACCAAGTACATATCTTATCAACAGGTACATCAGTCACATGAAAGATGTAGATTAGATTCATATGGGACACTGGTCTCCCCGACTTATGAATATATACTAAACATCAACCTAAAGATATGACAAGGTTGTTGTCCCACAAAAGTGTTTCTGAATCCAAACTACCTTGTGGGAAGTGCATTATCCTGTTTCAGCTTGACAGTTCAGGTCCAAATGCATTGGGAGGTAAAGGAGTTTTTGTACGGAAGCGAGGTCAATACAACAACTTAGAAGTATAGCTAGCCACACAAGGTTGAACAGCTCTTATGGCAGCAAAGGTGTGAATAAGTCATAAATATCAACCCAGTCCAGCAATCATTCTCATAAAAAAGTACCAATACCTGTGTTTAGTCACACAACGTTTGAAATAGTACAAAGCCTTAGTAGTAATAAATTTAACTCTTCCTAAGCCAGACACATACGTGTACACACACATACTACTTTGATGCACTAGTGGTAAACTTGGTTTGTGGGAAAAAAAACATGCGCAATAATCGCAGATGCAATTATCAATAGTGATATTGATGGTTACGAACAGCAGAGAAATCCATACAAGAAGTATAGGCTAGCTCGCTCGCAAAGCTATACGCGTGATAAGATGCCAATGTTGAATTTGACAAGTGATCAAGCTAAATATAAGATGCATCCTCCGTGTATTGTACAAATAATTAAGGTAAAGGTATTAGAGTCGATGTAGTCTATAACGTTCTGCTCAAATTTATAGCACCAAAAGTTCAAAAGCAAGTTTTCAGCCATTAATTACATTACATCTCTACTTATAAACAACTGAGAGCATACATGAAAAAAATCTTCAATCACAAAGCAGATGGAACGTTCTATACGAAAATGGGTCTTGTGGATTTCATTTTATAACATAAAATGTAAAGCGATATATCTTCCGAAATATTAACGCTATCGGGTTCCTATTTTTAACACAACATACCACACCATTACTATATGTGAAAATCCATTTTGGTGTCTTACACATTCGGGGTAACGACGTGTCAAGGTCCGATACCCCGTAGGGTTCAAAACAGCCACATCTTCAGGTAGGAGTGTCCAATGCAAATCGGTTCAAAATAGGTACCTATGTAGAAGGGTCCTACCGCTATTGATTTGTTCTGTTCGTTAATTTTTGCTTTATCCGTTGTGGAGATACAAGTGTGCAAAGAAATTGCATATTTCCCGGGCGTTACGCGCCATTAACGTATTACGAGGACGTCCTTGAAGCCAGTCATGGCGCGTAACGCCCGGGAAATATGCAATTTCTTTGCACATTTGTATCTCCACAACGGATAAAGCAAAAATTAACGAACAGAACAATTCAATAGCGGTAGGACCCTTCTACATAGGTACCTATTTTGAACCGATTTGGACACTCCTACCTGAAGATGTGGCCGTTTTGAACCCTACGGGGTATCGGACCTTGAAACGTCGGTACCCCGCAAGTGTTACACACCAAAATGGATTTTCACATATAGTAATGGTGTGGTATGTTGTGTTAAAAATAGGAACCCGATAGCGTTAATATTTCGGAAGATATATCGATTTACATTTTATGTTATAAAATGAAATCCACAAGACCCATTTTCGTATAGAACGTTCCAGATTACATTGGTAGCATGTATAGAGCACCAGTACACAGAGCAAAGTATACAACAATTAAGGGTGAGCAACTCACACACGCTACATCTACATCTCATCTTCAACGATGTCCTCAGCATCATCATTGTCATCATCATCGTCATTGTCATCATCATCGTCATCAACAAAGTCCCCATCCTCAATTCCAGGCACAAAAAATCCGTCATCATTAGAACCCTCCTCTTCATCGCCTTGAACAACACTGTATGTGATGTAATGTCATATTAATGTACAAACTACACATGTTCACAAACAACATACTTAGTACACTGTTTGTTTAGGTGTACGTATGCCTCCCAGATGTGTTCAACAAAGTTGAATGTTTTTGGCCTAAGCACACGAGATGGTGCTTGACGGTCTGGCCTCCGGGCATTAAGATACACTCGATGACTTGTGGCTGCTCTTTGTACATTCTCATTCTGGAAAGATGTACATGTATGGTTAGCAAAGGAGTGAATACCCATAAACATACCCAGTCAAGCACAGAAGTTGATGATTAAAAGATTCGATCCAGTATGTGTCCCTGCACTAAATATAAGAATTTGTTGTCACATCAAACAGCAGTTGCAATGAGAAAGAAAAGCATCTTACCCTGCAGTAGTGAGCAGCATAACGGTATATAGAAGTCCTTGTCAAAGCACCTTCAAGGGCTCTGATAGCTGCTGTATCTGATAAGAGCTTTCTCTTGGGCACATACCCAGGCAAATGACATCTACTTTCATTATGACAGCCTCAATGGTCACCCTGTGTGATAATCCAAGTATAAAAAATCCGACTTAGATGGAGTCACATACCTGATAGTGCTGGCTGATGTTCATGATCATGACACGAAGGTCATGAGCATTGCCAGTGCAGTTTTCCATGCACCAGTACAGGTGTGTCTTAGTGCTCTTCACTGTACATCATGCATGTGTTAGTGTTACTGCTCTATGAAGCAATTAGGCTTACTCTTGTAAACCACGACTTGTTCCTGTTAGCTACAGTACCACTACATATTCTTTCTGCATGTGATGACCTGTACAGGCATGTTGTAGGTTTTGTGGCAGGCATGCATGGTTGCTAAGTACGCGTTGCTATGTACCTTTGTGGGAGGTGGTCGTTCCTATTGGTTGCTAGGTAAGGTATGCATACCTAGTAACCACTAGGCGCTAGATGGGGTTTATAAATAGGTGGTTATGCGGACGTACGTACGTACGTACGTTGTAAATTATAGTATTAGATTACATACACATAAACACATACCACACACATACATACTCACATGTATAAACAGCACACACACCTCACACATGCCCACACAACATACACACACCACACACAAGCATGCATCACACACATACTATATGTACACATACAAATGCGCACACATACACAGTACAGCACGTACATTACATACGTATACATAAACACTTACACACACACATACGTATACATAAACACATATGTACAAACCACATACACACATACATAACATAAACACAATGCACACAAACATATACACACCACATACACACATACATGTACATAAAGACATACACATACACACATGCACACACCTCATGCACATGCACACACCCCATGCACATGCACACACCTCATGCACACATACACCCATACATAACGTCCATGTGTACACACATACAAAAAACACACACATTTCATAACCTGACCTGAATGAATGATGCCACTTTCCAACATGGAGAGCTCTTGCAGGTGCAGTGCTTAACAAGACCCTCACATAGATTATAGAAGCACCTCTTCTCTACAATAAATAGCTTCTGATCTTCGGGGTTACTGTCACCAGTAAATATCCCTAAACACGAACTTTATAATACATACGTTTTCAGTGTATATGTATACCTGATGTGTCTAGCAACGAACTTCCTGAAGCTGGTGGTGTACCCACGTCTACGGTTGGCGTTAATTGGCGATGCAGTAAGCACGCGGTCAAGCAAGGCATTTAGGAAGCACGTTTCCCGTTGGAGTGGACCGTCAGGAAAAAGTAGCCTCTTTGCTGCATCGAGCCTGTCTTGAAAGGCATCTTTCTCTTGTTGAGAGGAAAACGTCACTTTAAAAGACTCAATCTATGACGCGTCGCCGCACGTGTGCATGTGACGTGTAGCAAATTTAAAGAATTATCGCTGCTAAATTATGTGGAAGAGTGCACATCGATATCACTAGTGAGTATTGGTTTGAAGGAATTTACAGACACCCCATATGTTTCACACCGTTAAACAGACGCCATTTTTAGCCTCTCAATTTGGCCGCACGGCCGGCTGACCGCTTGCCAGGCAAGCGCTTTTTATTCGCCGACTCGTTTTTTAAGGATAACGTATCCCAAAAACCTACTCCACTTGCTACCAAGGACGATTTCTGAGGGTTGACCGCAAAGTGTTTAAAAGTACCGTTTGGGAGTACTTTGGATGACACAAAAAAGCGATTGGTTCTTGTAGTTTGCAACATGTGCTATGCAGGGGTTTCCAGACACGGGAATAACACCTCGAACATGAGGTATCTACTAATGCACTAACGCATCCAGCACATAAAAGCCTGTCTTGGTTGAACCGTGCTGATTAGAAAAGAGTTATTTGTCAGTTGCATACTGAAATGATTAATGTTTCTGGTTGGAATCTTGCAGCAGATGAAGAGGAAGATAATGATTCAGAGCCACCAGCAAAGATACCAGCAGTTGGTCTCATGATTTCTCCACCACAGCAATGGATCATCTTTTCTGAAATTTATTTCAGCTTCCTTAAGGTATCGGTCCAATTCATCTTGCAAATGCTAGAGATGATCATCACTTTGTACCTGTCCCTCTGCCTCTGAATCTTCTTTCTGACCAAACAGTAGATCAAAATCATCCTCCTCTGATGTTAATGCTAAACTAGCAACGTAGTACTTATGCATTCCAGCTTCAACAGCATCTTCTGAAAGGGTATTTTCCACTGCAAAGAATATCCTTCAGAAGAAAAGGTGGCGCATTTTACCTGAAAGGCTGGGGAAATGTATCTTTCTCAGGCAAAATGCGAAACTGTTTTAACGTTAACCGTAAATTAATTTCATGAGATACCTAAATGTATGCTTATTCCTTGTTCGTTTCTAAATTAAGGTTCCCAAAATCCTTATATCTTTGTTAACGTCCGTATACGTTTATTTGACTAAAGATTAATCGCGATATATCGCCTATCGCGATATAAACATTTAATCGCGATATATCGCGGCAACACTGCTCGTGATCCACCCACTGCACGAGGCCAACTGCCCTCATCTCAGGTATGTGTGTCACTGTACACTTCCCTTTATATGGAATGGGATTTGTGCCACAACTCCACGCGTACCACACCGCATACATGTACTCGTTCTACATCACGTGCACCACGCGCCTGCATCACGCAGCACGTCGTCATGCACGCACTCGATGATTTGTCGACCTCGTCTCCAAATAAGTCAAATGAATGAACATAGGAATAATGATCGAACAACGTAACAGCATCGTCAGGCGTCAGCTTCAATCTCGAAAAACAGACGAAGACAGCAGCCCCGGATCCAGGAATTTGCTATGGGGGGGGGGGCGGTTTACCAGAGGGGCGGCAATGTATGCGAAGCTGTTTGAACGGTAGAGGGGGGTGCAGTCCGCTTACGACGGGGGGGGGGGGGGGGGGGGGGGGGGGGGGGAGCAGTCCGCTTACGACGGGGGGGTGCAGTCGGCAAGTTACATTAATCAATTCGTCACTCACATGCACGCATTCTCTACTAAAACACAAGAAACATCACGGCAAACGGGTCCACTCCGCACCTGCCCTGTCGTGCTCCACCGCTTCGTTGACATTTGTCCGTACAACTGAGTTATCGGGACTTTTAAGTATGGCGCAACACGTTATCTGTAGATCTTTGTCGTCGGGAAGGAGGGGGGGGGGGGGGGGGGGCGGCATTTCATACGCGATGGGGGGGGGGCGGCCGCCCCCCCCCCAAGGCTATGCTGGATCCGGGGCTGGAAGACAGGGGAAAAAGTAATACGTCCGCTGTAATAACCGACCGTGTTGGTACCTCGTGACGTCAATTTCCGATATGCCATATGGGCAAATCTTATTCAACAAATAAGTAACCAGCTGTTATAGTATGGTTCTTTTATGGCTCCTGTTTAATATGGACCTTTTTGTTTAAGGGCATAGCAGGCATATACATCAGTGTAACAGATGTTCTGTGAAATATTTAACATACGTGAACTGTCGACCAGGAACTTCGGTTTCAAATATTCACTTGAAGTAACAACAAAAAAGAGTGCACTTCACTTCTCTATTTGGAGTGACAATTAAATAGCACTCTATACCAATTCATACTAGCACCATAAGTTTACCAGATACAGGTGCAGAGACTATCTGCTCATACTATACTTTTGCGATGTTCTTCTACATGCACCTCTTTTTATTTGTCGTGGGCAAGCGTATGATGGAGCGCGGCCGTCATGTTGAAGTGGAGTATAGCAGCGAGGTAATAAATGATGTTCCACAGACTCTGCCAGTACATTGCCTTGCTCATTGCCAACATCTTTGCCTTCAGGATGCAGGAAAACAGATCAATCTACTGCGAATGCCATTTTAACAAGCGAAGGCATCTTTTCTTAGATCTTCTATCTGAGAGCCGTTACAATGAATCTGTCTGGTAGACATAAGCCACTGTGCCTAACACGATGGACTGTGAGAACAGCAACCATGGAAGCTGTCATCAAGCAGTATGGCGTGACTATGGAAACTCTGGAAGATGTTCATCTCAATACCCGGGATAATTATGGCCTAAAGGCCGGTGGGCGAATTGCAGCCCTTCAAAATTTTGAGACCTTTTTCATCCTCAAATTGGGTTACCTTCTTTTCAGCTGCTCTGAAAATACCTCCAAAGTACTTCAGGCTATAAAGACACCACAATGCAAGAGGCGATTTCTGTAACAGTCATTTAATAAACGCCAGAGGTAAGATGAAGCGTTTAATACGTTTTATTGATCGTGCATTAATATAACAGTACGCGACCAAGGAATTTATATTACGTAATGATGAATGCTACTTTGGAACATTTCCAAAACATTGATTAATTGTGTTTGCACGTGTACATGTATCTTGAATATACAAACACAGAAATACATATACAGCAACAAAAATAACACTATATATATTAAGAGTACAACCTATTATTCCCTAAGGCACAACCTAATAGCAGTTATAGGAGGGCAGGAGCTCCCTGGCCAGGATGGCTCTGAACGAACCAGGGCTATATATTCAACCAGTTGTAAATTTCTGCCACAACTTCTGATTTAAGGGAGGACTCAGTGGTGAATGGCCAGGTAGGATACCAGCCTGGAGAAGGCATCCTGGGCCTCCTTGCCCCAATTGCCATATGTCTCCACACCTAACCGGAATGCAGGACCAGCCCAACTCTTGGCATTTCGAACCATTTGAGTGGAGCTTACGGGCCTCAGCTGCAAGTTGAAAAAGAACACTGAGTATATGGAACCAATATGAATAGTGACGACACACACCCGATCCGCAGAAAAAAATTAATAAAAAAAGTGCAACCGCTTGGGCTGGGTTTGTATTCCCTTAACAGTGGAGACATGCATATGGTTGCTGGGGAGAAGAAGCGGGCAGATGTCTCGACAGATAGCCACACGGATCGCCACTCGAACTGGGTGTCCCAAGCCTTCTGCAGAGTCATGATCAGGGCTATACGGAAGGTTAAGCATTGCCCTGCAATGCTAGGGCTTTACTGGCTAGGTCGCCTTCATATTTATAATGACTATTTGGGTCAGTACTGTGTCATTTATTGTACATGTATTTCATTTTAATAATAATGGTAAAAACAACGAATAAATAAAAGGGGTTACAACTTATTCCTGACTGGCAAGTGGCAAGTCAATTCAGGCGCGGCGGAGGACATTCCACCATGACATTATGGTTATACTTACTATGTTCACTGTCCGAGGCCACGGGGTAACTAACCGTGCTTGCAACAATTACAGTTTTGTTTGACGTCGATGTCAACTCTCTCTCGTTGTTTTCCAATGTGCTGCCTCGACAACTCAATGAACTATTCTCTTTGAATTCGCTCCCACTATTCGAAACAGCAGATTGTCCCACAGCTCCTGTCCAGCGGTACCTGAATCACTCGTTAAAGCTCCAACACCGACCTTATCTTTTTCAGAACGGACTATGATTCATGCAACAGAACCTGCCTTCTCTTCATCCGTACGCGTACCAAACAACACACCCAAAATAACTCACAGCAATCTTGGTCTCGCAATAATGATCGCAAGTTAAATTTATTCATAACCTGATGCTAACCCAAGGGGAGCTAAGCCTCTCCATCTTCATATTTGAGGAGCAATTGCCCCCTCCCTCCCCCTGCACCCCCTGCTCCGCCGCCACTGCAATTTAATTTTCACGAGCCTGTGCAGCATTATCTAATTATACGATATGTAAAGTAATACTGTCAAAACATCACAAACGGTTGAATCCTGCTGCTAGCCTTTCTCTCGTTTGTAAGTCGGGCGTATTATAACGGGATGTATTTTAAGAACTAACCGCATGGCAAGACGGCTATAGTATTTAAGTATTGCGAACGTCCACGAGATTACTGGCACAGTATTGATGTGCTGTCTGTACAGAAATTAGTGCTGTGTTGTGTTTTTGAGGAAGGCGGATGTTTTCCATAGCTGTGTACGTTTTGTGCGTTCCGCTGGCTTACATTGCCGAGCACGAGGGTGAAAGACCTCAAAGCATCACGTCCTGCTCCGTTTTGCCCATCGCCCCTCCCTCCAGCCGTCTTGTCATACGTTTAGTTGATATGGTAACCTGGGAAAACCCCCTTAAGATGTCGCATTCTTTACCTCGCAGCACATAAGGGCCAAATGGCAGCAGCTAAAGCTCCCTCACAGGTATGTTCCCAGTTGTGTCGTGTTTTGGCTTGTACACGCGAGGAACGTTGGGGAGGTGTGGTCTTCCATGCCAAATACGGATAGTGTGTGATGGGAGCATGGGTGGAGTGGGAGTGTGTGGAGGGGGAGTGTATGGAGGGAGAGTGTGTGGAGTGTGGTGGGTGTGGAGGGGGAGTGTGTGTGTGGTGGGAGTGTGTCTTGGTAGTGCAGGTGGGAGAATGTGGAGTGGGAGTGTGAAGTGGAGTGAGAGTGTGTACAGGAGGTCAGCAGATGTTTATGGAAATGGTGTGGAGTACTATATGTACATGTGGTGTGGTGTGGGAACTATTATGTATATGTGGTTAGAAATTACCACTTTTGTGGTACCAGCTGCATTGAATGCACCCCCTTCCCCCCTCCCAATGTCATCTACACAGTGAGGTTATGCCTGCACCATTGATGTACGGTGTGTGTGTGTGTGTGTGTGTGTGTGTGTGTGTGTGTGTGTGTGTGTGTGTGTGTGTGTGTGTGTGTGTGTGTGTGTGTGTGTGTGTGTGTGTGTGTGTGTGTGTGTGTGTGTGTGTGTGTGTGTGTGTGCGAGTCATCCAGTGATGTACTGTGTGTGGGTCATCCAGTGATGTACTGTATGTGTGTGTGGGTCATCTAGTGATGCACTGTGTGTGTGTGTGTGTGTGTGTGGGTCATCCAGTGATGTACCATTCTGTGTGATGTACCATGGTGTGGTTCGTACTTCAGCCACAGGTTGCCACACGAACATTGGAGGTGGACAAGTCTCCCAGTGACCAGCTGTCTCTGCTGAACAGAGCCATTCTCAATGACAAAGAGGACATTGTTCTTGAAGGGTAAGTCACATGCAACTTGGGTGGACACTTGATTTCATTGCTGTGTGCCATCCTTCCAGGCAAAAGTATCTGAAGGTTGTAAGTGAAAATGCAAACGCGATTCTTGCCATCGAGCCGAGTGGCAAGATTGGCAAGGGGAAGATGGGGCTGAGTGGAGTCCAGGTTAGACTGCTGTGTGCATGCATTGCTTTGTGGTATTGGTATAGGATGGAGGCATTATGTTGTTCCCTTTGGCAGAGAGAGTGGTTGAAAACAGACGTTACTTTAAAGCTTCAAGGTACGTGAGCATGTCTGTATAGTAGAGTGTGCGTAAATCAAAGGCTTTGGGGAATTTATATGGGATTGGATGACACGAGCCTTCAGTTCATGCATTAATTTTATTATAGCGTGCACTGCAGTACAATGGGAAAATGATGTTGTGTTCAATTTATGCGAAAAATCGGTTTATGTGTGTTCAGTTTATTGTACTGGGGATTGGGGAGATACGACGTGTGTATATACGCATGTGTATGTGTATATGTGTGTGTTTGTACAGCGATATATGTAGTACTTGAGATACTGCCCGTACATGTACATACACATGTTCTCTGTTCTGCTGCAGTTGTTCCACAGTCTGAGAAAGGCTTGAGGCAGATCACTGAGGTGGTGCTGGAGCTTGACTTCTTTCTCAAATCTAAGTAAGCTTTTGCTGCATGTCAGTTGTCGTGTCGATACACTCATGGAATAATTCACTTCATTGAGAGTACTTGTGCAGTAGGTAGGAATATGGAACTGCAGCTGGCTGGTACTTTGAGATTGAGGATGTGGGGTAGCTCCAGCAATCTTGATTTCAGACATGCATGTGTACTGTACACATGTGCATACTCTAGCTGAATGTAGACTGCACATGAGCGCATCTAAGCAGTCTGTTAACTGGTCTGGAATAGGTTCCTAAGCATCACACATCTACATGTATGTGGGTGACCCAATGGATTCGTGTGTCTACATGCAGTACCTACATGTGCATTGTGCAAGCTTAGTTTATCATCAGTGCAGTAGGCCTACCTTACAGGGGCACGCATGCACGTGTTGAGTTTGTCATCAGTGCAGTAGGCCTACCTTACAGGGGCACGCATGCACGTGTTGAGAGATGGTCCTATTGCATGGTCAGAACTGCGTTTTGTAAATTGCCCGGGTTCTGAGTGCATCAGTGCAGGAATGTACATGTAATGTGGTATACACGTGTTGAATCTGAGGTACAAACTGCACGTGTACAGTGTATGATGATGACATGTAGACGATACAATGCATGCTGATACATGTATGATGCCATCCATGTACATGATACATACATGTACATGTATGAGGTGTAGTCTCGTATCCACTATACAAACACTACACTGGCTGTCATCCTTACCTTTGCATCCTGCTGGTCCCACCAGTAACCTTGCGCAACCCGTTATGATATGAGTACTTGGCCCTATTCAGGTGTGGGCTTATTCTCTCTGTACAGTTCAAACGACAACAGGAAATGTACCTCCTGCCACATGCCTCCTAATCACATGTCACTCGTCCCCCACCTCCATTACATTTAACCTCCCACACTCAACCCCACACCCTGAATCATCTCCCCACACCCCAATCACATACCGATAGGTACGGCATTGCCTGTGTGCATGTCCACATCAAAAATGTATATAGATAGATAGATGTATGCTGTACTATAGACTTTACGATACACAACTCTATTGTATATTATAGCGTGTGACTCTGACTACAGTATATTAGGTATATGTCATTGTATTTTGCTGTATATAGAAAGCCACAACCTGCCATCAATACAGATGAACTGGCCACCAAATTTCTGGAAAAGTACACGAACAATGTATTCTGCCGAGATCAGCTGGTATGTGCAAGTCACCACAGGGGTTGGTCTGTAGATATGATGTACATACTGTGTGTGTGGCTGGTAATAGACTCATAAATCACATGATCTATGTGAATGCATCCTTGGTTTCTGAGAGGTGATATGTGTGCAGTGCATGTACAGGTAAGTGTACATGTATGTGTAGTGAACTTTAAACATGCACATTGCACATGTGAAGTAAAGCGGTCTTCTTTGCTGTCCTCATTAGTTGATTGCCGGAGGTGAAGGCATTGTTCTGCTGAGAGCAAAGGTGATCAAGCTCACTGGTATGCCACATGTGGGAATTGTGCAGTGTGTACAAAGAGTACGTGTACGATGTCATACCTTGTTCATCGTCTTGTGTCATGTGATGTTCAGTTGCACCTTCCCCACCACCCCTATGCACACACCATTATCAGGACCTGTTCTGAAGGATGGCAAGAACATTGAGAAAGAATCGGTCAGTGTGTGTTAATGTGTGTGTGTTTGTTAGTGTTAATGTGTATGTGTTTGTTAGTGTTAATGTGTATGTGTGTTTGTTAGTGTTAATTGTAATTGTGTATGTGTGTTTGTCTGTTTGTGTGAGAGCATGTGTGTGTGTGTGTGTGTGTGTGTGTGTGTGTGTGTGTGTGTGTGTTGTGTGCAAGTCCTGCCCCCTTACCCACCACATGAGGGTCAAGTTAACCATGCCCCGTACCTTCACTGCTCCCTTTGCCCCCTAATGTACATGTACACTGTAGAGGCCAATTTATTACATGAATTTACCGAGTTCTCACATTATGCTTGCAGGTGAACTTTGGAATCCTGAACCCTTCCACGGCCGTCATCTTTGAGAAGAGTGGTGTAAGTACATGTGTGCACAAAGAGCGCTGTGTCTATTGACCTCCCTCTATTCTCCGATGTGTCTTGTGGTGGTCTTCAGGACTCCAGTTTACAGCTCATTGGAAGACATAAGGGGTGTGTTGTGCACGCCATCAGTGTTGTGGCCATGTGACTTGTCTCTGTGTGTCTGTGCAGAGACTCGGCACAGATTGCTCTCATCTCTCCAGACTGGAAGTTCTCTGACATGGGAATTGGTGGTCTTGACAAGGTCCTGTCCAAAGCCTTCGTTTTGGTTCTGTGATCCATTTTGTTATTGCTCCCAATAGGAATTTGCTGACATCTTTAGGCGTGCTTTTTCATCTCGAATATTTCCTCCTGAAATTGTGGAGCAGATGGGTAAGTTTGTGGGCATGTACATGTATATTTATATGTGTGTATGTGTGTATGTGTATGAGTGTGTATGGGTATGTACGTGTGGGTGCATTTTAAGCAACTTTGTGATAGTAAGCTTGCTCATGTGTACCCCTTATGGAGCTTGCGTAGACCTATCACTGCATATGGGAAGCTTTTGGTTGGTTAGTCAATTTCAGCAGCCTCCTACAGTATATTGTAATGGCATACACTTATACATGTGGGTGGGTATGATAGTTACTGTAACAAATTACATGTACATGTAGGTCAAACAACATGATGAAGCAATATACATTATGGGAAAGATTAATATTAATTACCTACCTGTACATGTAACTATAATTAAGAATGGTGCAGTTATTGATACGAACCAGATTGCTGTAATTTATCTGGTCATGATTTGATCTAATTTTAGAGGGCCTTGATTTAAATTACTTACTTGTTTTTCATAATGTGCATGTAAGTAGTTTACTAACATTTGCCTTACTAGCGTACTAGCAACCAATAATTCATCTAAATAAACAATTTTAATGCAGAGTTATTAAGTTTAAATGACTCAAACACATTTATGGGCAATCTGTACATTGACATTAATCGGTCTCTACAATCTGTATATTTGATTTCCATAAATAATAAAAAATCTCGAGTATCAAAGGGCTACACACAGTGACTATGCTTCTGGTGTAAACATTGTCTTAGTGTATTGAACACTAGTGACACTACATTCTCTAATCACCAGGAATGAAGCATGTTCGAGGCATTCTGATGTATGGGCCTCCAGGTACGTGCCAGTTTACGTATATATATACAATGTCGTAGCCAGACGTACATGTACAGTACTACGGTACAAGATGATTGAACGGGCTCAAACAATTGTATCCTTTAGAATTGAAAGGTATCAGTAGGGTGAAGGGGAGTTGGTGGGATTGTGGATTATACGTACATGTATAGTGTCTGTTTCTCTTGTACATTTATTATTATAATATGTATTGTATTGTACAATGTATTGTACTGTATTGTAAATGTGATGAAGATGCTGTCTACAGTGTATATTATGAATGGTGTGGCATCTTGCGCATATCGTAACTTTGTGTACATGCATGTATGGTTGCTTACCTTGGGTTGATTGGTGGGGATGCACTGTGCAGGCTGTGGGAAGACTCTGATGGCAAGGCAAATTGGAAAGATGTTGCATGCCAGAGAACCGAAGATTATCAACGGTCCAGGTGAGACGTATGTGTGGGTGTTTGCATGCTTGTGTATACTGAAAATGCAGTGTGCTTGTGAACGCACAGATCCATGTACATTACACTGCACAGCTGTATATTTTGCTAGCATCTTTGAAACTTTAGCGTCAGATGTTGTGCTGTCCATGCAGTTGTTAGTACTATTTCACACAACAGTGCAGTGTGTTTACTTATACATGTGGGATTGTTTCTGCGAAAAGGGCATGTTTTTCAAGATTTCAAAATTGTGATATTGTAGAAGTCTGAAATGTCCTCCACACATTGCATTGAGAAATTGAGTATCTGTCAAGGAGTTGTAAGCGCTGAATTTTTAATTACCCATAAATTTGCAAGCGTTACATTTCTATTACCTGTACTGCAAATTTTATAAATGTATGCACTAGGTTTCTTTTCGCGGAAAACATTCCATATATTTTATAAGCAAGTGACTGCAGTACTGTACAGCAGGATCTTGGTATTAGTTCACTGAAACACTAAGCTTACATAATGGCTGACAACCTATTTGTGTGGCACAGCCCCACAACAATACTGACAGATGTATTGGATTACAGATATTGCTTGGGAGGTGAGAGGTCAACAAGGGAGCTACATGTACATATACAATGTATTTATCAGAGACAGCCATTTAGCAATTGTACAATAGCATATAGTCTTTTAAGTTTGCTAATCCCATTTCTAAACCATTTCCTTTTTATGCTTCATATAGAAATTCTGAACAAGTATGTAGGAGAGTCAGAGGCCAACGTAAGGTGAGTCCTCTATAGTGCAGGTTTGTGCAATACTGTAGTTTAGTTATTCAAGTTTGGTTTTACGTGCTATTCTCTGATGCCCCTCCCTGCTTTATGCACAGAGGCCCCTCCTACTAGGCCCCTCCCTACTCTATCACTGAGGCCCCTCCTACTAGGCCCTCCTCTATTCACTGAGGCCCCTGCTTAGGCCCCTCCCTCCTCTATGCACTGAGGCCCCTCCAACTATGCCCTCCCTACTCTATTCACTGAGGCCCCTGCTACTAGGCCCTTCCTACTCTATGCACTGAGGCCCCACCCTACTTTGTGGTTTGAGGTCATATTAAAGAGGACATCTTTTGAGTTGATAATTGTTTTATGAGCAGGTAGCAGTCATCAGCTGCAATTGATTACAAAAAATTATTGCAGCCAGCATCAGTAGCTCTGCAACTGTACAATTATAGTACAGTACATGTATACACTGTAATACACCAAGTCTGTTGTATTTCGCAGCTCGATCAGCATATATACACACACCAACAAAAATAGATACACAATGACCATGTATGGTAATGACAATTATAAAGGTTTCAAATTCACGTACACTGTAGATGTATTGAGACTTGTCTTGTTGATTACCAGTGCACTTCAATGTCACGTGTGCTGCATTCATTGTAATGCTGTACACTTAGGAATCTGTTTGCTGAGGCGGAGGTGGATGAGAAGAAGCTTGGCATCAACAGTCCTCTTCACATCATCATCTTTGATGAGATCGATGCCATTTGTCGTCAGCGTGGGTCCCTGGTGAGAGGAGGGGTGGGGTTTAGCCTTGCTATTAACTGCATTATTGATTCTTCTCTTCCTAGAGTGGTAGCACTGGTGTCCATGATACTGTGGTGAACCAGCTTTTGTCCAAGGTGGGGCACTGTTGTGTGGTAGTGGACAGGGTACTTCTGGTGTATAACTTTCCAGGTGCATGTTTTTCTTATGCTCTTTTCCTCATACAGTACTTCTCCCAGATCATAATTTTATATACATGTACATCAAATTGAAAAAAACAGTTGAAAGTTACAATATTGGGATCATTCAGTATTCAAATGCATCTGAAATGACACTAGGGAAATGTCATATGTATGGTGACATCGTCCCTATTGGTACTAACTGTTCAGTTCAACCTCAAACTCTCCCAATCACGAGATATTTTATGAGTGATTAGTATTTTGCATTTTGATGATTTGGTACAACTGTATTGTACATTTAGGTAACAGTAAGCCTGTGCACTGTAGAATGAGGCAGACCCCATATAGTTATCTTGTGGTAGTTAAGATACGTTATTAAGGCTAATGAATTGGTCGTCTTGTGTCCCAACCGCCTTAACTTGCACTTTCTACCCTCTCCAGATGGATGGTGTGGAGCAGCTGAACAACATCCTGGTCATTGGAATGACCAATCGCAAGGACATGATAGATGAAGCCCTCCTTCGTCCCGGGCGCATGGAGGTCCAGATGGAGATAGGTGTGTGTGTGTGTGGGGGGGGGCAACTGTACATGGTGGAAGAGTGTGCAGCCTTTCGTGTGCATGCAGCTATTTGTAATAACCCACTTATGCAATTTCTGTGCCATACATGTAGGTACTGAGCATATTTTGTTCTGTGTACATGTAGTATACTTTCCACCAACTTGACCTGCTTAGGAAAAATCACTTCATCCCTATCTATGAACATTGAGAGCATGTGCTCGATGTGTCATGCAGCAACGGTCATTTCTGGCCTTAGTGTTATACATGTATGTGTGTGTACCACTGCAGGGCTTCCTGATGAGGATGGACGAGTGGCCATTCTTAAGATCCACACCAAACTGATGAGGGCGCACGGCAAGCTAGCCAATGACGTGGATTTGACCCACTGGGCGCAAAAGGCCAAGAACTTCAGTGGAGCCGAGCTGGAGGGTCTCGTGCGTGCGGCCCAGGCTACTGCAATGAATAAACTGGCCAAAGTAGGTGTTGTCCCTGTGTGCACTTGAGTGTAAACCTGCGCGTGTGTGTGCTCATGTATGTGCGTGTACTGTATGTGTACTTGTACATGTAAATCACACAGTAGTTGCTGTGTAAGACAACTTTAAAATTGCACAAGTACATGTACATGTATGAAATGAATGTGTACAAAACTAATTAATTGACTGATTTGCTATTATGCATCCTACTTAGCTGAAACGTATTAATTAGCCTCAGTTTTGTGAGTTTGTCTCATCTGGAAAATTCACATTGAATGATGTTGAAGCATGATGTCCTGTTCTGTGAATTTTACAATTTTATCAATCTTGCTGCAAATATAATTTAAAGTGGTCTTGAATTACAGTATTAAGGCATACATGTACATCTACTTCTTGTATTCATGTATTTAGGCAGCTGAGAAGGTGTCCGTGGGCTTCAAAGAGGCGGAGGCTCTCAAGGTGACCAAAGAAGACTTTGAGTTTGCTTTCGCCCATGATGTCAAGCCAGCTTTTGGTGTCAGTGACAAGCAGCTGAACAGCTATGTGTACAACGGTTAGTGTGTCATACTGCACAGTGCTGTACAGTGTGTTACTGCATGTACATGTATATGTATATGTATGTTCATGTGTATGTGCATGTACATGTATGTACATTTATGTATATTACTGCATGTATATGAGATCGTTTCTGCGAAAAAGGACCTAACACATACATTATAAAATTTCCATGTACATTAGAGTGAATTAGATTTAGTGTGTGTGTGTACAGTTTGTAGTGTAAGGGGAAAATAGGCTGTAGGATTTCTTGTTCTGTTACATGTAGTGTTGGCTTATTGTGTGCGCTTCTTAACAAGTGACTTTTGCTTTCAGGAATCATTCCTTGGGGTCTACAGGTGCAAGAAATTGTTGACAGAGGAGCAATGGCTGTCTCCCAGACGATCAAGAGCTCAAGAACCCCTCTGGTCACCATGCTGCTTACGAGGTACGTGTGCATGCATGTTTCGCAGAGAGCCATACTGCACTGTACCTGGAGCAATAATGATATTGAAGTTGATGTGTTTATGCATTTATGCCAGGCACCTAGGGATATACATTTTCAATGGGCCAAGATTATCGATGTCAATGTGAACATGTTGTGTTCTATCCTTGGCTATATACATACACTGCACTTGTGTATGTGCTAGACATTGCAGTGTTTTACTTCATAGCTGTGTGCTGTACAGTGTATACTGTATGTGTATGTGGACACATGTACTGTTCTGTACTGTAACTGTGTATGTACAGTTGTACATGTACATGTACATAAATGTATTTGTGATTATATCAGTAAATGTGTGCACAGTAAACACCACACCACTAAAATGCGCAACAAGTTTTCTTTTCCAATGTTGCACTGCACTGCAGTAAATCACCTTGTCTTTGTTGGGCATCATTTGGAATGTATTAAATTTCTTCACTACAGGGAGTGCAGGCTGCGGGAAGACTGCCCTGGCAGCGTACATCGCCAAGGAGTCCAACTTCCCCTTTGTGAAGGTCATCTCTCCCGAGAACATGGTGGGCTTTTTCGGAGAGTGCCAAGTGTGAGGTCATCAGGAAGGTCTTTGATGATGCATACAAAAGCGAGCTGAGCTGTATTGTTCTCGATGACATCGAAGGACTCCTTGGTACGTCATTTGGTCTCATACGAGTACATTAAAATTTAACTAGAAAATTGCATTGTGCATGTATTTAGATTACGTTTCTGTGGGACCTCGCTTCTCCAATTTGGTGCTGCAGGCTGTGCTTGTGCTGTTGAGAAAGCTTGCCCCCTGTGGTGAGGTCATTTGTATTGTGCATGTGCATGTTCGGTGTGGATTGTTTCTCAGAATTGACGGCTTGTATGCTTCGCTTGATGTATTGGCATGACTTACATGAGGAGGGAGACATGCATCTACACTGTTCAAAATTGGAATGGTCTTAATTCCATGTGCATGTTTTGTACATCTACTTGTTTTATAGTACATTTGGATTTTGCAGTAAAGTGTAATGTATCAGATTGCAAATATAAAACAAGCAGTGGTGTAATTAATTAGGCAGCATTATATTGTACATGAGACATCCACAAGGAAATTCTATTCATAACTTGCAGCACGTTATCTTCTGCTTGTTATAATCCATGGTTAGGCGAAATGATAGCCTTTTTAATTGGAATCATGCACGAAATAAGCCTAGTTTACTGTATTGTATGTAGGCCGAAAACAGTAACAGAAAATTTTCGATATAGTGGTCAGTAGTGAAATCAGAACCAAAGTATCTGGATTAGGGAGAAGGGTTGATCCATATCATTTCAACCTACTGTATAGTTGGACATTATGTATCTAACTTTGTATAACAATTAACATTATTTTTATTTTTGTTACTATGTTACTTTTACATCAAGACTACAAAATATGGGAAGTTGCACCAAAATCTGAAGCATAGCATCCAACTATAGGTTTGGTTAAGTGGTAATGGCTGGCTTGGTCGTAATGGTGATATCAAAGCTCAGTGCTCGATTGCTGCATCTAAATCGTAAAGCAATCCATTTCTGTTGTCACAGGAATCTCACAAGCTGCTGGTCATTGGGACCACCAGTCTGGACGATGATGTATTGTCAGCCGTGCGTGTTAGGTTTGCATTCAACAGTATCCTGGAGGTGCCTCTCCTGACCAGTGGAGCCGAGGTGGTGGCACTTCTCAGGGTGAGCTTACAGGGGTCTGGAGGCTATGGGTGAGCTCATTGCATGATGGGCTATGGGTGAGCTCATTGCATGCAGGGGTCTGGAGGCTATGGGTGAGCTCATTGCATGCAGGGTTCTGGAGGCTATGGGTGAACTCATTGCATGCAGGGCTATGGGTGAGCTCATTGCATGCAGGGTTCTGGAGGCTATGGGTGAGCTCACTGCATGCAGGGGTCTGGAGGCTATGGGTGAGCTCACTGCATGCAGGGGTCTGGAGGCTATGGGTGAACTCATTGCATGCCGGGGTGCTACAGGTGAGCTATATTGAACTAGTGATCTTGTTGTATGTGGGCCTTGACCTTAATGGTAGATTGTTAGTGCAGTAAGTGTAATGTGTATGCATAGTTATGATTATTGTACCCTCAGGAATCAAGCCACACGAATACATTTAGCGATGAGCAGCTGAACGAACTGGAGAAAATGTTGAAGTCTAAGAAGTGAGAAGGGGTTATTGGATGTGTGGTTATTAAAGTCACCATGCGTGTGTATTTATTTTGCAGGCTTGCTGTTGGAGTGAAAAAGGTGTTGGAGATCGTGGAAGTAGCAATACAGGTAACATGTGTGTGTTGGGGAGGGAGGTTGGAGGTATTGGTGTCAATTTACTGTGTGTTAGAGAAATTGGATACTATTTTACTTGCACATTGTTAGGCATTATTACTTTGTCTTGATGGAGGTACTACATGTACATGTATATGCAGTGCTGTCTGTTGGGGCAGAATCTTATTCTATCAAATCTACATCATATTTCTTTTGCACAAATATAGTTTATAAGAAAGCTTTAAAAGAGCCTTGGCATTGATTATGATTTGTAAAGCTGTGGTAGTATATTCAATCTTACTTGTTAGATAGTTTCCACCATATGCAATGTGCATCTGCATGCTACACTGTAGAAAGCTCACAGATCTTTGGTATTGTAATTATCAGCCGGCACTTCAGATTGTGAGGCATTTCTACAAATCGCTAGGTGAGAAGACCCTCAATGCCTCTAGGCCCCAATCTCTGCTGCCAGTGCTATGCAATTCCACAAGATTTCCCTGGGATGTATGCTCACTTCCACAAATTAGGTGGAGATATATGGAACGTTCTATACGAAAATGGGTCTTGTGGATTTCATTTTATACCATAAAATTTAAATCGATATATCTTCCGAAATATTAACGCTATCGGGTTCCTATTTTTAACACAACATACCACACCATTACTATATGTGAAAATCCATTTTGGTGTCTTACACATGCGGGGTACCGACGTTTCAAGGTCCGATACCCCGTAGGGTTCAAAACGGCCACAGGAGTGTCCAAATCGGTTCAAAATAGGTACCTATGTAGAAGGGTCCTACCACTATTGATTGTTCTGTTTGTTAATTTTTGCTTTATCCGTTGTGGAGATACAAGTGTGCAAAGAAATTGCATATTTCCCGGGCGTTACGCGCCATTAACGTATTACGAGGACATCCTCGAAGCCAGTCGTAATATGTTCATGGCGCGTAACGCCCGGGAAATATGCAATTTCTTTGCACACTTGTATCTCCACAACGGAATAAAGCAAAAATTAACGAACAGAACAAATCAATAGTGGTAGGACCCTTCTACATAGGTACCTATTTTGAACCGATTTGGACACTCCTACCTGAAGATGTGGCCGTTTTGAACCCTACGGGGTATCGGACCTTGAAACGTCGGTACCCCGCATGTGTAAGACACCAAAATGGACTTTCACATATAGTAATGGTGTGGTATGTTGTGTTTAAAAATAGGAACCCGATAACGTTAATATTTCGGAACATACATTGATTTTAAACTTTATGTTATAAAATGAAATCCACAAGACCCATTTTCGCATAGAACGTTCCATATTGTAAAAAATAAAATAAAATAAAATAAAATTGTATTTACT